>NDXB01004545.1:27629-38797 GCA_002631895.1 Agapornis roseicollis
CCCCCCCCCCCCTTTTGTTTTGGAGGTCTGCCAAACTCCCTCAAATATAAGGCTGCTAAGAACTACGGCTGTTAGAGGCAGTGTTATGCTTGAAAACAAAGGTCAGCTGTGCACATCTATCAGTGCTTGCTGGCAAATACTCCAGCCCAAAGCTTTATTGGCATAAATTTGGTGTGTGTGTGAGTCTATAGTTTTTTGCTTTTTTTTTCTCCCTGTCATGGCTGATGTTGCTCTCTATTGCTGACAGTTTTCAGACAAGCAGTTCAAATTAAGACATCTTTTGGCTTGCAGGGATAGGAAAAGCTGCTCTGATGGGTGCTTTTGTGCCTCCTGTGACTATTTTAATTGACACATTAGGATCTGCAAATTGAGGGTATTTTCTTTTTTTTTTTGCTATGTGTGAATGTCTTGACCCTAAAAGCCTGACAAGTGAGGGGAGGGCAGTTACCCTGGTTTCCTGCTGAGGCAATGGTACCTATAGTCTTGAAAAGTAGGCCAGAACTAACAGGCCTACTGTTAGTTCTCCCATTAGATTTCGTTATCCAGCTACAGCTGTGGCTGTGTGAAGGAAAGGATTGTGAAAAGCAATATGTTTCTTGTTGCCATTGTGTTTGATTGTTCATGAGCCCCATTTTATTTTCCCTCCCTATTCTGATCGGTCAGGATTCATTTTGCTTTTAGTTAGGTGTTTAGTTGAAGGTAATTGTCTATGCTTCCCATAGTGGAGGAAGAGGGGAAGAGACACTTCCTGAAGACAACTCATCTCATCTGAGATGGGCGTCTGAAAGAAGTGTTATTCATCCTCTGGAGGGAACTGTATCCTCATTGGGAATGTAGTCATGCTGGATGCCTGAATTCTAATTAGCAAAGTTAGACATGAGTCCCCCTTTCCCTGTCCTTTTGTCCAGGGAATTGCTGCTTCCTTCTGATCTTTGATGCGATTCTGTATCAAAGTGTCTGCAATCAGTTTCTTGAAGTATCTCCATAAGGCCCTATTCATAGAAGTGATGTGCTCAATAATGACTACAGTCCCAAGACATGGTTTCCTTCTTGAATCCTGGCACAGCTGTCATACTCTTTTTCTGGCCTTTAGCAGCTTTCTTCATGACTCTTCTCTTTCCTTTTGCTATCCAATTGCTAATGCAACCACTATGGTGGTGATACATGATAACAGTATAAGCGCTATACCCCTGTATGTCTGTTACGTGCATACAACTGCTAAGACTAAACAAATAGGCTGTAAATCCTTGTAGCCTATTAAGTCCAATGAAATGGAATTCCCCAAAATACCAAATCAGTCTTAACTCTTATAAGAACTTAAGTCCTGGCCCTGCAACCTGAACTGCTATATTTGTGTAGGTGTCCAACACTGCAAAGGACTAACCCTTGCAGAAGACCATCAAAACTAAATGGATGTGCACTGGACTGTGCAGGTGTAGGGTCCATTCAGCTGCTCAATTAAATGAAGGTCCTTGCAGTGTCCATTTTGCTTTCACTGTTTCATTAGAAAGCCTCAAATGAAACATTTGACTGGCTTGAGCTCACAGTTGGGAATGGAGAAGTTTTAACACTGCTTGTGGTCAGACTGCCTTCATGAAAACACCAGCCTGCATTTTTATTTTCAAGCTAGTGTAGCTCTCCAGCAGATCTGGGGCTGTGATTTCTGGGTGGCTGGCCACCAAGAAAGGTTCTGAGTTTCTGTGTGAGTTGACCTTAGTGTTTATACTAGTTTGCTATGCAGTGACATTCTCGTATGTGTATCGGAAAGGTGGAAAAGATGCATTAGAAAACCTTGAGGGGGCTCTCTGCAGGGAGGATGCTCATGCTACCTGTTCTGACCTGTATAAAGTAACAGACAGCTGCAGTCAGCTTGAACTCTGAATAAGCTGGATGTCAATATTTGATACTTTCTTACACGTTAAACTCTTCCTTGATATTTTCTTGTGACCTGGTCTCTGACTGGGCTTCATCTTCTGGAAAGAAAGGTATGATACCCTGAACTTTCTAGGAAATTTGAAGTAAGCCAGTGCTTGTTTATGGCATTGGATTGTCTTTATAAGTCCTTCATAAATAAACACTGTTGGTCTAATGAATATTTTGAATATGTTTTGCTTAAATGACAATTGTTAACCTTTCTGGTAATCAATCCCTGAGAAAAAAGGAGGAGCTTCAATCAGTGCTAATGTTCAGCAGCAACCAAAAGAGATCTTTCAGCATTTAAAAGTCAAGGTATGCCTGGGACAACAGAGTAATGAATGAGGCTCCTGGGATTTTCTGTTTCTTGGCATGTATAGGTACACATGGAAGTAATAAAGTAAAAAATAAGTATTTGGATCTCAAGTGGAACTTTGCAGAAGTTTAAGTGACTACTTTGTGACTTAGATAAGAATGCCTCAGTTCCAAAATCTGGTGAAATACAGAACTGGAAAAACACTTTGACCTTTAAGAGCTTTTTTTTTTTTGGTGAAAAATTCGCATTAAGTGATGTGGCAAATATATGTTGACTTTTGTAAATTGTACGTTTGAGAGTGAGGCCATCTCCTCCCAGATAAAAATTCCAGGAAACCCTTTCATATTTTTTTCCTGGAATTTTTATTTGATTAAAAATATCTAAAAAATACATTGCAATACAGATTACTTGGAATTTTCTTCCATTTCCATTAAACTTTTGTTTAAACTGAGAATTTTTTATGGGACGTATGTTTTGGCCTTGCTGGTGAACACAATCTGTATAAAGGACTTGGGATAAATCAGTATGATTTGCTGCCAGAAAGTTTTTACCATGCCAGATTTACAATGCCAGCTCGTACAAACTAGCTCCCAGACTCTGGCAGGAGACAGCAACTTGTGTTTTTATGTGCCCCAGGATGTGTTGATATGGCTGATAATATAGATGAATCAGTGCTCTTGAAAGGGTCTGAAGTATGGGAGGACTCTGGTGAGGAGCTAATTCATTAGCTCCATATGATGGCAAGAAAGAGGAGGTAAGTCAGCAGGCTTGTTTGACTATGTTCTCCTTTCCCAGCAGCAGAGGGGGAACAGGACTTTTTATCTAGTGAAATGACTCACATTTTCCATTCTTTAGGTACTTTGAAAACCCCATAATGTAAACTCCTTTACTGATTATGTTTTCCCAGGGTAATAGTTTAAATAAGGTAGAATAACTGGCAATCAAATAGTAAGACTTACAGTCCTTCTGTCAGTCACTGCTGTAGTAAAGGCCAGAAGATGCCCTCCCTGACCCAGAAGGAGATGCGAGCCAAGCAGACAGGACATGAAAGTCTTTCTCACTTATCTCTCTACATGTTGCAGACCTGGGCTTTGTTTTCAAAAGTTAAAACTCTCTTCACCAGTACCCAGCAAGGATGGGCATGCTACTTGCACAATTGCCTTCCTGTATATCTGGCAGTACAGCAATAAGAGAGGAGAAAGAGTGGAAAAAAGGAGCAGAGGTGAATAAGGTAGCGAGTGAGTGACCAATTTATGTGGGGGCTAAATGTGGCTGTGGAAGTTTAATATGATCATTAATTGTTATTGTTTTCTGAAAATGCAAATCTCTACTCAAAGTGGCACTGATACGGAAATCTGGAGTGACAAGGATTGGGCAATTAGTTTCTGTTATTCAAGGCAGGCCCCTGACAGCCAGTTGTTTGCCAGCAGGTAACAATTCTGGGTGAATGAAGCTGTAATTTGGTGTGGAGGGAGCCAGGCAGAGAACAGCAGAAGCTGGAGAAGGTTATCAGGTTGTGTTCCTTTAATGCATCAGGATCTGGGGGGTGTACTGCCTCTCTGCTGGTGAAGAATTTTGTGACGATTTCAGCAGCATGACTATTTCTTTGTGATTTATCTTTTTTTCCCCTTGCAGCGCTGGTGATGGTCCTGAATAGCACAAGTGTCAGCTGGAGTGCCCGCATACAGATATTCCTTACCTTTTGCAAGCTTGTAGCAATTCTGATAATTATAGTCCCTGGAGTTATCCAGCTAATTAGAGGTATGAAATGAAAAGTAAATGCTTTTAAAGTGCTTTTATCTTTACCCTCCCCAGTCTTTCCCCACCTGCCTCCACCAAATAATGCTTATAGCAGCAAAATCTCTTAATTACTCTGTGCTTGCTTAAACTGAAGCTCTGTACTGTCATGTAATTGATTAGAAGTGGAACTGCACTGGGATGAACTGGTATTTCCTTCAGCATGCCAATGAGTCTATTCAGATCAGAGTCATGTTTTAAATAAGCAACAGGATTGCTCTTCTCTGTAATTTGCCTTTGCTGTGAACTTTGTGGCAGGGGCAGGATGGGTTTTAATGACAGATGGGTATATCCCTCCCCAGAGCACATGCCTATTTGGGGCAGAGTATGTCTCCTTTAACTGGGCCTAGTCTGTTTGGTACTGGCTATGTGGTGGTGCAGGAGGCTGAGTACTGGGGAATATATGAAAGAAATAGCATTATGGATGAGGTTCTACCACTTTGGTGATGTAAATTGTGAAGACAAAAGTGCTGTACTGGCAAGAGAAACTAGTCAGAGAGAGCTCTCATAGATGCTCATGCTGCAGGCACGCTTTACTTCTTCCAAGTGAAAAACTAAAGCATACAGCTGAACGCAACAATCTGGGGCTAACCCAAACATAGGAAAGGAGATCGTAAGTGTTCGGAAGGACAGATTGACTCTACAGACTTATCAATGTTGCTGTATAAGCAAGGAGTGTGAAAACACACCTTTGTTCTTCCCAGCAGCACCCAGCACGAACACAGCTGTGGGGGCCTTTCCTTGGCTCTCTGGAAGTTTTTTGGGTAAAGCCATGCCTGCAGACAAACTCTTCTCACTGGTTTGCGCTCAGCTACCTGGAAAGGCTTTTTCATTAGATCCCTGTCATCAGTGGCTGTGAGATGGTGAGGGGCCCTAGCTGTCTCTCATTGCAATAGCACTAGAAAGTAACTACAGGAAGCCCAAGAAGCCATTCAGTGCAGAGGGCCAGAACAGGGAGCACTTTTTAATTAATTGGTGGCAGATTTCATCTAACAAAAAATTATCACAGCTGTTGGCTCTGTCCCTGGGATGCGCTTCTGTGATGCCGTGCAAACCCTCCTGTCTGAGTCAACAGCGCAGTGCTAGGCTCTGCAGTGAGCTCAGCTGCTCAGGGACAGGCGGCTCTCTGTGGTTAGCAACAGCCTCTGAAATAAAAGTTTTCCTGTGTAGCACTCCACTGAGTCACTGTTTCTGTTTTCATGTTTTTCACTTCCTTTCTGGCAGCTGCAATGCCTCTTGCCTTACCTCCTTTCATGTGCAAAATGCCCCTCTGTTCCCATCTGCCCCATTTTTCCTAGACCTTTGAAGCAGGCCAGACTCAGGCTTGGATGGGGTTTGCTGCCCTGAAGTAGCTCGGATAGTGTTCCTGACTCCCCACTGGGGTCCTACCTCTGGCTGCAGCCTTTCCTTACCCAAAAAGTCCCTTCTTTAGTGGGAATTTAGACTGAGGGCTCAGTAAAAACTAAGTAAAAGGTAGGGGATTTGACCTATTGCTAATTTAAGTCTGAATGAATTCTGTTTCTTCCTGCTCCTTTTCGCTGAAGGATCATTGCTTCTCAGGAAGTCTGGGATATTGTAGGGAGGTCTTAGAAACCATACTGAACCTTGTAAATGAGTAAAAGCACAACATAACTCTTAAATGTTTGCATTTATAGGTCTGTAATTCTTGCTTAGTGTAATATTAACACAATACTAATTATAAAGGGAATTACTAATCTTTCAGTGGTAGAGATATTGTTTTTTTTTACCTTAAAAATGCTCCTTTTGAGTGAAATATTAGCAATGTTCCTTCTGATTAAAATGTTAAACAAGTGAGATTTTCCACAGCATAAGCCAACAGGGCTCATTCTGCTCTTCCATGTTGTTATAAGTCACTGCTGGAGATGACAGTGAAGCGGGTGTCATCAAGCTCAGAATGCTTTGAAAAAAACCTAATAGGTCAAATTCTGCTATTGCATGACTTAGTGACACCACAAAACCTTTACAGTCAGTAGCAGCTTACAGCTGCAAGGGTTGGGTCAGAAATTATGGTCAAGGGCAGAGCTGGGAGTTAGTGAACTGCTGGGTGATTGAATGTTGCATGGTGTGATATATTCATTTGTTATAAAGTAGGAGATGACAAAAGAGCTTATTTTTCAATACGGTTCTTGTTGGTGTTGCAGGAGAAACACAGCACTTTAAAAATGCCTTTGCGGGGAATGATGCCAGTGTTATGGGATTACCACTTGCTTTCTATTCAGGAATGTATGCCTATTCAGGCTGGTAAGTTGTTGAAACTTGTGAGTATTTATCCTGAAAATAAACACTACATATGCTCTAATGAAGAGATTTATTTATATGTAGAAATGAGCATCATATTCGAACTGCCTCATGTCATAAGGGTAGATCTCACCACTGTTCCATATGCTCAGTAGTTATTCTGCAGGCAGCTCTGCAAAGGAAAGATTTTTCTTCTCCAGTGTGCAGTAAGTGAGCATGCGCTGAACACTAAAAAAACCCAAAAAACCTCAGACTTTTATTTCTGTTCTTAAGACCAGGAATAAAGGCAACAAGAAAGGGATGTTTCTAAATTTTCATCAAGTAACTGCATAAAAGGATAAAAGGGATAATGAAGCTTTAATTTTTGTTGAGCAAGTATGTAATTACATGAAAAATAATTCTAGGGACTGTTAACAAAGTTGTGTGGACCTCAGCCTTTGCTTTGTAAAAGCAGTATTTGAAGAATGAGAAGAGAACCATGATAACATCAGTACAGACCACAAGACAAGATGAAATGGCAGATTCTTATGCCTTTTGCTCTGGGAGAATTGGACCTCACTTTACAAGAAAAGCAACTGGCTTCTGTGGAAGTCAAGTGCTATTGACTGTAAACAAAGATATGAGAATCTGTCTTCAAGTACCTTACTCAAAACTTTATTTCAAGTTCTTTCCCTCTCCCCACCAAAGTACTGGTTTGAAAGATACTGCTGCTTCGAATCTACCTTACAATTTATTCATGCTTAGTGAGGGCTCCACACTACACAGACCCAACAGCAGTGTGGGGGGAAAAGGACGGCTATGGTGCACAGAGTGGGCTTATTCTGAGGCGGCTTTGTCTGCAGGTCTTTTCTTCCCTTTTCATAGCTTCACAGGCAGCCAAGTCCCTTCATCTTGCATAAAAAGGTGAGGGCAGAGAGATAAGGGGTTTATATATTTAATTTGGAGGGACAATAGACTGAGCATTTGAGTTCTCTGTCTGTAACTCCCAGATTGCAGGAGTATTATAAACATGCATGCTGAAATACTGAACAGGTATCTTATGTTAAGTGGTGATGGTGGGAGAATCCAAGAGAATCTAAACCCTTTATCTGTGAGATTTATATATATATATATATATATATGTTATCTATAGATATATAAGAGCCTGGTATTTTGGAGCCTCAAGGAAATTTAACTCATTATGCAGACAGTCTCGACCTTCTTCCCTCTCTGTCATACAACTGCCTTTGTTTCTCACATCCATACATGTGATGGTTTCTCACTTTTAAAATTTTAACCTAACTGTACATTTCTGTATGAAGGCAATTCTAAAAGCACTTTAATATTGTTTATCACTGAGGTATGGTTTGTTTGCTGTAAAATGCTACATTAAAAATACTGTTATTCTGTTGCTTCTTTCCCATTTCTTTTCATTTTCCACCAAATGTTCCAAATCCCTACAATAAAAATAATCTCTGTTTTTCCTTTGCACCTTCTGACTTTTATTTCAAGTTTCTTATTTGCTACTTATAAAAGAAATTAGCAGGAAAAGACCTAATTTGGCTAGTGGTTCTTCCCAGCTGCCTATTTGTCTTCATCGCCAGCTCAAATTGATTGCCTCAGAGCATAAGAGAGCAGACCATTAAGTGGAGTGTCAATACCCTTGCACTAACAGTTTCATGGGGCTAAATCAATCCAATAAGCTGAATGNGTTGCTTCTTTCCCATTTCTTTTCATTTTCCACCAAATGTTCCAAATCCCTACAATAAAAATAATCTCTGTTTTTCCTTTGCACCTTCTGACTTTTATTTCAAGTTTCTTATTTGCTACTTATAAAAGAAATTAGCAGGAAAAGACCTAATTTGGCTAGTGGTTCTTCCCAGCTGCCTATTTGTCTTCATCGCCAGCTCAAATTGATTGCCTCAGAGCATAAGAGAGCAGACCATTAAGTGGAGTGTCAATACCCTTGCACTAACAGTTTCATGGGGCTAAATCAATCCAATAAGCTGAATGTGAAGGAGTGTTACAAGTGTTGGGGTTATGTTTGAGGATGTAGGCAAAGTTTTATGCATAGCCTGTGAGGCTATTAACTTTTAATGACACAGCTTTAAAGAACAAACCAAAGGTGTTATCTGTTACATATGTGTGGGCTCATCCATGTGAAGAGCAAGTGTAGACTATCTGATATATAAAATGCTAGGTGAAAAAGGACAAGTAGAGAAAAGAATGCAAGGAAGTATGTCTCTGCATCACTGATGCCAGGCTGTCAGGTTACTTCTATCTAGAGCAGGACTAAGACTAGAAAAAAGTAGCTGAATGTCTTACTCTTTGAAAGCCATTTCTCGTTGAGCTACCCTAACCTCTTCTTTTGTGCTCTGTGCAATATTAAGTTTAGAAACAAGTACTGAGGTGGTTCTATAAATGGCAAATCTAGTTTTTACAGCATTTGGTGCTCAGTCAGAAAATCATATTTTTTCAAAACCACAAGCCAGCGCTCAATCATTCTGCTAACCTAGATCTGCTCCAAGACTTGTGATGGAAAAAAGATCCAGACTTTCTGCCAGCTCAGGTACCATCTGTAGCACTCTTGGGTCAGATATCATTTGCCTTTCTGCATAAAAACAGAAGGCCAGCATACACACTGTATTGACTGCTCTGTATAATTAGCCAGGATGTGACTTTGCACCCACATCTGAGCCAGTCACATCTGTATGATCCTGTGATGAGCAGACCTAGTGCTAGTAAATGCAGAACAGAGGGCTCAGTGACCTTGAGGCTTACAGTTGCTTTGTGTGCAGGGCTGTGCCCAGTGAATAGTTCCTATGAATTCCCAGACATAGCTATTTCTTGTATGCTGCTAGAATATGACCAGAGAGCAACTTGTACAGGAGGCTGTGCAAGAGCACACAGGATAAGCAGCCTGGGTTTGTTATTGGGTATGACACAGTAGTGTCAAAATACTGGTTCTAGGAGGGGTTTTTTGAGGCCTCGTTTATTTTTATTGTAAAGAAGTCCTTGCTGAATACCTTGCTGAGAATTTTTGCCAGTACAACCTGAAATTGTACAAGGCTACAACCACAAATGGAATATGATGCTTTAGGGAATGTGTGTGTATCAGATTAGGGTAAACCATAATATGCCTAGTATGCCAGGGGAAAAAAATTACTTCCTCACTGACATTGGAGAGCTTCAGTCTTTTTTTCTACTTTGTTATCTTTTCTAAGAATTCCCTTCCTGGGCATGGGGGCTGAGGGAATATGAAATCTCACACACTCCTTAATCCAATCATGGGTCTGCAAAGTCGGCTATAATAAACAGTGGTGCTTAACTAGAAGCATCTTCTTGATTCTTTGGGAAAGAAATAAAGAATCAAAATCTACCAAGCCCTTCTAATAGTTTTTATAATTCTTTTCTAGGTTTTACCTCAATTTTGTTACTGAAGAAGTGGAAAACCCTGAGAAGTATGTACCTAATGATTTCTTGACTTTTGAGAAATGCTTGTAAATTTAAAATGCTTATAAAAGCACTGATCTTCAGAAATTCTTCATTCTGGTCAAGTTGCTTGCTTTCCATCAGATCTGCTATCTATTTGAATTGCAACTGCTTGAAGACTTGCTATTTTTGGCCTGTCATGACCTTGTTATGTATTCTGCTTTTATGTGCACAGAAAGCAGAAAACTAAGTAGATCTCCAGGGCTCTGATTCACCCCCTCAGGATACAAGTAACTATCAGTGGCTCCTTTCAGTGGAAGTTACTGGTATCCTGTCAGGGAAATCTTGCTCAAGAAACTTATCTCCTGCAATATTTGGCAGTTTTACTATGTTTAAATATTAATCAAATACTTAGTTCTACTTGTTTTAAGTGTCTCACAGTTGCAGGATCTTGAATGTATGTAGCACAGCATCCAATCCAATTAATATTGGTGGGAGTTTGTTTCAAAGCAGAGATAAATACACTCACAGCGTCTGTCTGTAAAATATGGCAAGAAAAGCCGTCCTGTTAGGGAGAGTTTGATTTGGCAGATCTATTTTGGTGGATATGTTTTCGTACAGCCAGCCAGTAATAATATTAACCTTCTCTAGAAATGATATAAAATACGCTTTGTCAAGTCAAATTGTGTTCTTTCAGGAAATTAACAATGTACTTGATTAAAAATTGATGGATAGATGACATTTTCTTCGGTGTTTAAAATAAGATGCCTGAATGGGTAACCAAAGAACTTACTGTTTAAAAACACCCCAAGCACTGTACACACAGAGAATATGAAGGTACGTATCTGAGACACGTAAAGAAAAAATAGCATGCAGAAGATTTTTATCTGGTTTCTTCAAAGTCTGAACCAAGCCCAATGCTGTTCGGAGTTTTATTCAGAGACCTGAAAATAATTATAAAGACATTGGTGATTAAACATGAGGACAACAGAAAGACTAGCAGATTCCTATCATTTCACTGCCTTTGAGAGGGCTTGGGTGTTAGCAGGCTCTTTAATGAGATCAGGATATGTATACAAAGGAATTTATGACTGGGAGCTGAAACCAGACAAATGCAGGTAGATACAACATTAATATTTAACACTGTGTTTGGTAATCATTAACACAGATACCTGTGTACAATTGAGATTTTATTTGGTAGTCTTCAGACAGAACACCTTTTTAGCAGCTATGCTTTAGTAAAACACAAGTAATTTGCCTCAGTGGAGAGCAGCTGGCTAATGTTTCCTAGGCCTGGGGCACACAGGAACTCAGGCTAGATGACCTAGTAGCAAATCTGGGTTTAGCTACTAAGGATCTGTGTGCTTTATGAAGCTAGGGAAAGGCAGACTTGTAAAAAAAAACCCAAACCTTTTCTTTTCTTTTCTTTTCTTTTCTTTTCTTTTCTTTTCTTTTCTTTTCTTTTCTTTTC
>NDXB01004547.1:0-35056 GCA_002631895.1 Agapornis roseicollis
TCTAAGTTCTTCCACAGTACATTATAGTACTTTTGCATTGCAATTTAAATTTCTTTCTTTTTCAGTTTTTTCAAACTTACATTGCACAGCCATTGGGATTAATCTGAAGATTGAGGATTCTCAGGGGTAGCAGTGCTGCAGTACCAAAACTGACAGATGACTGAGCTACAGTTATATGAAATAACATGCTCTTAGTGGGTGCTATATTCTCAAGTGAATTATTTTCATATTGAGGCTTTGTCACATTGCGTGCTTATCAATTTTGTTCTGTCTTCTGACTACTTACACTTGTTTTGTCAAGCAATTCAGCAGTGAATCACTCATAAGAAATCTCATGAAATTTTTTCAGATAAGTGCCTGTCACTTATATTTTAATTTCATAAAATAGGCAATATGCACTGCAAAAGCAGTGTAAATTGAATNAAGTGCCTGTATATTTTAATTTCATAAAATAGGCAATATGCACTGCAAAAGCAGTGTAAATTGAATGAGGATATATATAGAATACACACAGTAGGTCACAGAATAGTAATTCCAGGCAATACAAGTCACATTAAAAATTCCTGCTCTAAGTGGGGTTCTCACACACATATAGTTTGGACTAGTAACAACAGAAGGTAAGAAATAGGTTTTGGGAATTAATAAATATAGCAGTTTCTTTGGAAATATAACCAAATGTATCTATTATCAGTCACAACTGTGTATCTTTTACAGTCAACCCAGCTCTTGTAAAAATGTTACAGATAATACAAACAAAATATTCCAATATAGATTCTTTTTTCTCTTGATTATCAACTAAGGGTATTTTTGTATTTACTTGTTGTATTATAATAATGCCTATTAATCCATAGTAGAAACAGAGCCTATTATGCTATATTCTGCACAAACACACAATTTTACATTGCAGCTTTTTCAAGATACTCACAAACTAATTTAATGTCTAATGCAAATACACATTGCAAAGAATTGATGATGAGCAAAACATTTTCTATGAGGCTTCACAGATCATGTATGTCACTTGTCATGAAACCTAGCATGATAATCTTCTAAAGTGTCGATGTTATCAACATTGTTCCCAGGCCAAAAGTCAAACACACAGCGCTGCACCAGCTACTATGAAGGAGAAAATTGACTGCTACTGCTGAACCCAGGACACTTAGTTACCAGACTGTTCTTATTGCAACCCATGAGGTTTATATTCTTCGATTCTCCTTCCCAACCCTCTGGGAGCTGCGTGTGTGTGTGTGTGTGTGTGTGTGGTGTGTGTTGTGGAAGAAGTGGAAGAGTGAGTGAGCAGCTGCATGGTTCTGAGTTACCAGCTGGGCTTAAACCACAACACAAGGACAAGTGCAAGCCCTTGCATCTGGATCAGGGCAACTGCAGGTGTCAATACAGACTGCAGTACCAAAGGATTGAGAGCAGCCCTGCCAAGGACTTATGAGTACTCCTGAATGAAAAGCTCAACATAAGGCAGCAATGCATGCTCACAGCCCAGAAAGCCATCTGTATCCTGGTCTGCATACAAAGAAGCATGGCCAACAGGTTGAGGGACATGATTCTGCTTTTCTGCTCTGCTGTCATGAGACTCCACCTGGAGTGCTGCATTCAACTCTGGAGTCCTCAGTATAGGAAAGATATGGACCTGTTGGAGCGGGGGCCCTGTCCAGAGAAGGGCCACAAAAATTATTAGAAGAATGGAACACCTCCCTTATGAAGAAAGTCTCAAAGAGGTGGGGTTACCCAGCATGGAGAAGAGAAGGCTCCAGGGAGATGTCATTTAAAAGTGGCTTATGAGTATTTAAAAGTATTTAAAAGGGGCTTATGAGAAAGGTGGGGAGAAAGTTTTTAGCAGGGCCTGTTGTGATAGGACAAAGGGTAATGGTTTTAAACTAAAAAATTGTAGATTTAGATATAAAGAAGAAATCTTTTACAATGAGGGTGATGAAACACTGGAAAAGGTTGCCCAGAAAAGAGGTAGATATCTGTAGAATTAAAATGCTACACGAAGCATACATTATTGCAAGGTCTGATCCGTATGTTTTGCATAGTTTTTTCACTTGGGTCATGTTATTGCTTGCAACAACAATACAGCACAACTTTTTTTTTTTTTTTTTAATAAAACCAAACAACTTCATATTACAATAACAGAAAGTGGCTTTGTGGTAAACCAGAGTGAACATTCCCAATTTGCAGAAGAAAGCTTTTCAAAACACTTCAAGACCCAGATTCCATTTCATAGTGTAGAAATAATCTGTGTGTGTGTGTGTGTTCCTAAGTACATATATCTTTGTAGTAGCTGGATTTCTAAGCTTCATTAAGATTAACTAAGATGTAGCACATATCAGTATTATCTCAGTTGAAGCTGAACAGATATGGTCCAGAACTTACCATATCTGAGCAGGTAAGTTTCACCCTATGATACTATTATTTAGCAGAAGGCAACAGATATCTATATTTGAAAGATGCAATAGTGTAGTTACCAAATTTGTGTAAAATGCACCACTGTATATGCAAATTAATTGATATATGCATGAAGATTTATATACACATATATATGGACAGCTATAGACATATATAACTTCTCTCCCTCTTTTTAAATTCTCATGTGTCTAACTACATGTATAAATGTGCATAGATATATATGCAAATGCCCACATATTGAAACACCCATAATATTGAAAGATATTATTCTGTACCTAGAAAGAAATACATCCCTATGGCATTATTACTGCTTCAGAAATCATGCGGCATTGACAACTTAATTACTAAGTGTTGGTACTAGAAGGTAAGTCACTTGGGCTGCCTGGTGCCCTTATGCTACAGATAAAAGCAAACCAGATGCTTAAAGCATAATACAGCAACTAATGGGAGGAAAACAAACAAATAAAAAAACCCCAAACCATACCACTGCAAAACGTGGAAAAAAGGCTGAAGAACAGAATAAGCTGCAAAAGAAGTTGTTGCATTTTTAGCATGTCTGAGAGTCAGGTGACATTTGAGCTCTTCAGTATGGGTGCAAACTACTGACCTTAGATTCCTAGCTAGTCCTGCTAACCCTGACAAAAAGAGAAGCTTGTCTTCCTTAGAGCTAGGCTAAAAGCTGTGGCCACAAGTTCTAGGTATGCTTATTTCAATTTAAAGTATGAAATTGAGTGTTGTTAGTGAAAGCAATACCCAGATTCAGTCCAGTGGAAAAAAAGTCCAATTTTCTGATTCCCGTGATAAAGAAGAAACTCGTCCAGTTATGCAATGTTAGAAAAAAAGTGTTTCTTATCTGCACATTCCAAATTTATTCTCCCTAAATTTATACTTAGAATTTAATTTTGTAGCAATAAGAAAATAACTGAAAACTAGCCTAATAATAATTGAAATGCTTTGGCCTAATCCACATTTCCCTGCTCTTTCCTGTTTTTGTGAAAAATAAATACATGCTTAGTTCCTGGAACTAGAATAAAAGACATCTGTCACCTGTAAGCATGCCAAAGAACATTAATAGTTATCTTGCTCAAATTATTCATTTCCAAACTGACAGGAAAGATCTTGTTATGAACTGTGTGTAGAGCACTGCGCTTTTGTCATGCCAGGCATACCTGACATACACACTGTTCTCACCACTCGTGATAATATAGCACTGTTAAAGCACTGTCTGAAATCTCTTTGGTTGCATCGCTGTTGTGGGGTATTTTAGCTTGTTATACTATACTCATGTCACAATACAGAAAAAAACCCCTCAGTTTCAATAACTTTAGCAATCTGCTGGTTTAGACTAATTAAAATTATTTTTCTCTTCAAAAGGATATAAAATCCAGTATTACTGGATGTATACAGTCTTTAAGAGTCTTCCAGTCTTTAAATCAGTATTCAAGGTGTATTTCTTACATTTAACAGTGTTAATATGTATATAACGGTATTTGTTTTTTGGAATTTTAGGAAGGCTATTTCCACATAAAACACACCAAGAGGCAGACAAAGAAATGTATCAGACAATGTAACATCTGCATGTTTTTAAGAAATAGAATCATAGAATAGTTAGGGCTGGAAAGGACCTTAAAATTATCTAGTTCCAATCCCCCTACCATAAGAAGGGACACCTCACACTAAACCAGGCCACCCAAGGCTTCATCCAACCTGGCCTTGAACACTGCCAGGGATGGAACAATCACAACTTCCTTGGGCAACCCATTCCAATGCCTCCCCACCCTAACAGGAAAGAATTTCTTCCTTAGATCCAATCTAAACCTCTCCTGTTTAAGTTTGAACCCATTACCTCTTGTCCTGTCACTCCAGTCCCTAATGAAGAGTCCCTCTCCACCATCCCTATAGCCTCCCTTCAGATACTGGAAGGCTGCTATGAGGCCTCCATGCAGCCTTCTCTTCCCCAGGCTAAACAGCCCCAACTTTCTCAGCCTGTCTTCATACAGGAGGTGCTCCAGTCCCCTGATCATCTTCGTGGCCCTCCTCTGGACTTGTTCCAACAGCTCCATGTCCTTTTTATGTTGAGGACACCACAACTGCACACAATATTCCAAGTGAGGTGTCCTGAGAGCAGGGTAGAGGGGCAGGATCACCTCCTTGGACCTTCTGGCCATGCTCCTTTGGATGCATCCCAGGATACGGTTGGCTTTCTGTGCTGCAAGCACACACTGTAGGCTTACGTTCATGTTCTCATCAACCACCACCCCCAAGTCCTTCTCCGCAGGGCATATCATAATTTCTAAGAGGAATAAGTATACCTTTGTGCCTTTTGAGCGCTTTGTGAAGAAATGCTAAAAAGTAGTGTTCATGCCCATACTTTTTGAGAGGAATAAATACATAGCTTTTTGAGATTAATAGCTATTTAACCATAATTGCAGCCATAAAAGTATCTAAAGATACTCTACTAAATAGTAAAATATTGTAAAGGTGTTGTAACATTCATACTCCTTCTGGAATGTAAATCTATAACAATAATGCATCACCTACATATGATTTATTTGAAAATTCCTACATGGGAATAGAATATTCTTGGTTTTTTGGCCCCCCAAGTATACCTTGATTTGGAGAAAACTCCAGGAACAAACTTGCCAACAAAGTTTTCAAGCTGACAAGCAGGTATTCTTTATTGCGGCGCCGGGAGACATGGGGGATAGCTCCTCTTAACTTGTGTCCCCATATGGCTACACAAGCCATCCTTATATAGTCCCTGGGCACACATACATATTCATGAGGCTACATATGGATTACGTCATTTTCCAGAAAGCTCCCCGCATGCGTACAGAATTGTGGTAGTGGTCTCTGAGGATCCTTTACTTCTTCCAACAATCTTCATCACTCCTAGCAGCCTCTGAAGCACGCACAGTAGATGCTCATAGCAGTCTAATTGGTTCGTTAGCACCAGAGACATAATAATCCTCCTATCCTCCTAGTTATCAGTTAGTTTAACTGTAGCCCATCCTGGACACTTGCTGTTCCCAGATACTCCTTATCCCTGTGTCCTGTTTTTCTATCCTGTTTTCTCACACTTATTTTTGTACTAAGGTCATAAGGACCTAAAACAATGCCAACTGCAACGGTTTATTTTATACAAGGATTCTCATTATGTTCTCTAGCTGCTCTCTACTTTTTTTTCTATGTATCATGCACCTCAGTAATTTTCCATTGCTACTGTTACAAAGCCATCAAACTTAACATTACTTAAAACTAATTCCAAAGGTTTTTATATTCCATTTTGTGATTCTGTACCCCCCTTGTTTCAATCTCTAGGTCTATTGGAAAATATCACTGCACACTCCAGACTACATGCCTGTTAATAGATTTCCTTTGCCCAAGAACTTGATTTTACATGGGGAAAAAATATGGAAAAGTGGGGTTGACACATTCCAATACGACTTCTGTACAGAGTTAAGTTGAGGATCACTCAGCCTGAGAAATACAGAATGATTTCATAGCTCACAGTTAAAAGTCAGTGAGAAAATCAAGGTTCTAATCTGCATTCTGGTTAAGGGGAGAAGAAAAGCTTGTCATTAGTTTCTGACTTTGTACTTGGAAGTCAATATGAATTGAACATTCAGAAAAGCTAGTGTACATCAATCCTTTCACTTATGACTTGCTCTAAAAGTAAGTTTACTAATTTCAACAGCAGTAGTTGTGTAGTACATGGCAGTTACAAAATGGCTGAATCACTGCCAAAGATGACATGCGAACTGCTCAGCAGTAACCAAAAAAAACAAAATAATCTCTGTGCTATCAGGAACCCCAGAGCCCCATACTGTGGGGCTACTATGAAGAAAGTTAGGTCTACTCCAGCATAGGGTATATGTTAGAACTAGAGGCAGATGTTACTCCTTTTAATTTGCGTAAGCTGTTCACCCAGGTTTCCTAGTAAGATTTAGTGAAAATATTCTAGTGATTTATTTCATGTTTACCTAGAGTAGGGGGAATAAATTCTGTATCTAAGCAGACCAGGTAATCTTGTCACACAGGAGCTACATATGTACAGTTTTAGCTGAAGGAGAAGGCTTTCTAGCTGTTCAGGGGGTCGGGGGGAACTTTGAACCACAAGCTGAATATGGTAGTAGTTTGCTTCCAGACTGAATGGCATCAGCAAAAGCATGCTGAGGAAAATTATTATACTTCCTGGGAGGTTCCAGTGGCCTGTATGCCCAGATTTGGGACTTCAAGGTCAGAAAGTGCCAACAAATTGGAAAAAAGGCTGTAAGAGTTCAGCATAGAGGGCCTGAAGAACAAGGCACACAAGAAAAGGTTGAGTGAGATGGCTTTGTTTAGTCTGGAAATGACACAGGGTGGGACTTTATTTATGCTTTCTAGAAGACAAAAAGATGTTAAAATAAAGATGGAGCCAGGCTTTTTCTCACAGGTATACATAAAAGAGTAAGAAACAATAGGTGCAGATGAAATGCAGCAAAAATCAGATTAAAAGCACCCCACAGGAGTTTTTTCCTAACACCTAATCTGAATCTACTCTCTTTCAGTTTAAAACCATTCCCTGTTGTCATGTCACTACATAACCTAGTAAAAACTCTCTCTCCAGCTTTCTTGAAGGCCTCCTTTAGGTACTGGAAGTATGTTAGAAGGTCTTACAGAAGTCTTCTCTTCTCCAGGCTGAACAAGCTTGAATCCCTCAGCCTGTCCTCATAGGAATGCTCCAGCTCTCTGGTCATATTTGTGGCCCTTCTCTGAACTGGTTCAAGCAGGTTCTTTCTCCTTTGCAGCACGGGGACAAATAAACAACGTAAATTTAGTCTAATCATAAAAACTGTAAAAACATATCACTGAAACAGCCACTACAGACGTCAACATAGGTCAATAACATGAATACAAATCTAAGACTCCCAGCAAACACATACAGCCTGAAACAAAGCTTCTTCCACTATACTTTTTGAAATACCATAATTCATGTTGTTTAATGTAAAACAACAGAAAACATATGTTTGATCATCTTGTGACTAAAGTTTAATCCTCAAGTTCTGTCTGGAACTTCAAGTAAAAAGGAATAAAAAAATCTGTGTATAATTTTCTCCAGTAGGAAAATTTGTAATTCTGTCTTACTCCTTTTGTTACTTTTTAAACTGGAATGCATACTCTCCTCTGCTTTTGCAAACCATATTCTGCTCCACAGTTCCTCATAGCTCAGAGACATGTAACAGTAATACAGGCTAATTTTATAACATTTACTTTATGAATAAAGAGCTTATTAACAAAATATGGTTCCCTCACACAAAGTCATATTTTTAATTTACATCAATCCATTTTTTCAGCTATGAAATTGTTTATACTATGCAATAACGTATCTCCCCATGGTAAATATTTACAATATTTGAGTAAATGTTTGAAGTGAGTTTGCCGAATCACATAGCTCTATAAATCCAGAAATCACTCAAACAGTTTTAGCTTAGAAAGCACATTTAAAAACATACATATATGCATTTATGTGCATATGTGTGTTTCACCTTGCTTTTTCCACAACTTGGATGTCAGCTTTACCTGCTAAGCTATGTTGTAAAATCCATAATGTCACAATCATTGCTAGTTCACTGATATTTCGTGTCACCAATTACCCAATAAAAGTCTGCTGAATTGTACTTCAATTAGGTTTTGGTTGTTTCTTCCAAAAGGGGGGGTGGGGGAAGGGGGAATACCCAAGACAAAATACAAACACTCTTCCTCACCCCCCCAAAAACAAACCCAAACAAAAACCCCATAAAAGGAACCCCAACAAAAACCCAAACCAAAAAGCCCTCAAGAAATAAGTAAGAGACCATGATTTCTTTTAATCTGATTCAAATTCATAGTTTCTAGATTAGTGAAACCACATTATAAAGAAACACACACACACACAAAAAAAAAAGAAGTAAAAGAAAAAAAAGAAGAAAAAAAAAAGGAAGAACCTCCCCAAATAACTACTATTTTCAAAAAATTTCAGCAATATAATTACAAACTAGGTGAGAAAATGTAAGGGACTTAATTATAGTTACACAAGAAATATCTCCTTGGTTATTTCTGAACTACAGATTATTGAATTTACAATAGTAATAAGTTTATTGCACTGGAGGGTTTTGCTTATGTATGTGAGTGAATATAAATTGCCTAAGACTGAAAAAAAGTACAAATTCTTTCCCCTTTTTCTGCTCAGTTCTCCTGTGTGCTTTACTGATAATACTAAAACATGAACTCATCAAAGCTATGGGGTGACCAAAATTTTTGACTGGTAAGAGATGCGAACCAGCACACACACAAAAAAGGCCCCCCCCTTTTTTTATTCACAGGAAAAAGATTTCAGAGACGGTTAGCTGAGAACTAGTACTTTGAATCCTATGTTTCCTGCTACAATTTAATAGGAAGTGTTCTTCCTTGACCTATGTTCTTTCTGTTTAAGAAAAAGCCTTGCTGTTAACTTCAGGATTTCTTTTTTCTTGGTTGGTTGGTTTGGTTGACTGTTTTTTTTTTCCTATCCTGACTCCTTCAATGCAGGCATATAGAATCGCTTAGATGAAAGAAGGGTTCTTTATCCTTGTCTGTAAGGGAAATGTACTGCAGGTAGCTCAAGTGTTGATGTCTTCATTACAAACAGCTGAAATTACATTAGATTAACAGCATTTCTGGTTTAGATTTAGTCCTGACTATCAGCTTTCCTAGTTTCCCAAGTATTCTTGCAAATCCATCTCCAATCTGCCCTCCTATTGACTCCTGGGTTTTTATCTCTTTCTCATTCCCATTTACACAATCTTCTTCCAAACCAAAATTAATACCTTCTTATACTAATCAGTTCTCTAATTCTCACTCCTTATCCTGCTGACACCAGTTATTTCTCCACCAGTAAAAATTTTCATACAAGCTTTATTTTTGGTGTGTGGACTGTAGCAACTCCTCATTTCTCAATTCTATACATGAGTGATGCTTTCTCACCCCCAGTGTTCCATATGTCTTTTGTCACAGACTTTTTCCAAACTAGACTCTTAAGCTAAACCTTTATTTGCTATCACAACTTTCTGCTCATGACTTTTTCTTTTCAACTGTTCTATTTTACAGGCTTCTTAGATGCCTGGAAAATCAGCTGATAATTTCAGTAAGTGAATCTAACAGTATAATTATTGATGGCACTTGTACTTGCCAAGTTTGAGCTGTGCTTCCCATTAACTGTTCCTTTCCTTGTAAGTTATGAATCAATGGTACAAAAAAGACATTTTAAAAATTCTACACAGGAATTTTCATCTTCTATAGCTACTTATCCCTCTTCTAGTCTTTTGTTGCTTCTGCTGATGTTTTAGCTTTTACACCATTATGTGGTGTAAAAGGAAGAATAATAATTTTAGTATTTCTGAATTATTTCATGCTGGTAAGTAGTCTGCTTTAACTGTTTAACTCTAATATGCACGACAAAAATCAAGTTTAAACTCAAAGCACTACAGAAGCTGTATTTTCCCTGAAATAATACTAAATTTTATTGCCAGTTGTAATTGTTTAAAAACTAATTGCATTTCTCATAAACAATATGTATTTATTTTACATAAAACCAAATTATCCGCATGGTCAGAAGAACTGTTTGCAGTTCTGGAATTTCATCTAGTAAAATGTGTTTAAACTATGACCTTGAAGGAAAAAGTCAGTATTCACACATCTCAATGTGTTCTTTATCTACTGTATCAACTTAGGAAAGACATACTGCAGATAACTTGTTGAAGACTGTGTTCATCTGGTGACAGAAAAATTAAGAAGTGTTTAAGATGGGAAAAGAGAAAAGGAAAACTCTAATGCCAAAATAATGTTCACACCTTGAAAGCTATGTCAAACAACCTACTGAGAGGTTAAAAAAAAAAAGGTGACAAAGAACAAATGAAGGGATTCCCTAATGGGAATAAAGAAGATTTTCATGTACAAAAGGCTAGAAGGAATGAAATAGCTTTCTTCTGATAAAAAGGAAGAGAGGTGGTAAAAGCATAGTATGAAAAATTCATAATATTTAATGGGATAGAGAAAATAAATAGGGATTACTATTCCCCTCTTTAATACCACTTTTGAAGCATTTGATAGTCAAAATTTAGATTTAGTGTCAGTAAACTACAGAAGTTTGGAGTTTGCTGCCAGAAATGTAATTTCATTAAGAGAACCAAATTCTATAGATATATATCTGAGTTTAATGTGAATAGAATTATGGGTAGAATTCCACAGAGTCATGAAATAGTTACTGTTGGAAAGAACCTTAAGATCATCAAGTTCCAATCCCCCTGCCATGGGCACGGACACCTCCCACTAAACCATGCCACCCAAGGCTCTGTCCAACCTGGCCTTGAATACTGCCAGGGATGGAGCATTCACAGCTTCCCTGGGCAACCCATTCCAGTGCCTCACCACCCTTAGAGTAAAGAACTTCTTCCTTACATCGAATCTAGACTTCCCCTGTGTAAGTTTGAACCTGTTAACCCTTGTCCTATCACTACAGTCCCTAATGAAGATTCTCTTTTTGCCATCCTGGTAGCCCCCCTTCAGATACTGGAAGGCTGCAATGAGGTCTCCACGCAGCCTTCTCTTCTCCAGCCTAAACAGCCCCAACTTTCTCAGCCTATCTTCATACAGGAGGTGCTCTAGTCTCCTGATCATCCTCGTGGCCCTCCTCTGGAGTTGTTCCAACAGTTCCATGTCCTTTTCATGTTGAGGACACCAGAACTGCGCACAATACCCCAGGTGAGGTCTCCCGAGAGCAGAGTAGAGGGGCAGGATCACCTCCTTGGACCTGCTGGTCATGCTCCTTTGGATGCATCCCAGGATACGGTTGGCTTTCTGTGCTGCAAGCGCACACTGTTGGCTCATGTTCATGTTCTCATCGACCACCATCCCCAAGTCCTTCTCCGCAGGGCTGCTCTGAATCTCCTCTTTGCCCAACCTGTAGCAGTGCCTTCAGCTCATTGCATTGTATCTGTGCATTCAGTTCAGGTGTATACATTTAAACTTAAGTATCTGCATGAAAGTGTCTATATGTAAGGAATGAATCTAAGCTTCCATGGTAGGAAATAGAGATACGAAAAACAAAACCACTGCCTAAACATGAACACTTTCTGTCTTTGAGATATTTGATGTTTTGAACTCTGACCAAGAGTGGCAAAGGGCTCCTGTAGGATCTGTGTAATTTCTGCCAAGTTCATGTCTTTTTTCATGCTACTAGATACCACTGGTTAGAGAGCATTCAGCTGATCAATTTTAAGTTTTCCCCCTGAGGCAGAGTGAGCAACTCTAGATTATATACAACTATTTTGACCTAATTGTCAGTTCCACAGAAGCTTTGCCATTAGCTTACATTGCAGATGTCTAAATACAGGTGTATAAATCAAGAGCTGATTCCCACCCTATTGTCTTTGATCTACCTTTGCCACTTACATAACTACAAAACAATTCACTTGGAAAGTAAGTGGGAGTCTTTGGCTAGTGGATCCTGAGAAACATCTTAGACAAGCTACTGGGAAGTCAGTTTATGAGAAACCAGATCTCTGAGTTCCTAGGAATGTCAGATGCCAGGTTCTCTACCTCCTTAATAGTAGCTTATAGTTGTAGATCAGGGCAGTTTTGATACTTCCAGAGGAAAGGTTTTGGGGATTTTTCAACTGACACTTTAGATTCCCCAATCATAATTGTTATAGAAGCTTTCAGAATACAAGCTTCTTAACATGAAACTTATAAACATTTCACAAGATAATAAAACAGTTTTCCATTTGCCATGTTTAAGGATATTTTTTGTTTGTTTATTTGTTTTGACTGTATTCCTGTTTGTGCAGGTGAGGATAAATTCTCCACTATTTGAAAGCTTGCTTCTCAATAGCTCACTTGTTAAGAGTATTCAATACCATGTGTTTTTAGAATGCTTACATTTAAATAACGATGTGAATGTAGCAATATACTCCTACACTTCACACAGTGAATTCTGCTCAGTGTGATATGATCTGATTTTAGGTATAAGCTTCTAAAACTATAATTGATAAATTGTTTCTAATTTTCTTACTTTTCTTTGACTATAAATGAAATTCAAAATCAATAACTTCATTCTTCCAATTTAATGCTTATTGCATAAATTGAGATACAATATATTTAAATTATCTGCTATAGATTTATTTCCTCACAGAGAAATGCATTGAACCTGCAACAATAAAAATAAAGAAGTCTTTGGAACCTTTATTTAGACAAAAGATCTTTTTATGTATTAAAAATTGAAACATGAGACAAAAGTAGTATGACAATTGGTTGTTAACAAACATTAAAAATTATTAATTTGGTCCAGAATGTCCAAAAGAAACTATAAAATTATCATTCACATTAAGCACTTGGGGGGAAATCCTAAGTCTAATAAAAAAACCTTGACAAATACCAATTGTGGTAACAAACACGACACCCATAAACTGGATATCTCATATTAGTGTTTTGCAGAAACTCCTGTGTTGAATTTATTAACATCACAATGAAGAATCACATCAATGTCAGCATATTTCACCACATTTTGTTATGGTGCACTGAGTTAATTCACTCATCATTGTTTGATGATAATACAGAGAAACAGTCTTTCTCAGTGGAGAATTTCAACCAATTCAATAGCATTCAGCTATGTAATAATACTGATGAGAGAAGAAAAAAGCTATAGTTCTTTTTATTATTACTCTGTAATAAAGGGAACATACTTTCATCAGACAATCCTTGAAGCTGGTCCAAGATATAGTTTAGTTCTACCACAATTAGATGGATTAGGAGTTCTCAGTGTATGAATACTTATGAGGCGCTGCCATAATACATTGTCTCCTCATTCAAGTTTCCAGACAGAGGCAAAGATACATTTTTTACATTTTTGCAAAACATTAGTTTTGCTCTGATTAAACAAGATACTAAGAGAAAAAAGAGAAGGAATACATATTGCTGCGAAGACAACTCTCCAAACCTAACTGCCTCATGATGTATAAAGTGCAGCTAAATATAAACAAAAAGATACAATTTAAATCCCTGTAAAGTTATTGATTATTAAACACTTGGACAGTGTTTGAAATTTAACTTTATTTCCTTATTCTAAATGTATATTTTGTCACTTTTTCAATATCATTGTACTGAACTGAATAAACAAGTGAATTAAACATCACAAAATTAATGCACCCTTCCTCCCCTCTGAGGTGTTTCATAGGTTAATACTTTCCATTTGCACAGGCTTTGAAATGTGTTAAACAGCATAACAGACATTTAACAATATCATTTCCATATTAGACTAGAGCTGAGAGCTGGAAAAGCTGTATATATTTTGAATTTTTTACTTGTCTGGAACAAGGCTTTTCTGAAGTATCAAAAATTTAAGAGACAACTGCTACAGACCAGAAATCTAGTGTCACACTTCACGGAAATTAGTACTTCTTGCAGTCTCTACGAAACTAGCACAAATGTATGTTAGACAGTAATATACCCTCTAGTTTTGCAAAAACCTGTCAGAAGAAATATTCCTTAAAACATAATTTAAAGAAAAAAAATATTCTCTGATAATTCACTTCAAAAAGTGTTGGGTTGTTTTTCTTTTTGTTTTGTTTATTTTTTAACTGTGCTTTGGTTTCGTTTTATTTCTGAAAGTAGTTAAACCTAGTTTTTATAGTTCAATGTGTATCTTTAGTCATAGAATCATAGAATAGTTAGGGTTGGAAAGGACCCTAAGATCATCTAGTTCCAACCCCCCTGCCATCAGCAGGGACACCTCACACTAAACCATGCCATACAAGGCTTCGTCCAACATGATCTTGAACACTGCCAGGGAGGGAGCACTCACAACTTCCTTGGGCAACCCATTCCAGTGCCTTACCACCCTAACAGGATCTTACTTGCATCCAATCTAAACCTCTCCTGTTTAAGTTTGAACCCGTTACCTATTGTCCTGTTACTACAGTCCCTAATGAAGAGTCCCTCCCCAGTATCACTATAGGCCCCCTTCAGATACTGGAAAGCTGCTATGAGGTCACCATGCAGCCTCCTCTTCTCCAGGCTAAACAGCCCCAACTTTCTCAACCTATCTTCATACAGAGGATGCTCCAGTCCCCTGATCATCCTCGTGGTCCTTCTCTGGATTTTTTCCAGCAGTTCCATGTCCTTTTTATGTTGAGGACACCAGAACTAGTCCTTTCAATGTGTTTGCAAGAATATTTCCTCCTGGGTTTCAAAGAAAGTGTTAGCACTGATCATACTGAGTTCTGAGAGTGCCTCAGAAACTTTAAGAACTCCTCAATGAGGAGCCAAATGAACAATTTTTTTTCAGGGAAAACCATAAAAAAACAACATAAAAAAAAATAAGTGACTGTTGTTATTGAAGCTGGCATAATATTTGACTAATCTGTAGCCATCTGCTTCTTTATTGTTTTCTCCATAGACTGCAAGTAAATTAAAGCACAGTGAAATAAAATTACACCATGGATTCAGAGCATTATACTGCCACTTTTATAAAGACGGATTAACTGCAAAGGGAAAATTAGTACAATTTACCTCTTAAAATGGATTAATTGACCTGGGTCTTTACATGGATGCTTATTTAGCATTAAAATAGTATTAAAGCGGTTCATTTTTATTCACTTTGAAATGAGTGTACCCATTTATGTATTCAATTTTGTTTCAATACTTCAAATTGCACCTTCAATATCATGAGCTAAGCTCCTTGTACATCCCCAGGTAGACAAACTCACTCAGAGCAAAATATTATCTAAAAAACCTCATGTAGCATATGCTCAAAGAGCCTAGGCTACTGGCCAAGTAATTTATTTGACTTGCCTATAACTGAGAAGCAGAAGTACTTCTTTGCCTGCCCAAGGTTTTTGTAGTGTATGTGTGTCTCACAGACAGTTAAATGATCACAACATCCTCAAGCAGCTGGATAAGGGAAGACTATAGCACGGAAGAGAGAGTAAGGCAAAAAGATTTGTCAGGAAGATATGATAATAGGGAAAGTGTGGTAACTGTTTGAGGAGTAATTGTGTTTGTAATTCTGAGGAAAGGAGATGTAATCTTGCCGAAAGTCCATAAAGGAGAGCTATAAGGGTGGTAATACATAATATTATTTTGTTAGCAAGAACAAAAGAAATAAAATATTCTGAGGAAGCAGTAGGAAATGTTTATTTGATATTAAATGAAAAGCTAACCTGGAATTAGGTTTTAATTTTTTAATTCCTTAAATGCTGAGGAAGAATGAAGGCTTGATATGGTCAAAGACAATATTCAAGGTTAGCATGTCTTCAAAGTATAATTCAGACATAATTTTAAAAAATCATATCATAGTGAACTGTATTCCTGAAGTCATAGCACCATTTTTGTTCAGTTTTTACTGCCCCTATAGTTTCTGCGTCCAAAGGCATAAGCATCGTTTAATCTAAATGGTTCTGTAATATGCATACTTAAACTGATGTTCCCTTTTCTTTTTTAGGTATTCACTATATATAGTTCGTGTTGTAGATATCTTTTCAGTAACAAAACTAAGAATTTAATTCCAGTCTGTGTTTATGTACCACTGAAGTCAGTAATTTTATCAAAGGCTTCACTGAATCAGAATCTGTTCACTCTCTCTCTAACAAGTTCTTCTCAAAATGTGGTGCTATTTCTTCATCTTATTTATACCAACATTATTAGACTGACATGCCTGAAATACTTTGAAATAAAGAAGCTTAAATAATTATTGATAGTAAATATGGCAAATATACACAACTACTATGCTACAATATAATGTATTTAGTAAGACTATATTCAGAATGTTTGGCAAAAGCTTGGTATTTTATTTGTACTTAATCCATTAAAATTGCCACAGAAATCTTTTCAAGTATCTCTGAGGAAAATGAGGAACTAGATCTATTTGATCATAAGAGTTTCCCCATCAGCTTTCTGTCTCTTTCCACTCAACACAAGACCTATGGGAGCACTTAATTCCCATTAATACAGGAGCTTTCTTCTATAAGGAAGAAGTTCTTTAAGGGTGGTGAGGCACTGGAAAGGGTTGCCCAGGGAGGTTGTGAACGCTCCATCCCTCACAGTGTTCAAGGCCAGGTTGGACAGAGCCTTGGGTGCCATGGTTTAGTGTGAGGTGTCCCTGGTTATGGCAGGGGGGTTGGAACTTGATGATCTTAAGGTCCTTTCCAACAGTAACTATTCTATGATTCTATTTTAAATAATGGCATATTTGTTCTCTCAGGTAACTTACTTTGAGCTAAATTCCTTAAATACAAATAAATGTGGAAATTTACTTCCCAGGTAATTTTTAAATCCTCTCTCTTTTTAAAAGAAAATCTCCTTAATAAGTCCTGTATATATGTATATAAAGTAAAATAGATTTAACATAAACAAAGGCATTTTACTTCGCCATTCCAGGTTGTGAGAGAAAGTGTGCTGATGATTAAGATGGATATAAAACTATGAGCTCTTAGTGGCATATTCCATTGAAAGTAATGTAAGGGTTTCAGCTGACAGAATAAACATCAGTCTGATAAACAATCTGTAAAGTCTCTCAACATAGCAGTGTTTGCCAATGATGTACCATTAAATTTAAACAACTTGAGAATTGGCGCCATGCTCCACTGAAATGCTAGAGGTTTTTGTTGTTCTGTTTTGAACTAATGGGTAGTTCACATATAGTTTAACAAATTCAGAGACATTTTCTGCTCCTACCAGCAAAATGTTAATTGACTCCATTAGCTGGAGCCAGGACCATAATAACTCTTTCTTTGTTCTATTAACTCAGTTTTTTTTTGTAAATGAAGATTTAGGAGCCTAGACTTGAAGTGCCATGAATGTGTGTGAAGTGAAACTGAAAGATGGTACATTGAATTTGCTAGTAGTTTCTGTGATCTACTCAGAGCTGGCTTAGAAAAATTACTTGCCCCATGCTTCAGAGCAACATTTTGCATGTGGTATTCTGGAGCTATTCTAGGAAATGAGGTTTTGTTTGTGAAATTTAGTAATTTCTGCAGAACAAAAAGAACTATGCAAAAATAGACACCTAAAGGCCTGTAGTCAAAAGGGCAGATCTGTGAACTGTAAAATACTGGGCTCTTTCTAAAGACCCACTATAAGCAGACAGTTAACTTACTCTCTTTGGAAGCTGGGAAACAGGGAAACATGGATTGGGTAATAAATCCTATTGGTCAGTACACTCATTCAACAGTCTTAGGGAACCTAGAAAGCCACCAATTACAAAGTAAATCTCTTTAGTTGAGTTCTGCAACATACATAGTTTTTAGGAAAGAATATGAGGTCCTGCACTCCCCAGCTACAAGAGGAGTGTTCCCAGCATATTCTGGAGGACCTTGAGCATCACCCTAATGGCTCAAGATGAAGAATCAGTAATGATCAAAAAAAAAAAAAAAAAAAAAAATTTATCTAATATGTAAATTGCACATCACAGTGCTGATTCCTTGGAACATGAGAAAAAAACAAAAAGTACTCTTCTGGTTCCTAGTTAAAGGATGTTTAAAGCTGCAGATGTACGAACCAGAGTCAATGACAACAGTAGTTCTTTCAGTAATGACTTATGGGAAATAAAAATGAGTATTCTGAATGGTAGTAGTAGGTTTTCACTCTCCTTTTTGACAGGGTACTTGTAATAACTGATTATAAAACTCTGAGGAATGGAAGGAAAATAGATATGAGATAAAATTAAGTATAGAGAGGTAGAGATAATTTTTGGAAGTAGGAAATGAGGGTAGGTTCATCCTTCTGGCTGGAAAGTGTTGAGGTTTTTTGTGCTGTAGTTACCTCTGTGCTATGCTATGTAGTTGAAAGGTCAATGGCATTGGAAAAAATACCAAATTACCATCTTCTCTCCCCTCTCTTTCTTTTGCTCCTTTATTGTGTTTGTTATTTTTCCATGTTGTAAAGAGTACTTTTCCTGAATACTGCTCAGAAAGAGTTCTGCTATTTTATCAAGATTATTTTTAACATATTAAAATGAAGGTCCTGTTTTGCAGGACAGATTTTTTTCAAGTTTCATGATAACAAGAAAATTAGAAGAGAATTTTTTTCCATATACCCCTTACAAAGCAATATTTTTTCTTGTTGAAAAACAAACAAGTCTGTGTATCTCCTGCATGTTCTCTGGTTTTTGAAAGTAACAGATTTAAACTAATTAAAAATGTTATAAAATAGCCTAATTTGCTAAGTTATTTTTACTTATGATTCCAAAATAAAAACATGAAGATCTGAATCAGAAATTGTAACTCCTAAATTGCAAACTACTGCAGTAGAGGGTAGCAATGGCAAGAGTCAGAAAGTAATAGGAGCAGAAGGTAATTTATGGGGTGGGGTGGAGTCTCAGTTTGCAGAGCCCTTACATAAAGGGCTTTCTACTTAGTCATTCACATTTTATCCACTTCCTGTCAGTTAGTTAATGCAGTTTAATGAATAAAAGAAAGTGTAGAAACAATTAGCTCATCTCTAATACCATTATATCATTTGCAATTCCACTATATTTCATTTGAATGAAATGGGGTTACTCATCAGGAAAAACATTCCTTAGCTTGAATAGTCACAAAGTCCAACCGTAATTGAAAGACTTGAAAAAAGCAATGAATACAAAATATGGAATAAGGAGAGTAGGCATGTCTATAAGACTGAACACAGACAGCTTGTTCATTATCTAAGAGTAGCACAGAGCTTTTATCTTCACTATGTGAAGAAGTAATTACAGAACTGTTTCTTTTTTCTTTAAGAAATTCCCTACCCCAAACACAGTATCCTTCCTGTAGCTTCAATTCTCAATAATTTTAACGAACTAGAGTTTCTGTGGGTACTGAGACTAACAGCCTATGGAAACGTTCTCTTCAAGATTGAATGAACACAATATATGCTTCATGCCAATGTTTAGCCTAGGCAATTTTTTTTAACTTTAGTATCTTATACCAGGATACACCCATTCAGTTGATGGAGTATATATCAACACCAGTGCTCTGGCATGAAGCAGTTCATAGTATTTATGCCTACAGAGTCCTATTTGCTTCCTTTGTGAAAAGAATGACAGTTTAACATGTACCATGAGCAAAGCCTGTCCCATACAGCAAAAAGTGAGCAAGCAGAACAGTACATTGCATAACACTGCTGGAATAGCAAAGATAAGACAAATTCTGACCTTTGAAAACAGAAAGATAAGAGCTGGAAATTAACAGTGGCCTAGAAGACTAAAAGGAGCTGAAACGTCTCTCATCTTTAATAATAAATTTCTGTTTTGAAACAAAAAATATTCAGTATTAGAAATGACATAAATATTGTCACATTTTTCAGAGATGAGCAGTAGACTTTGACTTCTGAGTTTTAAAATTATGTTATGCAATCATTTGCTACTTTGCCACTGGCAATCATTTGTTACTTTGCCATTGGCAATCACTTGCCACTTGGAAAATGCACACTGTAGCATTGGTCTAGGCAGTTACATGAGAAGAGCAAGTTTTGATCCTGAAGAATGCAGGAAATCTGAAACCTACAAAAATGTACATTTGAGATTTATCTACATTACACTCTCCATGCAATCACAGAATTTTATTTAAGGTTAATGTATATGGCATGTGTTAAAGAACTCAAAGATTTTTCCCAGTTCTCACTAGCAGCAACTCCCCTTTCTCCCTTGCACACAGGTAATCCAGTTAGCCACGTAGAATAATAGAATACCTAGGATTGGAAAAGACTTTAGAATCATCTATGTCTAACCTCCCTGCCATGGGCGGGGACACCTCAGTAATATGGCCTAGGAGGAGGGGATTTTCACAATGAAAAGTCCTACTGAAGATATAGAATTCACATTTTCCTAATTTTCTACATTTCAATAACATTTTAGACTACCTCTGATATGGTATAGTGATCTGAATGCTTATGATGACCTGGTGTGCAATAGTTACATTGATGGCTATCATCTGCTTTAGTTTCTTACTAAAAGAATTCATGAGACTACTCTGCATTAATCACTAAAGAGGGTAGAAGGGAATATTATAAAAAGTTCTGTAAACAAGAAAGTTTCTGATATGAAATTTTCTATTATGTACCAGCCAAACATGTAGTAAGAAAAAAACCAAACAACCCTGACTTTATATCAATGTACTATGATTAGTTTGTTCTATTTTCAGACTCATGGAAGAGGTGTCAGAAGAATGATGTGGCCTTCTTACATCATTATTATGCAATATTAATTTTTTATTCTAGTTTTGCTCAGTGGCTTCAAAATCATAGTATACAGCATCTGCAATCTCCAGAATTAATTTAGAAGATATTTCCACTGAGATTGCTAATCCACAGTCTAATAACTTTTTTAAGGCTTTTTCCATTCTTAGTTTAAAAATCCTTTACATTTCACATTTTTTGCTAGCAAAGGAGTTTATAAGTAGCTAAGGGATGTGAACATTTAATTAAGGATAATTGTTAAAATTTCTCTACTTCTCTGGAGGTTTTATTTCACCTGTGGACTTATGTGAAGTTAAATCCCTATAATTAATCTAGAGAGATCCTGCACAGAAATTCAAACAGAAACAAAAATTATTTTCATATGAATTATGATACGAATCAAAGAATGAAAGTGGTTCTTTATATTTGTTTTTCACAAATCATGATTTGACACATCTTCAGGAGGTATGTATCTATAAAACTCCAATCTAGACCATCATTACAGGAACAGAAACAAAAAGATTCAGCTAGTATGCCATTCTGTGAGATATTTTTCTCTTTGAAATTTAGGAAATGTAGCATACAGCAGGAAAGGCAATATATCCAGAACATCAGTATGTGTCCCACTGTTGCTAACTGAATCTTTCTCTAAATGTCACATAAACATGTTAAAACTGCAGCATCTATATGACTTGTAGCATCAATATGTGAGGAGATAAGGTATGAGATTTTTTTGTTGTTAATTGTGCTACCATTGTCTTCTGTGTGTTTTGCAGCCTGATCTGCTGGGTGAGATGACAGAGATAAATTTAAGATGCATCTGAGATACATATTGATCAATACCATTTCACCTATGACATGGGACATAATTTTACATTAAACTCTCTCTAATGCTTTGAGTTCACATGAAACTTATGCAGCATTTTTAAAGATCATTGCAAAATCCCCTAATTTAGTCACTACCAGAAATTGGTGGGATTTACAAAACCTTTTCAATAGGTGTTCACACTGTTTCTAAAAGCACTTAGATTCACCAGAACCTTAGCAGATAAAGTACCAACATAGAAGGAGTCACATAATTTCAGTAGGGTCATGATAAAACACCTTGATAACCAGATTCCAGCAAGTTTACAATGCATTATGCAACTATAATTTAAAAAAACCCAGTCCACTGTAAGAAAAACAAGTGAGGGCATTTTAAGTGTGTGTAGCAAAAAGTTGGTTATGGAAGTAAGACTTTCCAATAGTGACTTCCATAGTGACAAAGTGACAATAGTAACAATTGTAATAGTGACATGAAAATTCTGATTTCACCTAGAATACTTACAGATTCCTGTGCTCTAATAGAAAATCAAGATCTTTCTTTCACTAGGAGAAAAGACCTCTGAACTGAAGGTCTCAATGTTTTTACTCATTTTTACCTTCAAAAAGCACAATCCATCTGCACCCTGAATAAAAATAGGAATCTAAGGAGAAATTACTCATCTGCTAACTAGGATACTAAAGAAGTTTTGAAGCCTTTATTTAAAAAAGAAAGGCAAAAGACTGGAGGAAGAAACTACATAGGAAGCTGTTACTACTTTAAGTATTTTCTTGTGAAATTTTGCAAATACTGAAATAGGAATGCTGTTCAGTCTGTGGAGTGCAGGCAAATTCTCAAGCCAGGAAGAAAGAGCACATAACCATAAACAATGACTAACTGCTTTAAATACTATGTTTTTTCTTTCCTCTCTCCTTCCTTTCTTACTCACTTTCTGAATGCTCTTGTGGCTGTATGCAGGTCCACTACAGGATTATGGCTTTGACATACTGACAGTTCTTTCTTCTTTGAAAGGTTTTGTGAGTGTATAGATACCAACTACATGCGCTTTTTTTTTCCCACATCACAATGGGAAGAAACTTTCATCTAAAAAAAATCCCATCAACTGGAGAACATGATGATGCTTAGAAAGGTACAGATAATACAAACTCTGAACTGGATTGTCTCACACAGCTTCTATTGTGCACAACATTAAATTGGGAGAGTTGTTTGATTTGACTTGCTTTGTGGTTTTGTTTTTTTTTTTTTCTTTTTCTTGTACAGCCATTTTTCTGCTTTAATGATGATCTTCTGCAATCAAAGAGGTATACATAAACCTAGTAAAGTACAATCAGGAGACTTTAATGTATCACGAGGCATGATACCACTTAATAAAAGACAAAGCCACTTCCAAGCATGCCCAAATTTTTACAAGAGAAATATGATCTTTCTTCCTGCAGTCAGTAACGTTTTATGTAGTTGAAGTTAATTAAATAATACACACAGCCACACACATCACAAGAAACTAAGTCATGACAAATCTGCAACCCGATGCTTGTATTTGTCTGAGATTTCTACTTGCTAACAGAATCCAGGCACTGAGATAGTCTAATTCAGCTGCAGTGTTTTCTCCATTCTTTCACTAGCATTGCTTGTTTTCAGTGGAATTGGATGAGCTGCCAGTGTATTTTTGTTGTTACTATTTTGTTCATTGGTTTCATTGTTTATAGTCTGTATGTGTGGACTACCTGTAACTGTATTTAATTTTAAGTAACAACATTTAGAGAATTAATTCCTTTCAACATTCTCAGTAGGCTGCAGTAGTCTACAAGAAAGAATTAAATCATAATGAAAATGAATCTCAATTCCTCAGTCTAGAAAGGAAACAAGAAAGCTACTGGAGAATGCAATAGCATTACCACCGATTTTGTGGTGGCAATGTGGTGGCAAATGTGGTGGTAAAGTGGCCTTGTTACAGATATACAGATGCATTATAAGTAATGTATAGCTTGGGGGGGGGGAGGGGAGGGGAGGAGCAGGGGGAAGGGTGGAAGAAATAAAAGCTTACGTTACCTGAAAAGTCTGCTTCAACTAGAAAATATATTTTAAATATATTACCATACACATATACTGCAACAAATTTTCCATTTAGTGTGTCGTGTATCTCCAAAGCCATTATATGACTAAAGGATTAGGAATGTTTGCCAACATAAGATTCCACTATAAGAATTCATACTTCTAATGGGGCAAATTCAGACTAGGTACCAAAACATTTTACATTGTGGTGGCAGGAATATCCTTCATAACACACATAGCTTCAGTTACATCAGTAACTCCCCCCACCAACGTCAAAACAACACCAACAAAGGAGTACAACTATCACACACTCCACCCCTTACCTCTTCATCACAACAAATATTCCCCCCAGTTATTTGTCCATGGATATTTAAGAGCCAATATTTCTGCAGGCTGTTAAATCCTTCTTACCAACCCCACATCTCAATGAATTGATGTAATATCTAAAGCAGGATTTTCCACTCTTACTGACTCAGACTGTTTCACCATGCATGTGGCTATCTCTGTGGCTATGTTGACAGAAATATTGATAAAGCTTACTAATACAATGACAGGTGTAAGTCTCACATACAGGCAAAGCAAGAGATGATAACTGTTTAGTATCCAAGTCTTTACAAGATGCTCTTTAACATCGTGCTCAATGCATTTATTCTCCTTTAATAATACATGTATTCATCCCTGTAGGCTGTAGCTATACAATGCTATTTATGTGCCCCTGTTATCTTCTGATCTACCGAGACACAATGCAACTGTTGCAATTTAAAGTGCCATTTAGAAGCACCAAATTAATTCTCTTGAAAATCTGAGTAACTACCTCTGCAACAGTAGGTTGTTGATCTCAAACTAATTGATTAAAAAAATATCTGTCGTAGTCTGGGATTACAGGTTTTTAAAACTTAGTAGGAACATGCTTCTAGATATCGGTTGTCCTCTGTAATGTTGATGGTCTAAGTGTGAAAGCAAACCCTGTCTATCACTCACAGTCTTTCTCCCACTGGAAATTCTTTCCACATTGTTTATGATCACAAGTTTCCATGTTAATATCTTGCTTGTGCAAGTACCTGGAGCTCTGCCCTAAAAACAAGGTTCTACGTAACAGCCATCTGTTAGAAAACATCAAACATGCAAACAAAGCAGCCAGCAAAACCAGAAACATTTAATTTCCTTCCTGTATGCCAGCATGGTCCTTCTATCTACTTCTCAATAAACACTGAACACTAAATACTACCTGGTTCTGCTTCAGTTGCAAAATTGTCACCAAGACCTCTGTAGCTACTGAGTCTATAAAAAGTGGGGTTTTTTTACAAACAGTAATTAGAGACAGATAAATACAAACCACTGGATGAATGTTATATGCAAAATAGATGATAACATTACATGCACTTTTCTCAAGAAATTAGTTTTTCAGTCTAAGACCCAGTCTCAAGAATGTAACAAATCATCTAATTGTTCATAACCAAGCTAGAAATACAATTCTATGTTGCTGAGCCAGAAGCAGGATGAAGCCACAAGGGTATTATTACTTCTTATGGGTCACAAAGCCCGTACTTTATAACATTAATACCTTAAGATTGATAGGCGGATTGCATACTGGCAAGAATCTGAATGATAATATATACTGGGTATATCTTAATACTGTATATATACCACTGATATTTACTAATGCTTGGTCATGACACCACTTTAGGAATTAATTGGTAATGGAAAAGCTCCAAAAGAAAGCCAGGAGATTTTAAACTCTGATCTATAATAACTTTAGTGAACTTTATTTTCTAATGAAAATATTAGCTCTTCTCATTGTGTTAGACGAGGGGCTTAGTACCTGACAACCCACTTTTTTTGTATGCATGAAAGTATCAGAATTGACATCTAAATCTCTTGCAAACCATATTTTAGTATCTGCTTTGATTATAAGCACATGAATGAGCCTTGAAAAGGAATATTGAGTGAAAGATAAAGAAACATTAAGCCTTAAAATATTTATTTTATCAGAAAGAATGAACTGAAAAATTGTTTCAGCACTAGGAACAGGAAATGGTTAAATACCTTTGCAGAAGTGGAGAAAGCATTTGCAGAAACCCAGGTAGGGAGAAAAAGTGGTCCAAAAATTATGCTTCAGCTGGATGCTGCATGAGAATATGGAAATCCCACAACCAGACTGAGAAACTCAGAAGCCATTTTGGGCCTTGTAGGACAATCACAGTTGTCTTGTAACCCTTGAATAACAGTATATTGGTATTCTTATACCATGAGAGGAAAATGAGTATCCAAAAAAGAGAGTTACACAAATGAGCAGTGTAAAACCTGCATAGACTGAACCTTTGAATAGTGCATTGTAAAGCCATCTGCAGTCATTACTGGAAAGAATAACTAAAGCAAGATTTTTTTGTGACTTCCAAATATTGCCTCTCAGTAACAGGTTTAGGTTCTCTAGAAAATTCTGTTTGCCCCATGCATGGAAAGCCAAAGTTTCCAGTTTCTCATTATTTGATCTTATTCTGGATAGATTTAATTAAGGAACACTGTACTTCTTTTTGTACTAGAACATTCCAGCATTTCCTCTGAATTACCATTTGGAGCTTTTATTTCCCCAAGTTTCTATAGAAAAATCTGAAACCGAACATTTAATTTTCTTTAAAATGAACACAAATGTGTTAGCTAAGATTTTAGTTCCTTTTGTCTGCCAGTGGGTAGGCATTCATGTGTGTTTCAGAGAACAACAGAAGATACCTGCTGTGTCGCTCACAGTGGAAGCGTGAAGAAAATCCAAGAACTGCTATAGCAAGAAAAGTTTCTATTGCACCTGTAGACTTTGAAGACAATTGTTATTTCTTGTAGGATTTTAAAAGTTAATGTCTGTGAACAGGAGGGAGCCTCCAAACAAATTGCAGTTTTAGATATCTCAGAATAGCTCTTTTTTCTCCTGTTCTTTAGTGCAAATGTTGTATCTATACCACAGGAGGTATGAATTCAGGTGTTGGAATAAAGGCGGAGATCTGGGTATTTAGTCAATTTTTTCTGTTTGCTGTAGGTCTATTACATATTTTTTGGACAGTGGAATGCCTACTCCACCAGAAAAAACAATTCAGAACTCACTATAGGACTACTGGTCTTAGTCTGAAAGCTTGTCAAGGCCTCTACAGCAGCTTCTTTTTGATGAAATTCCATTTCTAGAAGGAGGGCAATAGACAGGAGTTTTTTACTTGCTCTAACTATAGTTGTGATATGACAAGATAATCAGGCAGGGAACAGGAAGAGGGGGATTGCTCTGAACCTGTAGCAAGTGCTGAGGGCTGTGCCCTGATCAGAAGGACTGGCAGGGTAGGGCTGGTTTGAACAGCAAGGCCAGACTTGCCATATTAGTAATGCATGGAGGTATAATTTTGCAGATGGGGTTCTGCAGAAGGAAAGCAGGCTGGAAAACGTTTTGGTTTGATACACTCTTTTAGGAGCACAGAGCATAAGTTGGTCCCTCTGACACAAAGGCAATGCTTGTCAGAACAACACTACACTGCAAAATGCGGCTGTTACTTTCACACACCTAAGCTTGTAAAAAGTACTCTTAGACAAACTAAATACTACAATCTTCCCATTTGAATATACAGCACAATCTAAAGGTTTTTCAGCCTGTGATATAACTGCACATCAACATGATGCAGACAGTACCATTATCATAGCAGGGCAGGAATGACAGGAATGAATGAAGGATGGGGAGGAGGGAAGGAAGTGCGAATCCTTGTTGCTGTCAATCCTGTGACAATAGTGTGGTTATAACAAGCAAGCTTGAATCTCAGTGTGATTGTTCTGGGTAAATTATACTACCACTGTATAGAACTGTAGGATTAGGTAGTCCATACTGGATCTGCATTTACCACCAGAAAAGCAATGCACAACATTGTAGATGGGCTGGTTTACTTTGATGATGAAAAAGGATACATGAAATTATAACTACCAGACTACTTTCCTATTCACAGATCTACTGAAAATCACATTTGTTCTGCGTAAAAAATGTATGAACAAGTGAGAATATATATGTTACAGCAAGATGAGTTTCAAAAGATTATATTTTGAATATCTATATAGTTCTTTAGAGGTGAACCAAACATAGTGTCAAAAATCAGATGATACAATAAAACAGTGCTGTTGAACAAGGTTTTCATTAGATCTTCAATCTAACAACCCTCCTTAAAGAAATACAAAATATTGTGTCAAGAATTCTGTGCAGGGATTTTTGCTATACAAGGGTGGCCGATGAGAAAATGAACATGAGGCGGCTTCAGTGTGTGCTTGCAGACCAGAAAGCCAACCATATCCTGAGCTGCATCAAGAGGAGTATGACCAGCAGGTCGAAGGAGGTGATCCTGCCCCTCTACTCTGCTCTCGTGAGACGTCACCTGGAGTATTGTGTGCAGTTCTGGTGTTCTCAACATAAAAAGGACATGGAAGTGCTGGAACAAGTCCAGAGGAGGACTATAAGGATGATCAGGGGACTGGAGATAGGCTGAGAGAGTTGGGGCTGTTTAGCCTGGGGAAGAGAAGGTTGCATGGAGACCTCATAGCAGCCTTCCAGTATCTGAAGGGGGCCTATAGGGATGCTGGAGAGGGGCTCTTCATTAGGGACTGTAGTGAAAGGACAAGGGGTAATGGGCTCAAACTTAAACAGGAGAGGTCTAGATTGGATAGAAGGAAGAAATTCTTTCTTGTTAGGGTGGTGAGGCACTAGAATGGGTTGCCCAAGGAAGTTGTGATTGCTCCATTCCTGGCAGTGTTCAAGGCCAGGTTGGACGAAGACGGGTGGCATGGTTTAGTGTGAGGTGTCCCTGCTTGTGGCAGGGGGTTGGAACTAGATGATCTTAAGGTCCTTTCCAACCCTATCTATTTTATAATTCTATGAACTCATAGTAACTAAAGAGTTTTTCCCAGAAAACAATTTTTGTCCTTGCCCATAAAAAGCACATTTCAACACATGATTTTCATAATAGAGTAAGTTACATAAACCCAAATCAGAGGCAGTGTATTAGTAGATTTACACTCTGTTTGAAACTCTTCTGCATAAAGATGATGGGCTACCTCAGTGTCACCAGCACAGAGATATCAGTCTACCAGCATTTGGTATCAACTAACTGTGAGTCTGAAGAGACTGAGTAGCAAAACCTGCAAGCACTTCTTTGCTATAAAGGAGAATTTCCTTACATGTGAATAAAAATTTGCATCAAAACAACAACTTGTCTGCAGGAAACATTATTTCTGTGTGTGGGAAAAAAAAAAAGAACCCAGAAAAAACCCGCCAAAAATCAAACAAACAAAAAAACCTCCATCTAATTTTCATTTAGTAATTACTTTTATTTTCATTGAAATCTCTCCTTAAACAATGTTTAGCAAGAACTGAAACATACTATTGTATTGTTGAATTCAACACAAATGGGTTTTTTAAATTAATTTAGTTAAGACTTAATTATAGATATAAAAATTAAATTTATAAATATTTTATAATTTTTATAAACAAATATATAATTATAAATAAAATACACAAATACATAACATCTAAAGCATTATAAATAAAAATAAATTAAAATATTAAATAAACTTTATAATGTTTAAGTTTTTCCTTTGAAGTGGAACCAAATAAGTATTTTTTTGGTAGTACACATGTCCTGCAAGTTTAATATAAACCACAATACACATTTTAGAAATCTTCTGAGAAATTTTTACCTGGTTATTTTCATTGTCTTTACTATATAGTTAAAAGTCATTAAGAGTGAATAAGTTATAGGATTGCAGTAAAGCATAAAGCTTCATATTGGTGTTTCTTTCTAGAGCAGTATTTTTACTCAGATTTGTTGGCCTCTAGCCACTGTGTTGTCATAATTGTGTAAATCAGAAAACAGATTACAGAAATGGGTAAGTGTATATACTGTGAACTTTTTTTCCTAACACAAAATGTAAGTATTTTGTTTTTGTACATGCATAATTATTTGATTTATTAATTCCTATATCTATTATTAATAACCTTTATTTTCCCATGGTATTTTGTTAATCACATTAACCATTAGGCAACTGAAATGCACAGATGTTTGGAAATGTTTATAGAGAATGATACTATCTTCATTTCAATTACGTAATTTACATTTATTAATTCAACATTATCTACATTACCCTTAAAGCTTAACAAAAATGAATACTCTTTACTTTTTAATGTCTTTTTAAAAATTGTTGCTATGTATGTAAGAAGTTTATTAATTCTATTTAAGCATCAATTAATCAGAAAACAGTAACTTGCCTTTCCTACATAGCACAGTGGGTAGGAATAAAGGATTGGTTTCTGTTTCCATGTAAAATCAGATCCAGTAGCTGATTATAGGCAATGAACCCTTTCTTCCTACCACACCGTGTGGCAGTTTGATATGTCTGATACCTAATCTTTTCCTTTATTTTTTTTCCCCCAGTAATGCATCACACTAATATTATCAGTGGGAATTCACCTCCCATCATTTGCACATAAATGGGGCTATATCAATTTAAAATCTCTGGGAGCTCTGGGCTTATTTTCGTGTGCAGATAGTTTTCAGACAGGTACTGCCTATTCATTCAACACAGCCTCAAAGCACAATGATTTATCCCTTGATATAGAGCTATGACATGAGAACACAGAAGGTGATTTATGCTGTGTGATTTAGTTCAGTGAACATGCACTGTCAAATAATAAAATGAAGTGTGTATACCATATAATGGGGGAATTGAAAAAAGTTTATAAACTGTCAGCTTATTGTAAAATTCTGTGCCATTTCTGCTAAATTCTTCAAAAGAGCCCTACTGAAAGTTGTTTCAGCAGCAACTGCAGTTGTTTAAGACATGCTGGGAAGAAGCGATAATGGCAGTGCTTAGCACTTCATTACATATCATTAATTCATGTCACCATTATGCTCCTCTATTTACACTGTGCTGGCATGCAATTTAACTACTTACTTTCCTAGAAAATCCAAGGATTATTTTCATTAACTTTCTTTGCCAGGCTTTCTCAAATAAGATTGGAACCCCTGTTAGCACCCTGTATGTGCATTTGAAGGCTCCTTTTTCTCCTTCTGAGAGTCCTGGAGCTATCCTTAGGAAGCTAATCCTTGTTGAGACATCTTAAGGAATCTCATACAGGAGCAACAAGTATGCCCTTCACAGAATAGCCAGATTCCTTTTAAATTTTCTGATCTCTTATCAGGACCATAAGGTGCATAAGGGGGTATGAAATGTTATCTCATATGTCAGATTGTTGTTGAGTTCATCCCATCATATTGATATTAGGCATAAAAAAAGATGCATCTTCTTCACCTGGGAGGAGAAATAGAACTTCAGCCCTTCTGAAGCCAAGAATAAAGTGTTCCTTCACTAAATTGCTCAAGAATGATTGTGCTTGTCTTGACTGGGATAGAGATAGTTTTCTTCAAAGTAGCTAGTATGGGGATATGTTTGGATTTATGCTGAAAACAATCCTGATAACACAGAGATATTTTTGTTACTGCTGAGTAGTGCTTACACAGATTCAAAGCCTTTTCTGCTTCTCACCTCACCCTACCAGTAAGTAGGCCAGGGGTTCACAAGAATTTGGGAGGGGACACAAAGCTGGGAGAAGAAAGAAGGTAGACTTTTGAAGTGATGGTGATTGCCTTCCCAAGTAACCATTACATGTGATGGAGTCCTGGTTTCCTGAGTATGGCTGAACACCTGCCTGCTGATGGGAAGTGGTGAATGAATTCCTTGTTTTGTTTTGCTTGTGTGTGCAGCTTTTGCTTTACTTATTAAACTGTCTTTATCTCAGCCCATGGGATTTCTCACTTCCCATCACACTGGTAAGAGTAAGCAAGCAGCTGTGTGGTGCTCAGTTGCCAGCTGAGGTGTCATGGTTTAAGCCCAGCCTGTCACTCAGAAACCATGCAGCTATTCACTCACTCTCCCCACTTCCTCCCCCTACTCCCTGAGGAATGGGGAGGAGAATCAAAAGAATGTAACTCCCACGGGTTGAGATAAGAACAGTGCAGTAACTAAGGTATAACACAAATCACTGCTGCTACCACCAATAATAATAATGATAAAGAAAATAACAAGGGAAGAGAATACAACTTCTCACTACCCGCTGACCGATATGCAGCCTGACCCGAGCAGTGATCTGGCCCTTCCAGGTAACTGCCCCCAGTTTATATACTGGCCGTGATGTGCTGTGGTATGAAATACCTCTTTGGCTAGTTTGGGTCAGGTGTCCTGTCTCTGCTTCCTCCCAGCTTCCCCTCCTCCCTTGCAGAACACGAGACACAGAAAGTCCTTGGTTGGAGTAAACATTACTGAGCAGCAACTAAAACATCGGTGTTATCAGTGTTGTTCCCAGGCTGAAATTCAAAACCACAGCACTGCACCAACTACTAGGAAGGAGAAAAATGACTGCTGCTGAACCCAAGACATGAGGTTAAACCACAACAGCCATTTTTGGTGCAAAGCATATGGCTCAACAGTTTTAAGGTAACAACAGATTTAATTGGAATGTGGTAGATCGAAGTCATAGCTGTTACTGCTGTTAGCTATTAATTGACAGGCTTCAGTGTTTGCCATGGGTCTTGCTTACCTTACTGTAAATTAGAGTAGCCTGGTGCTAGTTAGTGACTGCTTGCTGCTTTTTGCTTTCTGCTTGCTGTGTGGCTATGCTGCTTATCATCTTACTCTGCTGTGCCTGGGAACATTTTGATAACAACAGTGGTGATGTGCCTTGGCTGGCAGATGGCCAGGGCATTGCTGCTCTTTCTGTGCTGCTGTATTGAACAGGCTGGAACTTCAGTGTGAACTTGAGTTGAAGGGACTGTGACCTGTGTGATTTATGGAACTGAACTTCACAACTCACAAAGAGTTATAAAACAGGTATGTTTATTCTGGCACTGGGTGCAAGGGGGATCACTCCATCTAATTGGCACACCGAGAGCTCAACAAGCTAGATATTTGTTACACACAAACATACATATTCATCAGATTTCAGAAGCACAGGAGGAGATTATTACAATTAGTTCCAAGAGCTCATTAATACTCTTTCCCTACCCTCTACGCCTGTGCATTGCCATCTGGTAGTCTCGGGCCAGTGTCTTCTGGATGAGGTAAGAGGTCTTCTTCTCTATACACTTTTCATTGGCACAGTTTCCCCAGCTGGCAACCACAAGTGTTTTAGAAACTAGTTGAAACAGGTTCCTGTCAGACACTCATCTTCTTGAGGGAAAAAGGTTCCTGATTTCAAACAATGTGTTTTGGTTACCTATTGTATTCTGAGTTATAGTTTAATCACAAGTCAAGTGGGAACAAGAGCATACCCTTTCCCTATACTAAGTTAAGACAAACAACACATAATTTCAAAAAAGGAAACTCTTGACCCTTTCCTTAGTCTGTTACTATTCCTCACATCATGTGGATGAATCCATGTAGGAGCAGGACACCCCAAAGTGTCTATGCCATGGGTAAATCCACCAAAGCATCTGTGGGTGTGGATTAAACCATGCTGCAGCAAGCATACCTTGAAGCATCAGTGTCTATGCATGAAATCACCCTGGAGCACCTGAAAGCATGTGGTCATGGACAGATCCACAACAGAGCAGGTACAACCTTGGAGGAACTGCAGCCATGGCTAAGACCATGTTGGAGCAAGTTTACCTTGTACCTTAAAGCAACTGTGGCTGTGGATAAATTTATGCCACAACAAGTATACCCCTGAAGACACTGTGGCTCATAGATAAGGCTCCACTTGGAGCAGGTATACCCTGAAGGGGCTGCAGTCTGTGGATCAGTGCAAGTTGGAGGAAGAGCAAGGGGAGGAGTTCATTGCACTGTTAAACCTGATGGACTGGTTCAAAAGGACCATAGATTAAAATTGTAATGGGAATACCTTTAAGTTGTTTGAACCTGGGATTTGAATTGCATGTTATGGGAATTATTACAGCAGCAACCCCTTGTTGCTAGCCAGGTAATTCATTGAGATGTTAAACTTTACAACCTGGTCCAAAGGGACCAGGGATGGAGATTGTAATGGATATACCTTTAAACTTTTGTAAGCCATTATTTGGATTGTATGTAATGTAACAGGAATTACTGTAGCAGTGAAGGACCAGTCTTACAAGAAACAGTGCAAATGCAGCAGTAAGCTGACCTGAGCTGGCTTTGGTGATGTAAAACTCCACAAAACACTCCATCTCTCCTGTCCTGAATGACCACCATAAAAGGTGGAACCTAAAGGCATGGACTAAATAAACTCAGTAGACATTTTGTGGATATCTGGGAATATTTTATGGTCATATTATATACATTTTACAGGGGTGGTCCATGGTGATGGCTGAACACCTGCCTGCTGATGGGAAGTGGTGAACATACTCCTTATTTTGCTTTGTGGCTTTGACTTTACCTCTTAAACTGCCTTTATCTCAATACACAAGTTTTCAGACTTTTACCCTTCTAATTCTCTTCCACCAAGGGAGAGTGAGTGAGCAGCTGTGTGATGTTTAGTTGCAGGTTGGGGTTAAACCATGACAGTGATGCAAACGGCAAGAGACTGAAAAGGTCACCTTTCAATGCCTCCTGTTTATGTTGGCCCAGTGAGCAGTAAACCTGAGGCAAAGTATAGAGAAAATTCTTGTCTCTAAGAAACTGGCAAGTAAGCCTATCAGAGGATCCACCAGACAACTTTCTTAATTTCTTCATCTAACTGTAATGTTATAACAGTTGTCATTATTCCTTGTGATTAATGAAGGTACATTTTTTTCCACTTGCTTCATATGCTACTACTACTTCAAAACAGCTGTGCTATTTTACAGCAGCAGGCTAACATCAAAAAGAAATCAAAATAAGGTCAAGAACGATACTGAGACACTATGGCATACATAAGGATAAAATAAGGTGTGGTGGGTTTTTTTGTTTGTTTTTGGTTTGTTTTTTTGTTTTGTTTTGGTTTTTACATATATATATCATGTATTTATTAAGAAAGTTAATTTTCAAAGTATTTGGATATCCAGACATTGCTTTTCCTAAATCAAATATGAAAACATTTATGATGTTAGAAAATTTGCCTTTTTTCTTTTTTTTCCCAGAAAGTTAGACTAAAGCTCTAATTTTCATAGAAACCTAAATTCCTGACACTTGGTAATTCCTCTTCTTTGTATCATGGTCTGGGACTGGGGGGAGATGGGGATAGAAAGACTAGAAAAGTAAAATTCTGACTAAAACTGAAGTCCTGAACTGAAAATTACTGATGGCATATATTCAGAAATACAGCAGACACTCATCAAGGACCAAGCATAGTATTATAAAATCAGAATGTGTAATGCTCTAGTACCAGGGGATATAAAAAAGTAATTTTGCAGAACACTTTTTCTGGAAGATAACTCCAGGTGTTTTACTTCAATGAAAAATTTGCAACATGGAATCCCTCCATAGTTGTACTATTTTTTTTCTTTGTTTAAAAAAACCCCACACTCTCCCTCAAAAAAAAAAAAAAACAAAAAAAAACCCAAACATCAAAAAAGCAAAAAAAACACAAAAAAC
>NDXB01004547.1:35115-106629 GCA_002631895.1 Agapornis roseicollis
CCTCAAAAAAAAAAAAAAACAAAAAAAAACCCAAACATCAAACAAGCAAAAAAACCCCAAAAAACAACACTAAGCCTAAATTGCATTCTGTAATAGATTGCAATTGCAATGTTGCCTGAGGCAAAGAATGGCATTGCTGTCATTAAGGAGAGGGACCTTATAGGGTTGCAGGTCTTCAGCCCAACTGAGTTGACACTAAATTCATCTGACTGGACTGGGGAAAGCAATGTTTTCTGCATACATATTTCTTCTTTTAGTGATGCACAGAATATTGTATGGCTCTCTCCTGATAAGTCACTCTATGTCTTTGATAATTCAATATCATCCAACCATCCCTGTCTATTGTGAAAAACTCCATCTGCTTCCTGAGATCTTGTTTTATTCTGCGATACAGATAAGTCATTGTGAGTTTGAGGCCAGAATTTTACCTAGATTTATGCATGTTTTATTCGTAGATAATATTATTTATTGGCTGTATGGACAGTCATGCAAAAAAATGAAGAAGCTGTCAAGATCATCTTAGTCCAGACACACCAGCTCCCACTTAGGCTAAAGTATTCTCATTAGTGTACTTCTGTATGGAGGCTGTGGTACACAGTTATGATCATTGTTCAAAGCTTTTAAGACTGTAGTCACTGTTTCCTGTTTAAGGGCTGTTCAAGGGAAAGAATGGACTGGCATAGAAAGTGCTATCATGAGCACTTTCTGCATTTTAATATATGTTCTTTGCTGCACAGCTGGTGGGAGCAGCAATAAGCCTAGAACTGAGAGACACAGGGAGCCTTTCTAGTGCCATGTCAGGAATCAAATCAGANTACTGTTCTTTCTCTTCTAGAAAAATACATTCATCTTTACAGTCGAGCTACTCCTGGAGGGAAGAACAGCCTGTTCTCTGCTATCATGAGCACTTTCTGCATTTTAATATATGTTCTTTGCTGCACAGCTGGTGGGAGCAGCAATAAGCCTAGAACTGAGAGACACAGGGAGCCTTTCTAGTGCCATGTCAGGAATCAAATCAGAATATCTGAAAACACAGAACTGAAGTGCAAGAGCAGGTGAAGAAAGTCTGATCCTGCTTGAGTAGGCAAACTGTTACTTAACATCAGTAGATTCTTTTAATGAAACAAGTAATTTCACTTTTTCTCCAGTGTGTTATTTAGAATAATTTTAGCAATTTCTTAGTACTGCATTTTACAAAATCTTTTCTTTAACTTTCTGCCAACTGCAGGCTGACCAAGATTCAGTTCTTGACAAGTTTTTATCAATATAGACACATGGTAAGACTGAATGTCCAGGTATGTTTGTGAAGTTCCACAAACGTAAAATTTACATCTATTGGTGTGATTGTATTGTTAAAGACTGTCTCATGTTCTCCAGTGGAAGGAATTGAGATAAATTCTTGATCTCTTATTCAGAATGCATTTCACACTGCCTAACTTTTTAATATCTACAATTTAAATACCTATAAATGCAGTAGTTCTTTCTAGCTCCTGCTTTGGTGAGCTCAAGAATATTTTTGGCTTCTAAATTAAATGGCTGAATCATAGCATAGAAATCTTTTTATTTCTCCACTGCAAAGAGTCTGGATAATTAGATCCAAATTCCATTCTCCAGCTTCACAAAAGAAAACCACTTGTGTTAAGTGCAGACTAGCAAACAAAAGCTGTGTTTGCTAGTCAGAACTAGTTAACAAATTCAGAATTTGCATCTAAACAGACATAATGATAATATAAGGAAAATAAAATATCATAACAGGATCACAGCTCAAAAAAAATTATTTCAAGGTTTATAACCAGTTGTTTTAAAACTGTATAAAGGATCTGCCTCCAGTGAGGGACACTTTCAATAGACTCTTTAAGTGATTCTCATGTCTGTAATACTGCTATCTCAGAATTAGGCATGGAAGATTTCACATAGTAAGATCTACATATATTAAATATTAAAATTTATTGCTTTTGTCTGCATAGTATCTCATATAGGGAAAACACTGGAACTTTGTAAAGTTTACTTGAGAGTCTGGGGAATGCATTTTATTTCTGTATGATGTTTATCGTGGTATTAGCTGTACTATATTAGTTACATGTTTCAGTCACATGACTTTCAAATGTATTTTAAAAGTTAATGTTAAATAAATATCTGTAAACAATTGGAGAATGTTTTGGAAGATATATATTCATTTCTAGCAACTAAAATTTAACAATTTAACAACTGCATCAGTAAAATTGCATCATGCAAAATTGCATCAGCAAAAATTGCATCAGCAATTTCATCAGTAAAAAAGTTGAGGAATTACTGGCAAGTTGGACATGAGCCAGCAATGTGCCCTTGTGGCAAAGAAGGCTGATGGAATCTGTGCTGTATTAGAAGGAATCTCAGCAGCAGCTTAACGGAGACAATCCTTCCCCTCTGCCCAGCACCAATGAGGCCACATCCAGTGTCCTATGTCTCATTCTTAGCTGCTCTCTCTGAACATCAGAAAACCCTTTTTTTTTACTGTATGGGTGATTGAGCACTGCAACAGATTGCCCGAGGAGACTGTGGAGGTATTCAAAAGCTGCCTGTACATGGTTCTGGGCAACTGGCTTTAGATCGCTCTGCTAGACAGCAGATTTGGACCAGGTGACCTCCAGAGGTCCTTTCCAACTTGAACCATTCTGTAATTCTGTGAACTAAAGTCCAGTGGTCTTCTATGCATTCCTTCTTCTGAAATATCTGGGTATTTTTACTCTTTACATATTGTCATGTAGCATAAATCCATACTGCTATATTTTCTTGAAATAAAAGTTAATACCTAAAGATGAATACAAAAAATCTACCTCCAGATAAAGTATATTTAGGGACTCCAAGTTTCCTACCAAGAATTAATCAAGTACTTTGGGAAAGGATGTTAGCTGCAATAAGATAAAGCTAGTAGAACAGTGCCACCACCCCATCTGACCCAGCTTGTAATGTAGGGGATTACTGTGCCTACACAGAGCAGCTGACAGGAGAAAATGTCAGGGGCATGAAGGGAATGTGAATCATTTGAATCATTACCCTGTATACTTATTGTAGCATCATGCTGGGAATGTGTTTGCAAATGCTAATAAGTTTGCATTCCTTTCACCTTTTGCAGGGGGAAAGGAATGTGTCATACCTGTAAAAATGTCTGTCCTTCCTGATGAGAAGCTTGAAAAGGTATAGTAGTTTCTTCATCTCCACTAAACTTAATAAAATGTTAGAATCTGATTTCTGACTGACAGACACCTATATTTTTTGTTCTTCAGACATTAAATGCACCTGGTTGGATCCAATCAAAAACTCTGTATTTATAAATGTACATGTGGTAGTTAAGTTTTCCTGTTTTTTGCTACTGATCTAGCAATGATACTCATTTCCAGGTGGAAACTGGTTGTTTTTGCTACTGATCTAGCAATGATACTCATTTCCAGGTGGAAACTGGTTGTTTCTGTTATTATCAGTTTTTTATTCATATGCCTATATCTTCACATATTTCTGAGACATTATACCAGACATCTTATTTTTACCATCAAGAACCTCATAAATTATTTTTCCCTGTAATCTGAGTACAGATTCCATGGAGGGAGAAATAATAGGACATGATATGCTTTGGTTTTGGTATACAGTCAAGTAAGGGATGGGAAGAAGGACTTATGTCAGATAATTTGGTAGTATGTGCTCAAATGCAAATACAAATTCAGACATATATTACCTAATTCTAGAGTTTTTAGAAAGAATATTTTATTCCTCTATACTCACTGATTGCAAAAGGAACCAAGTAACTCATCAATTAACTTTAGTGTCTTGGTCACATGTCTAAATGGCATGGATCAAACAAGTCTTTTCAGGTTACCTTTAGCAAATGTGCTAGACTCAGATATAGATGGAAGATTCCAACAGGTAGCTTACTGCCTACAATACTGCAAAACACCCAAACTGTCTATATACATAGCTATTCAGGTACTGAAGCACTAGAAATTGCACATCTGCAACTAACTAGAAAACCAGTGGGAAAGAACTTGTATGTTATCATATAATTAAAGACAAATATAACCTAATTAAGGTTACACAACTTACCATAACTCTGGAATCCCTTAGCTTTTTATTTTTTCAGATATGTTTTTTTTTTATAGGAATAAAAATAATTATATAAGCAACAGAGAAGGAAAAAATAATTTTAAACAGCATCTTACAGACCTAAACTCATTATACTCTTAGGTGATGAAAATGTATTTTTTTTACCTCAGGGAATACAGAGCTTTAAAGGCTTGCTGTAAACACAACAGATGCTGGCTCTATCCCTCTGTCCTGCAAAAGCAAGCACACACACGGAAAGACCACTTCTAACATAAAAACATAACATAAAAATAAGAACCCTAGTGGGTTGTGAGGAAGGTCTATCTAAACTGTTATCCTACCTATTACAGTGGCAAAGACAGATAACAAGGAAAGACTTTAATAATGATTAAAAAAAAAAAACAAACCAGCAGTACTTTGCTTGAATACTTGCTTGCTTTTCAATAGTTTCCAGAGATGGTGACTTTGTAATGAATACTCCTTCATAGATTTCCTTCTTATAAATTTATTCCTTAAGCTTTATTGTCTATGGTATTTGATGGTAAGGTGGTAAGTATCTTAGTATCCTTAATAATGAAAAATATTAGAAAAACCTAATTATAATCTTTGCTTTTAGACTTCCATAGACAGATAACTGTTACTAGTCAGAACTCCATTAGAAACAGGTATAATGCCAATGAAATTACAGTTTCTTAGTGTAGACACTGCACAAAAAACATGTACAGAGGGAGAAAGGAGTGATCTGTAGGTTTATGACACCAAAGCAGATGCTTTTTACCTTGACAGTACTCAAGTGACAAAATTGCTGGACTACTGATTCAGCAACCTAATACCTTGTCTAATTCTCATTTCACTTACTCCTATACAATCATATTTAAATGTTAGTGACTTTTAAAATTCAGTCTTTCTTCACAAGTACTCCAAAGCATTGAAGACATTAAATAGAACAAGCATAGAAAATTTTAATATACTAAAACAAGATTTAGTCATTTACTTGTATCACAACACCATGATTTTTCATGCATGGCTAACAGAAAAGCTCAGTCCTAGGTGCCACAAAAGCATTTGCAAAACCATCAGTTCTAAAAGTCACACAAGACAGCAAACTGCACATTTTTATTTTTCCCTATGAGATATAGACTATGTGACCAACATTTTCTGTAAAACCCTTTCTCAGTGGGTTTGTTTTTTGGTGTTTTGGTTCTTTTTTTTTTACTTTAAAGGAAAATATAGGGTATGAAGCATGGTTTATTACATCTGTCTCTTCCATTCCTTCAAGCTTTAGTGAGAGACAGAGAAAGATCTGCTCCCTATATCGTTTTCTCCCAGCCCAGCCTCTGCTGTATTGTCATGCTATATTCTTTCCTTTCCTTCCTGCATGGCCACAAATGAGAGTGTGCTGGGGCTGCTGCAAAGGAAGCAGATGTAATAAATGAAGGCACCTCATAGGGGAATGAGGGGAAATGAGCTCATGGAGAAATGGGATAGGAATCATGGAGGAAAGGGTTGTCTGTGATATAGATGGGGATCATCTGCCAAATGAGGAGGTGGAGAAAAGAAGATAGTAGCTTTCTATCATATCTCCAGGAAGGAAGAAAGAACATGGGAGAGTAAAAACTCGTGAAGAAGACTAAAGAAGGGGAGTAAGAGAGATTTCTGCTGTCAAGTTAAATCTGCTACAACTCTCTGGAAGCCATCTTAATCATTCTGAGCTCTCTAGTTGCAGCTTCATTCCCTGGAAGCTCTTCTAGCTTTTTTAGACTCACTTTCTCATCCATGACCTGCTAGAAAACAGCTCTAGACCCTGTCGAATCTCTCTCTGCTGTCATTAACCTTGCAAAACACTACCAGACCACAGTTTCTCCTTAAATTCATTTTGCTTTCACCCAAAACCAAATTTTGCCTGCACTACTCAGAAGCTATTTCTCAGTGTACCCTAGAGCAAATCAGTTGGACAGTCAAGCAAGCAGTCAGATTTCCTTTCCTCTCCAACAGCCTGTAATGGAAAGATGCAAAAGAGGGAAATCAGTTGTATCCTTTTTTGTCTAAACAGTTTCTGACAGCTCATTATAATTATTGAATGTCAGTGGTGAGTTCAGCTGTATGCAAATATATAGAGAGAAGTGCTTCCTGATCAAGATTCAAGTGGTTCAGAGATTTAATAAGATGGACATAGTTTAAGCAATTAACACAAATACATATGCATGTGCAAATATGCAAGACCACGGTCACCACCTTAAAATTACTTCAAAGAAAACAAACTTCAGTGATATCTCTTAAAGTCACTATGCATTCTGTTCCTTCTAAATAAATGTACAATGCAGTACAATATCAGAGCAGATTATCAGTTTGTCTATGTGAACATATAAATTCTTCAGAATCTTTGTAATCTTCAACAATTCTGCAAACAACTGAAGATTAAGTAAAGAAAGGCTATTTAATACAGAGGATCCCAATATGAAATATATTACTTTCTTGTCTTAGATATTTATATTCAGATCTGCCACAATGCAAGCCAAATTCCCCACAAGGAGGAAAATTCTTATTTTAACTATGTGTTTACACATTGTTCCATATTTTCCTGATACATTATGCTTTCCCCTGAATTTTCCAGGTTTACGTGGAACACATAAACAATTTACATCAGTTTAATTTTTATATTTCTTTGCAGAAGGATTGTAGTTCTTGTCTCATTGTTATTCTAAGCTGCTTTGTACATTTCCAGCTTCATTTACCCTCTTTATTCAAGCAGTCTCTGTACCTATACATAAAAACAGACAGTCCAAGTATTTCCTAAAAAACTTTAGCTTCAGCTGGATTTCCTCATGTAGAGAGTGAATTGAGGGAGGTGCCTAGAAATGAGGATGAGGACAACCATTGTAAGCATCTTCAAATCTAAAAGGCCTAAGAGGGCTGTGTGACTGAGACTGCACATCCTGGGCATTGATCACATACTTGAGAAATTGGGACAGGAAGTATGAAACATCTCCCGGGTTTACATATATAGTTATTTCTCTTCTTGCTCCAGACCAGTCCTTTTTTTATTAATTATATATTGTAGACAAATGGTACAGTAAAACAAACTTCCTCTCTGCCCTGCAAATTACTGCAGTGTCCTGAATGTTCCCCTTAATACAGAATATGAGCTGTAAAAAAACCTTCCTTTTTAGCTCATTTTTTGGCACTGTTATTTTTTTAATTAATAAGTTCAAAGTGACGTGGCTTCAGCAATGGGAGGGGAGGCTGCTTTCACCAAGTCTGTCTTGGTGGTGCTACTGTGATCAGGACAGCCTTCTGAGAGCATAGCATAAGAAGGATTATACTAAGGAAAAAGATAGGCATGGATGAATTTTCTTTATTAGAGTCTTACACTAATAGATTTGTCAGATATTTTAGCTTATTTGTATTTTTTGTAGTTAAAACAGCAAAGAAGCCTTTTTTGACACAAACAGCTATATGGTTTTAGGCCCTTAGAAAGGATTTTTATCTATAATTTTATACACATGGGGTTCCTCATACACTGAACAGGTCAGAGAAACTCTCTTGAATGAAAGCTGCTAAACTGTAACGTGTAAAAGAAATGAATGTCTCATAAGAAATTTGTAGCAATATCTTTTAAGACATTTATACTTTTAAACCTACTCCTATACTATGATCAAAAGGATCTTCTCATGCTAGCTAACTATAAGGAAAGGAAAGTTACAAGAGAACCCTCATGTCCCTTTCTTACAACAGCTCCAGGTAAACATACTGCAGCAATGTTGTTGCATCTGTCCATGTATATGGTGTCTGAAGAGTTTTTGATAGGCCATGGTAGAACACATTGCAATTTTAGGCCAGTAAAAAAATTTAAATTTTAAAGTATCAAGCTATTTTTAGCTGCTCCATTTAGTAAACAAATCCAGAAATGTATTTCACAATTAGCCAATTGGAGTTATCTGTTGTCGTTTCTTTTCACGTAAGAACCTGATCCCAGAGGAGCCTGAGAAGGCACAGGGTCAAGAAACTGAAAGCAGTAACTGGAGGTGGCAGATTTGGTTCAGTAAGGATTTATTTTTTCCTTATATGCTGGTGTTCAACAGCTTCTTCACCGTATGTATTCCTTCCTTAATTCAGTGTCTGCTCCCATCAGTGGTTTTCTTATCCCTACTGAACAATAAATACACTAACAGGTTCTAATGATAACAGAGCTGATCTGGCAATCTAAAACAAAAATAAGGCAGTGAATATTTTCTTGCTATTATTTAATGTAGACTGTTAAAAAATCATTACAAGAAGATGTTCTTTTATTTTCTTTTAATGCCCTTCCCTCTATGATTCTATGAAACCATGATTATGTCACATACACACTGTATTTTGGAATCAAATAGTAACAAAGGGTCAGTCTACAAAACAGATGTAAGAGAAATATATATGCTTATGTATATATATATACACATATAAGGAATATATACTAATCTCTAGGTGTTCAGTTTAGGCTTTTTTATTTCATAGCCAAATGGTGCTAAATAGAATACATATACTCTTAAACTTCCATTATTTACATATTTAACCAATCATAGAATCATTAATCCATCTGATTTTGCTGTCATCTGCTCTACTGCCTGCTGAGATGTGAATATTAACCTCTACATGTCTTGCTTGTTTAAATGAAAAGGCCTTTAGCTGAATTCCCTATTCTTTTGAAAAAACAAGGTAAATCACAGTTTGGTTTCTTTTTTTTTTTTTTTTAAATCTAAAATAGATTTAACTATTAGAAATAGTAACTAAATAGAAAACATGAACAACAATAATCTTACAGATTATTAGTGTAAAATTTTACACTAAAATTAGTGTAAATTTAAGAGATATTCTTTTTAAAGTTTTTTGGAAAAGAGTTTTAAATGCAGCTATATTTCAGCTGTAATTATAGCTTAGTTATTGCTGCTACTATGAGACATGTGGAGTTTGGTCCTCCTGAGTAAGTACAAAAACATTTCTAGTACAAATACTGGGAAATGTTCTCATTAAGAATAGTTTTTCCTCTAAACAAAGTAACTGAAAAATTCTTAAAGGACAACAAAGATAAATTAATTAAAGCTTAGACCAAGTGTTTGTAGAATTTTCTCTCTAATTATTTTCTCTATTTTATTTAACTTTGCAAACATTCCTGAAGGTGTAGGATGTTAAAAATTAAATATGGTGAAATTGCTAAGACTGCAATTTCAGTGCAGACAACTGTAAAAGTAACCAGTATTATTATTTTTACACTGATAGTAAGAAATTATGCTTAAGTAAAGCTCTATATTGGAAGTCTTATACAGAAAAGACACTTTTTAAGTCTCATTATTTTAGGTAAATTAAATACAAACATCGGGATTTTGTAGTTCTTTTCATTTTGAATGAGTTAACTTGAAGTAAAAAAAAGAGGGAATTTTTAAAAAATATATATTGTAAGAGAAAGCTAATGCTTAATTCAGCTTCGGAGCACATAGTCAAGTACCTTTTTGTCCAATAAAAAGCAGTACTTCATATGAAGAATATCTTGAGCAAATACATGCTTTCCTCCAGTCTCAGGCTCTCACTATACTACCTTATAAATGCAAAATAAAAACTAGTGGAGAAGGTTTCTCATTTTTCCTGGGCCTTGATGCTATTAGGCGCCAAAGTTAGTTTCAGCAGGTTATAAGATTCTCAAACACACCTCACAAATCCAGCAGATGGTTTGTCTGCAACATTTTCTTTATTTGTATCAATTGCTTTTGAAGATGCAACGAACTCTGACCATTGGCCACATCAAATTTCTATTGCTCTTCAGAATAATTTAGTTACTTCTTTCAGTTTTGGCTGGGGTTCCTTAGGTTTCTCTCCTTCTTGCTCTTGTTTTCTTCTTCCTCAACTTAGTATTACATGAACAGAACTATACTCTTTGCTCTCTCAGAACTGCATGTGTTTTCTCTAGATCAATTCACTTCTGTCCCAAATGAAATGCTGGTTGCTCTTGTGAGGTAAAATCCTACTGGATTTGTGTGGTGAGTTGTCCTTGGCTGGCCACCAGGTGCCCACCAAATTGCTCTATCACTCTCCCTTCTCAACAGCACAGAGAAGAAAATACAATGGAAAAGTTCCTGTGTTGATGTAAAGACAGAGATGATTCACTGGTTACCACCATGGCCAAAACAGACTTGATCTGGGGAAATCAATTTAGTTTATTGCCAGTTAATCACACGTTAAGATAGTAAGAAGAGCAAAACTAAAACCATTTTATCCTACCTCCCTCTTCTTCCCAGGTTCAACTGAATTCTCAAATATTCTACCTCTTCAACTCTCCCAAGCAGCACAGCAGGATGGAGGATGGGGGTTGTGGTGGGTTCACAAATCTTTGTTTCTGCCTCTCCTTCTTCCTCTGTTCAACATGTGGTCCCTCCTATGGGATACAGTCCTTCATGAACTGCTCCTGTGAGGGTCCTTCCAACAGGACTTCTCTTCAAAAACTGTTCCAGGATAGGTCCTCTTAATGGACAGCAGTCCCTCAGGAGCAGACTACTCCAGCATGTGTCTCCCATTGGCCTCAGTTCCTGCTGAAAGCCTGTTTCAGTACAGGCCCTCCATGGGCTACTGTCTCCTTCAGGGTATATCCACTTGCTGTGGGGTGGGTTCCTTCGCAGGCAGCAGGGTAGCTATCTGCTCCACTGTGATCTTCCACAGGCAGTATTGGCACAACCTACTTCACCATGGTGTTCTCCACAGGCTGAAGAGGAATCTCTGCTCCAGCACTTGAAGCACCTCCCCCTTGGTGTCTGCAGGACTGTTTCTCACATTCTCAGTCTTCACTCTCAGAGCATCTTTTTCTTATTCATGTTATTACACAGATGCCATCAATATCACTGGTTGGCTCAGCTTTGGCCAGCAATGGGTCTGTCTTGAAGCCAGCTGAAACTGGCTCTGTCTAACATGGAGGCAGCACCTGACGTCTACTCACAAAAGTCACCCCTGCAGCTTCCCCTGCTATCAAAACCTTGCAATACAGTTTGAAATAACTTTCATCCTCAATAAATTATTGAGCAATATTCCGCCTGTAACTCTGCTTCAACCCTACCAAGTTCAGCGCAGAAACTTTATAAGATGCTACTGTAGATTTCTTATGTCATGTCCATGTCTTGTACATGGCAGGTGAGTGTGAATGACCTGAGAACTGCCATTTACATAGAATGTAGCAGCCATGCATGAGAAGCACTACCCACTGCAGGCATCTATTCAGCCCAGAGGAGAAAAGGCTGAGGGAAACCCTAGCAATATTTATAAATACCTGACAATGGGGTGGAAAGAAGACAGGCACAGGCTGTTCTCAGAGATACCCAGAAATAGGACAAGAGGCTATGGGCGCAAACTGAATTACAGGAAATTCCAAGCATATGTTCTCTGGAAAACAAATTAAAAAAACAAGAGAAATCAGAGTATGAGATAATCCAAAGTAGCTCATATGCTGTGCTTAGAAGCGTAAAACCCAGATTTCCCAAAGAAAACTAAAAATAGGTAGGCTCAAAGTTGCCTACCTAAAAGGTCACTGCCTGTGAAACTAAGCAATGCAATTTCCCTGTAATTCCCCTTTTTCTGGCTGTATGTGACTATCGTCTTGCTGCAAAGTATTTAGAAAGAAAGACTCTGGAGCAAGGGTGACCTCTTTGCTTTGCCTTCATGCAGCACTGGGTCACTGGGTACTAAGGACACCCATTTGCCAATGGTACATTTTCTGCAGAGATTCAGGCTTCAAAGGAACCATTACTATTTAAAATATAATGCAGCTTTTGTGTTGGACTTCCAAACAGCACAGAAAGTAAGAGTATAAATCCAGAAGTGGGTCAGAACTGAACAGGTATTAGAAAAAAATGTGAGAAGGAAAAAAAAAAAAGAAGATACGGAGATTGTAATCAAAATTTAAGTTATTTACCAATGTACTTTATACACATATATGTTTATTTTTGTGTATATTATAAATATGTGAAAATATATTATATATATATAAGAAACAGATTTATAAATACTGTCTCAAAGAAGAATACTAATACTTGAATAATGAAAAATTAATAGCAAAGTAAACAAAGGACATGCTTTACCCACAAAGAGCAACTTACCTGTCTGTGCAAGTTCCCATGTTATTTTCAGGTAATACTGTGCAGAAGCTGGAAGAAACAGTAAAAGTACATTATTTTATTATCTATTAGATTAATCATATGCTCATAGAGATGTGATTCTAGTGGGAAGGACCTCGATAAAACTTTAGTCTAACTTTCTGCTCCAGCTAGGGCCAAGTCTGAGGTAAGACAAGGATGCCTAAGGCTATCTCCAGTTGGGTCTTGAAAATGTGTAAGGACCAAAACTGGTCTAACTGCCCCATTATTTGGTTGTCCAGGCAAGAAAAATCTGCTTCTGTCTGAACTTCCTTTGTTGAATTTATGTCCTCCAGCCACTCACTGCAGTAAAAAGCCTAGCTCTGTGTTCTTGCTGACTTCCCCACAGCTACAGAGGCTGCTGTTAGGTCTCCCAGAGCAGCCTCTTCTCCAGGCGGAAAAAGTCCTGGTGCCTCAGAGACAAAAGGACTTACCAAAGGACAAGTGCTTCACCCCTGGACCATCTAGATGGCTCTCACCTGTGTAAGTCCACTGTAACAAAGTCTTAAACATTTGATGTCCATAATGAAAAGGTTATCAAGTTCTTCCTATCAGCCAAAATGAAATATGCCATGAAGTAGAAAGCATTCTTAAATATGGAAGGAAAGGTCAAGCTCAATTTTATAATAGTAGAAAAAAAATTGATAAACAAGATGTCTGAAGTAATCCTTGTATAATTAAGATAAAAAGTCATGCCACATATTGGAGAGAAGATATTTCAGATATGGAATTATTGTTCTAAATGACATTAGTAAATACTACTATACTGATTACACAAACGGAATATCATTTGGGACAGTGCAGAACGGCCAGGGAAGGATGACTTTTGACACAATAAATGTTTTTTGATAGGCATGCTTAAAACTGCTAATTTTCTTCAGACTTCTGAAGATGAAACTACAGTATTTTACTGCTGATATTGGACAAAACAATTGCTGAAAGAGACTGGGTCCTAGGAAAGTAGTACACAGGAAAATGATTGCTGTGCTTCAGAACAGTTCATTCATAGCTCTGCGTGTTCCTTTTCTGTTTCTAGCCTCTGTTTCCAAGGAGTTTGTTATTTTTAGAACAGCAATTCCCATGCTATTCCAGTTAAAATACCTGAATGGCTATGAAAAGTCCTGGTTTCCGAAAGTTTAGTATCAAGCTTCCAGAGTATATTTAGTTCTATCTATCCATTATAAAGGAAGTCAAAACACAAAACTCAACATGCTTATTTGCTATATGAATTATTTGTGTCAATGCAAGTTCACAGCACTTGTCTCTGTTCCCCTGCACATCCTCCACTCATTTGTCTCTTTCAGTAGCTCATGCACTGGTTCAGAAAACTTCTGTAGTTGGAAAAAAAAAAAAATCTTATTTTTTCCCTTTTTAAAAAAATCGATTTAATTTACACCACAGCAAAAGTTACTTGAACTGAGAAAGTGATTGGTAGTAAGGTGAAAACAATGACAAGAAACTTAAGCTGATTTTTACATTTTGATGTGTCAGGTAGCAGCCACTGAAAGTAACTTTAAATTATATTGTGAGCATAATTTAGCCTCTATTTGGGGAAAGACATTTAAAAAAAAAACAAAACAAAACAAAACAAAACCAAAAAACCAAAAAAAAACAAGCAACAAAAGTTGCGAATAATGAGCTGTAAAAATGATGGGGTAATATGTACTGAAATTATTTTCAGTGCTAGTTGATAAGACTTATATTCCAGCTTTTCTTTCCCTTTCCTGGGGGTAGGAGGGAGGGGGTGAGAGGAAAGAATTTTAATATATCAGTTTAGATCATTTACTATAATCCTGGATATACATTTCTACAATATCAGAATAGCTGTCTTCATTATTAGTGTCACATTTTTAATTAATATCCTTTTTTTATTAATTTCAGAATTCCTCAGCATATTATTTCTAGTTCCTTCCAAAACACGGTGAAAAGCAGTGTTTTATTGTTGCTGTTCTGGTATTTTAGATCTAAAATTAGAAGGGACTTGTAAAAAATTATTTGCCACTGTCTTTTTAAGTCTTTTTTTATTGCTGCCATTCCTCCAGGCATCAAATGGTTTATTTTATACAATGTATTTATTAAACATTCTTACCACTTTCCTACCAATAAAGCAGAAGTTGAAACAAACCTGCAACATCATTTTGCAGAATAGTTTAGATCTGTGATTTATATCTCATATTTGTATCTCAATAAATTCAGTGGTTCATTTCAAAGAGGAGCACTCGCATACTAGAAAGGGTCAAGCATTTACAAGAAGACTTATCACAGAATCACAGAATCCTAAGGGTTGGAAGGGACCTTATGACAAACTCCAGATAAGGTCATAGAGGTCTGAAGTAAGGCTTAGGCGGAACAGACATAACTACGTCTGACAGTGTGACCTAAATCTCTGACGCAGCTCCTGCCCACTTTCTCAAGTTTTATTACTGTAATACTTTTCAAGCATTCCTAGAATTCACCAGAAGTGATGCTCTGAGTCTTGATGGAGCTAACTGTATTGCCACTGACATCTTGGTATAAACCTAAGTTGGTTCTGCAACCTTTTTGTCAAGACCAAGAAATTCACTGTTGTAACAATTGTTAAAGCATTCCTAGTATTTGTCTAAACATTTGGGCTCCACCAAAATATGGTGTGCTTGGTTTCCTTCATACACAGCTGGGCTTAGTCTCCCTTCTTTATTACTGCCTAGTGGATGAAACATTCTTCAGGCAAATTACTGCTTCTCACAGTCAAGGGGATTTAAATTTTCTAAATCCTAATTTCCAAAAAATGCTTTGGTACCTAAATCAGAGTTAAGCTTAATAACCTGTGCAAAGAAGGGGCTACCTACTCTTCTGAAGTTGCTTCACTGTGCAATGACAAGTTCTTTTTTAAGCAGTATAGAATTCAAGGTTCTAGAGTAATAGAAAAGCTATGTGAGAGGAAGAGAATTCCAGTAGCTACTAAATTGTGCAGGAAACACAACCTCTGGTTTGCAAGTATACCCATACCAGGCTGGTGGGTGTGGGGGAGAAAGAGACTGTTTTGTGTTTTCTAATTTTGTGTTTTACCCTCAAAAATATTAAGCTAAATTGAAAACTGACACTTCTCAGCCCCAGAAGTCAGAGAATAACGTCCTTTCTTGTTGCCTGTCTGAACTCATGAACCTGAAACAATTTGCTAGAGAGCATAAAAACTCCCAGAGAGGAGCAACAAATAATTGTTCCTCTGCCTTGCAGCCAGAGTAGCCTCTTAGTTACAGTGCTCTGATGAAAGACAGGAGAATTCTGTTTCCATCTCCTGATATTTTCATGGTGATTTCAGCTTGGGTCTCTAACTTGCTTTGTTGCGAGGAGCAATGTTTTTTCCACAGTATTTTAATGTTATTGTTGCTAAGGTTGCAGAAAGATGCCCAAGCCCTGCCCTGGGGTGTACATAACAGAAGAAATTATAAGAAATTGCTGGGTGTGACGTAAGTAAAAAATGAAGATGTCAAATAAGAGTGCAAGAAGCTGCCAGAATTTACAAATAGTGCTGTGAGACATTGCTGGATCACATAGTTCAGGTGGTGGCATGGAAGAGATGACTGATCCTCAAGGGGTGAACTGTGGCCTTTTCTGAAAAAGAAATCTCACCAGGCCAGCAATGCTTTGGTAACACTATTGATGATGTAAAGCTGACATACAATGGGAAGCAGTAATGGTTTCTCGAGGAATAATTTTGGAAAAATATAGGTATATGTTTATTTGGGAGGGAATAAAGGCAAAGAAAGCGAGAGCTCAAAGCAGGTCAGGGACAAATAAGTGTATTAAAATGCAGAGAAGAAGTCCAGTTTGCATGTAAACTATTTGTATGTGAGTGTTTGGTTTTGTCCATTTATCTATTGGGAACACAAGCACAACTGTGCTACTGGCTGGACCCAAGGACAGAGAAAAGCAGTAATGTTGCTTTTAGTGAGCCAGCAGGGAACAATCAACTGGATCTTTCAGTCTACCAGATTCAGTTGTCCTTAATCTCCTGTGATATTAGTATATTTCTTAGGTGAATAAGCAAAACGAGGCTTTTGTGTTATGTTTTTCAAGAAGATACTCAGCAGTCATTAATTTCCAGTATCTTAAGTCATCATCAAAAGCATTCTCAACTGAAGCTTTTTTCATTCTAAGCATTTTTAAAAAGCTCAATTTGCACAACCTAAGTTTCTTTCAAAAATTTAGAATTAACTCAGAACCTTAATTTAGAATTCTTTAATCAATCTGGGTTTAGAACTATGTCTTCATGTGATCTAGATTTTTTAACTTTGACCATAATCTCACACACCTGCATATTATATACTTCCCAGTGCCAGAAGTATTCCTGTATGCTTTGCAGGCTTATGTTTTTCAGCAATACAAAAATAGACAGCTAAACCAGGTATCCTACTTTGTTACATTTTTAAGCAATACTTTTTAGTATTTTTGTTAATTGGGCTCTTAAATGCTTCTCTTTCGCTTTTACTCAGTTTTTCTTACAGTTACTTTTTTTTCTGAATGCTTTTGCCTTTCTCTTTCTCTTATTTTAAGATTTTTTGTCAGATTTTTTTACTGTTTATGAAAGTAAATAGTGGACACTTAAGGAGTTAAAACATCTGGTTTGTACTAAATAGTTTAGGTTTAGTGTCTGGCAGCCTCAGGCTTACTAGCCCGTATAGCTTAGAAATGTTGTATTGGCACATTCTTCATTGAGCTTGGACATGGCAGATCACAGACGGAGAATAACTGAAAATTGCAACATCTTAAAGTATTTCACCTCAGTGCAAAATAAGGACACTAGAAACAAGCTCTAACCCATTCCTTTGGATAACTTAACACTTCAATTTTCTATTCTTCATTCCTTCATGCTTTCTATTAAGATGTTCATGTCCCATGTTATGTTCCTCTGAAACTCACCATACTGTCCTGTATTCCTTGAGCACATGGGGACAGGGTAAGCAGGAGATGAGAAAGTGGATTCTGCCCATTTTTTAAGTAAATGTTCTGTATATCAGTAAACAGTTCCTTTCAGGAGAAAGGCACCACAAATATTAAACCATAGAAGTTATTTTAAGTACATTAGATTTTTGTCAGTGTATTTGACAGCTGTGTATGAGTAAGCACAGAAATAGCAGATTGCAATTTAATGCAAAAAGGAATTTTTTTTTTCTGAATTAAGGTGGTCTGGAATCTGAAAATATAACAAAAATATTTGAAAGGCAGCATTTGAATGAAAACCAGATGACTAAATAAAGTAGGGAAAAAGAATAATTAATGATATAGAGTAGATTTGTTTTGTGCTCTCAAATGTCATAAAAAATTGCTGTGTAACATTAAAAACTTTTAGATATAAAAGAAAATAATAGCTATGAAGTGTAATTAGCCTACTGATAGTATGCCACAGGATAATATCTAACCAAATATATATATATCTTAAATATATATATATAATATAGATCTATATCTTTACTATAATATGTCTGTCTCTATAAACATAATAAAGAAGATTGGAAACAGGTATGCCACTCTTACAAATCAACCTAACATAGTCTGTCCCTTAATTCCTTTCCCAGCCTTATACATTCCTTAATTACATAAATTTTTCAAATAGCTATATTTTTTGTTAAGTCCCTGCATAGTTAATGAGGCTTCTTTGTTGTTTTAGGAACAACTACCTTTCTCTCCTGCTTCAATGTGGTTTTAGAAGCCCTAAGCTTCTGTGAATTGATCCCAGATGTCTTTTCTCTTTGGAGTTGAACATTCTGAACTAAATGTGTCCCTTGTGTAATAGTTGAGTGGAAGAAAATGTTTTATTTCTATGTTGATACCTTTCAGGGCTCTTTATATGCATGTTGCAAAGGCAGCTTCATTTAGATACAAAAATGTTTTTCCATAATAAAAAGGAAAAACAAAACCAAAAACAATAAAATCAAAACCCTCCAAGCCATAAATACATCAAGATAAGTACGTAAAATATTCTGTGGTTTGGGGCATTTCAATCTCAGACAACCAAAGCAGACATAACTTAAAAGACACTCGTCAATGCTATGACACATGCTGTCAAGCAACCAAAGCATGGAAGCAGCCATCTTGGTACACTCAGCTATACAGTATATGGAGGACTGGACTTCTAAGACTGAGTGACAGTGGGCACTGTTACCTAATTATGAGGCACATCTATTTGTTGCTTCTGGCTTTTGACAGGATGATGGTCTGCTGCACATCTTTTGTGTGCCCCACCCCCTCCTCCTGCCTATAAAACACCTACATTCTTCAGACTGACGTTTTTGTTGCCCTCACTACAGGTCTCACCCTGTGGAAAACCATGTAAGGAGCTGATTTAGGCTTTTTCATCCTGTCCCTCAACACAGTGGCAGACTTCCTATGTCCATTTATCTGTCCCTGAATAGGTCTGAGTGCTTGGAAATTCAGTCATAATCTCAGAAGGATCTTAAGTGCCAATACCTTGATGCACTCACTCATTACTCGTTCCATTTTAAAGTTTTCCTAACTTTCATGGTCTCAGCAGTTCTTATTAATGTAGAGTAACATAAAAGTTCCCTTTAATTTACAAATTCTTAAGAATTCTAATATAAAAGTTTAGGTCCATTTCTACAATGCATTCTAACAGATAAGAACTTTAATATCTGTGTAACCTGTCAATTCTTTTTCCTTGTTTCTCTGTCCTGAAAGAGGGGGTTATGCTGCTGTATTTCAGTAAATTCACCACTTTAGAAAAAACAAAGCAAACACCAACACAAAACAAACAACAACAAAAGGAAAAAAAAAACCAACCAATCAAACAAAAAAACCCCTACAAAGCAAAAAGCAATAAAGTCAGAACTATCAAAGGGCCTCTTTTTGCAGATGATTTTCTAGTAAGAAACAAGGGCCATAATCACACAGATAATGTATTTAATTTAGCACTCATTTAAGCTAACAGAATCTGACAACCTTTTGCACAGTCTCTTGTTCTTAATTGTGCTAGTTATGACTTTACTTTTATTATATTAGACATGATACTGATATATTTTAAATGGCCTAGTAATTACAGTACTGCCTTCAGGCTACTGCTAATTTCAACTTCAGCTTTCACGTAACTTCACTTGAGCATATGTGTGCATGTGAAAAAGAAAACAAATGGAGGTTTCAACAGTCTGTCAATTTAAAACAGTTTCAAAACATTAATTAATAAAAGAAACCTTAGAGTAACTTAATATCTCCAAGCTGTGAATAATCAAACACTATTCAGTCATTACTGTTTCTCAATAGGTAAGTCAAAATGGATCATCTTAGATATTCACTGTGCTTATATGCTTGCTTTTTTTTTCAGGGCAAGAATAATAAACTATTAATGGGATATAAACAATGTAGTAATTTTCTGGATAGAAAACTGGATTCTGGTAGCACACAAGCTACTTCTGCTGCTTGACAGCACATAGGCTACGGGAAAATGAAAAAAATAATCAATCTGTATTCTTAGCTGAAGAAACCTCAAGGGTTTTTCTTTTAAAAGAAGCAAAAATAAAAAAGGAAAAAATTCCAAGACAAGCACCCTAAAAAATTACTTTGGCCATGATGAATATATAAGGACAAAATTAAATTTCTTCTTCTTCATATATTAAAGTGTACAGTACTTGTTTGTTAAAGCATTTGCAAGGTTCCAAAGGCTTTTTTATCTTTAGAATATTAAAAAAGTAAAAAACCCTCAAAAAGAAATGTTAGTGTACTAACTTTTTATACTCAGCTGGTGGTTGCAAAATTGAGTAATCATGAAAATGTGCATTTGCACCAATGTTGTTTGTTTTGTTTTCTGAAAGCTTTAAAAGCTTTTCATGCTCATTTTCCTTTTCACTGTGATATGAAATGTTCACAACAGAGCAAAAGGGATGTGATGCAAGAAGGGGAATGTATACACAGTTTCTTTGTTTTCCCTGTCTTTTTAAACACGTGGTGTGGTTTTGATTTGCAAGCCTACCCTACAACATTATTTTCTTTAAATGGTATAGGAAACAGACTTTCTGGATTGCTTATATTCTGGATTGCTTATATCTTCTGGATTGCATACATATGATCTAGGTATGGATCGTTTTGCTGACTTACAATAAAAGTACAGAGTTCCTCTGACATTTGTGGATCAATCCCATCCCTGCATGTGATAAAGGTGTTACAACTTTATAAATATGTACCTAAATATGTAATAAGCATCTGAGGAAAGAAAAAAAAAACCTCTGAACTTGCTGTATCCACAAGCACCTTGATATCTTTTACAGCAGCTTTTTAAGCATCAGTGATCAGAGGGTTAGTGTGAAGAAATTTTGGGGGTGGGGCTGAGAGGGGAACATACATTTAATTTAACAGAGACTAGTAAGCTGCTACTATAATTTCCTTCAGGTAGCAATTTAATTGTAGTAAAAATTGGCAAGTGAAAACCAAACATTATGCCTATTGGCTTTCTGCTCATAATCAATTGACAGTATTTTTACTGAGGTATAAATATAAAAACTTGAGTACAGGTAAACCTCTTTCAAATCTTATCTGTTGTGTCACTGAAATAAAAAGAGGTGTTTTTATAAAGCTAATGCCAAAGGAATTTGGTACGGGTCAGCTATGATTAGTGGAGATGTGAAGGTAAACAGGCTATCATGTACTTCTTTTGAACCAAAAAGAATCCTTCCCTCTTTGTCAAAGATTGAATTAGGCTATAGTTTAAAGACTTAGTATGCCTTACTTACAATTTGATTTATTGCTGTCACAGAAACACTGCAGTTAGTGAGGACTCCTGTTAATGCCATCCTTGCTCTTATACATTGAGCTGCACTCTAGAACATGAATAATATATGTGTGTGCATGTACACACACCCAGAGTGTCCTAAAGGTCATAGCAGGGGAAAACGCATTCTTAAACACGTGACTTGCCATGCAATTAGGAATATATTAGATGAGTGTTCAAGGCCAGGTTGAACAAAGGCATGGTTTAGTGTGAGGTGTCCCTGCCTATGGCAGGGGGGTTGGAACTAGATGATCTGAAGGTCCTTTCCAACCCTAACTATTTTATGATTCTATGATTCTATGGCTATTACCTAATAAAAAGATAAAAATATTATAAAAGATTATAAAAGATTATAAAGCTTATAAAAAGATTACTTTTAGGATGTTGATTGCCCTAAAACATGGCGATAAGTGATGAGCCTCTGCCATTTAATTACCATTAAGAAAAAATGGGTAAAAATTCAGGAGACAAACCATATAATTTTATGATGCTACTTTTCAGATGCCATTTGACAATCTCTGTAGCATAGGGTTTTATATTTTTGCACCCTCTTAACAGCTCAAAGTCTTTTTGTTCATACCTTATACCATTTCTATTAGAAAAAATATCTCCTTATTTCACAGCCAGAAGGTATTAACAATCAACATTATTTTCCACGTAAAAAGGAAGAAAAGAAAAAAAAAAAGTACATGAACAACTAAATATGTCTCTAAGAGTAAAAATACCAAAAAATGTTTATAATTCTTCATATAGGTCTGTTGTTTTGATATCACCATTTTGTGCCAGCTGTACCTGATTGCAGGTCTGCATTTAAAGCTATGGCAGGCAGACACTGGATGAAGACAGGCTGAGAAAGTTGGGGCTGTTTAGTCTGTGAAAAGAAGGTTGTATGGAGACCTCATAGCAGCCTTCCAGTATCTGAATGGGGTTAAATGTGCTGGAGAGGGACACTTCACTAGGGACTGTAGTGACAGAACAAGGGGTAACGGGTTAAAACTTAACAGGGGAGGCTTAGATTGGGTATAAGGAAGAAATTCTTTCCTGTTAGGGTGGTGAGGCACTGGAATGGGTTGCCCAGGGAAGCTCTGAATGCTCATCCAACCCAATCCACTACCCCTTCTCGGTAACTCCCAGTTACATCCTGGGCATGACGTACTGTGGTATGGAATATCTCTTTGATCAGTTTGGGTCAAGTGTCCTGTCTCTGCTCCCTCCCAGCTTCCCCTGCTCCATGGAAGAGCATGAGACTCACAAAGTCCTTGGTCAAAGTAAACATCAGTATTATCAGCTCTGTTCCCAGGCCGAAAGTCAAAACAGCTGTAGCAGCTACTAAGAAAGAGAAAAATTGACTGCTACTGCTAAACCCAGGACATTTTATAAGGCTATCTGAGTTATAGATATGGCAATGGCTATAAATCTAAAGTTCTGTTAGCTACAGGGCTTTAAAGAGCACATCTCCCCTTCCAAAAATTTAGACTTTTTCACTGTTGGATTCTGATTCCTTTGACTACCTCTATTGCACAAATGTACCTTCTCCCCTCTTTGTTCTCCTCTCTAATATTTTTTTTTAACCTTCATCCACCTAGAAACGTATAGTCCAAGCTTCATGGCCTAAATGTTAATGCTACTGGGCAGATTTACCAAAGTAATACTTCAACTTCTCAGTTATCCACCACATTTATCAATATCAGGACAAAAAATACTGAGAAGCACAAATGCATTCAACTTTTATTCATTGCCTCAACTGAGATGAGACTACACTAATAGAGGGAACATTTATGCTAGTATTAATATAAGGAGACATCAACCTTAGGCTAATATTTATATTTCATATAAGGAATCAGTAACAGTAACGTCATTTCCAGATATGGCTACATTTTTGTGTGGCATAGTCCCCTTTCTGTTCTGGAATTATTATATAAAATGTCCATAAATCATTGACAATAAATTTGGCCTTTCGAGTAATAATTAGTCAGAAACAAGCAGAAGGGTGCATTGAGACACTTAAGATATTCACTATATAGTCTTAATTTGTTTGAAAGCAGACATTTTTGTCTGCTTGAGGCTCTGTGAATTACAGTGTCTGAGCATTATGAGCACATATGGCACTATTTTGCATATGTTAACAGTAAAACTTGAAACATGGTTATTGTTAGATCCCAAAGGAGTTTTATTTTGGTGGGAATTTTCACTGTGCCAGAAGTGGAGCATTCAGCTAGCAATTTTATAGGATTCTTGGACTTGTTTAAATCAAAAGTTCTGCATCTCATGATACTGTGTTTTGGCGGGATTATTTATTTGCTTTTATTTTGTTTTCCTCAGAAGTCTTAGAGAAACACTTTCTTGGGAAGTCTCAAACTTCCATATGAGTTTAAATGAATACTAGATACACTGTTTGGAGCTGTCCCAGCTGGAAGGTCATGAACAAAGCAGTAAATGCTACTGTGAATGAGAAACTACTTTAACAAGTCAGAGTTATGAATTTCAGTATTTTAAATCTTCAGAGCTTTTTCTCTAATTTTATTTTTTTATTCCACAGCTACAGCTCTCGATCTGAAGTCAAAAGCAAGTATGATACAATTTCCCTGGCCCTACATGTAAAAACTTACTAACAGCATTGTGCCTCTATCATGGAATAAAGTATGTGTGTGTGTCTGTGTATGGATGTAAGTTGACTCCCCCCCAAAAAGGAGATCAAACATGAAAAGTGTTACTGCAGTTATATTTTCCCTATGGCTAAAAGACTGTCAAAATATGATCTTTTTTGAGCTTTTAATTAAGTATTAATACAAAAGGGAAGAAAAGTATCCCAGTTAGTTGCTTTCCTCAAGCACTAAATACACAGCATGAAAGTGTATGCACAAATTACATTATTTTCAACAAATAAAGCTTCATAATATGAATTTTTTTTTAAGTGTACATCTGAAATGTGAGCAAACGGAAACAGATGTAGTGGCAATTCTACATCTCATTAGTCTGCATAGTGTCTTGAAGGTTATAAAATTAATTTCAGGAGTCCGGTACTCTTATCCTTCTCAACATGCACATTCAATTAAAATCTTCCTTTCCAAGAGCAGCTTTCACAAAAGAATGGTTTCAATATGTTATCCTGTGAGTGCCTGAATCAGAGCTGTAAAAGTGCTAAGGAGTGTATGACATGCACTGGTATTGCCAGATGTAAGTCTGTCTCAGTGCCTTTCCAGTTCAGAGATGGTCTGCTGAGTACATATGTACTGCTGAAACTCTCAATTTATGGTATGAAAACCTTTAAGCTGTAATTTTCAATTAACTTTGTCAAAGAATCTTTAAAGCATAAATAAGTTAAATATTTAAGTATATTAAAAAATAATAAACAGAAATCAAACAGAAAAATTTTTTCAGTACTTTGTGATTTTCTTTGCTTAAATAAATTGATAAAATCACTATCCAAACCAAATCAGCAACAAATACTACCTAAAGCCAAATGCAAACTACAAGTACTACCTCAAGACAAATGCAAAGAGGGAGAAAATATGCACAGATTTATTCCTATGTTACATGAATTCAGAACTGACTTTGACAAGCTTTCAGCTTAGCCTTGCTGGCCACAAAGCAGTCTTAATCCTGCAAATCATCATGAATGCAAGGCATCTCACGGAAATCAGCAGGACTCCTCATGTGAGTACATGCAGTCATTTGCATCAAGTATTTGTAGAAGGCAGCTCCTCGTTCAGATGTTACACATGATAAAAGACATGTTGGCCCCATCTAGAAAACCCATTCGTATGGTAGGGCCTCTGCAGATCTGTTATGTTCTGTGTAGTGTTTGACAAGCGGCTAAATGACATAGCAATATTTACCTCACACTTGAAGACTTTCAAACTTTCAGTGAACTCCTGTTTAAAAGAAAAGCGAACGAAGAAGAAAAAAAGTGGAGGTAGGAGGGTTGTTGCAGGGGTGGTAGGGCAAGGAGTAGAGGGAGACAGTGTATTCAGTAGCACAGCATCCAGGAGACCTAGATTTCGATTCTCACTTTCTCTCACCCCCTATACTGGAAAAGCTGTTGAGGCAGCTGTTTAGTGTTTCCTGCCATTTGGTTGCCATTCAGCAATGACCTCTACATGAATTGGTGGTGGTGCTGATGAGAACCAAACAGCAAATCTCCTCTCAGTTCTCAACAGTAATGAAGATGCAAGGAGGATCCCTGGCAGTCTGAGATGCTAGGAATCGTATCTCAGAGTCCAAACAGTATGTTTATGTCAGCATTTCTAACTGTATTATTTTATCATGAGTCTTGATATGTGCATTTCCTTTAACATCCCTATCTTGGAATGGTGTCATTCTTTTCAGCTCCAGCTTTCAGTCACAGAGGTCTCTTTTCTGGTTGTACAGAAAAGGTAAAAGCAAGTTCAAACCTGTGAAAATGTGAAAGTTTGATGTTTCAACATGTTTTTACCTAATATGTATGAAAACAACTGAAGATGTAAATAACCATCCATACAAGCTATTCAAAGCTGCCCCTTGTGCTTAAAATATGCAATTAAATATAATTTCTAATCTGTTAATTAATTTAACAAAAGCATTATTCTCCCATTTTTAAGTAAAGAGAAAACAAAGAAAAACAGAAAATAAAAATTCTAAGAAGCCAATTTTCTAAAGCAACTACCTTCTGAGAGAGATAATGAGATTATTTAAGTTTAAAAAATATTTGGAAATAAATGCCATAAATAGAGGGATGATCATTAATATTTATTCATGATTAAGGGCTGCTGAAAAGATATAAAAGATGAATAAGAGTGTTTTGAACCTTACAGTCCTCTAATAGTTCTAAAAATGTAGTAGCCTCAAAAAACAATAGGAGTTAGAATAAAATTAGAAGGAAAACAATTGTGATTATCTTAAACTTTTTAACCTATTTTTAAATAATATTTCTATTCTTAACAGAACTATATAAGTAAAGATATTATTATGTAAAATCATTCTGACAAGTTAACTTAAGCACTGCTTTATTAAAATAACTCAGTAGAATTTCTACAGGAAGTGTTGAAAAGGAATAAGATATTAATCATGGTTATTTATTTAAACTCAAAATAGAATCATAGAATAGTTAGAGTTGGAAAGGATCATCTAAAATCATTTAGTTCCAACCCCCCTGCCATAAGCAGGGACACCTCACACTAAACCATGCCACCCAAGGCTTCATCCAACCTGGCCTAGAACACTGCCAGGGATGGAGCATTCACAGCTTCCTTGGGCAAACCATTCCAGTGCTTTACCACCCTTAGAGTAAAGAATTTCTTCCTTATATCCAATCAAAACTTTCCCTGATTAAGTTTTAACCCGTTACCCCTTGTCCTATCACTACAGTCCCTAATAAAGGGTCCTTCCCCAGCATCCTTATAGCTTCTATTTTCTAAGAAGAACCACAAATATACTAGGCAAAGTACAGACAGAAAAACATAGACACAGAGACTTTCCAGTCCCTGGACTTACCAAGTTGCTGTGCCCTTCAGTCTGTTTTCTATAAAACTGGACTCAAAAAATAATGAACTAATGGAAAAAAAATAATGATGATTCTTCTTATTATAGAGTTTCTGCACAATAAAAAATAACTTTTCCAAGATGAAAGTGTAATATGGAGGGTATATGAAACATTTTTACTTTAAGTTCCAAATTACATTGTTTTCCAGGTCTGGACAAGATATAGTTCAATTGCCCTCATTTGCACAGTAAGTTGACTCAGCTCTTTTTTCATCCAAGTTTTTTTTTTTTTTTTTCCTTTTTTAGGATTCTATAGTTTAATAAATGCAAATAAAATTATTTCTTGCAGTGTTCAGAATTCCTGAGTTGACTTTAAAACCCAAAGGATTCAGTTTCCAAAATTATCCCTAAATTGTTCCTTTTTCTGAAATGCAGACATAAGCATCCTTGTGGAAAAAAACCCAAAAAACGCAATCCCCTCCTCCCTGCCCCCCCAGAAACCCCAAACCAAACAAATAAACTGAATACGCTTACTAAGTCTGAAATGTATTATTGGAGAGTGCAATAATAAGTATATTTTATTTTAAAATAATTGTTTATCTATGAGTGGAATTTCTGACAAATGCATGTCCTTGCATTCCAAAAACATCAAGCAAACACATACTGCTATCTGCATCCATCTCATTTGCTAAGTTTGTGTAATTCCTGCTGAAATGCACCTGTTGCATCCTGAGGCCCTTCTTCTCCTAATCATTCAAGCACCCAGAAGCAGTCCATGGCTTCCTGCCAGCCCAGATGGACCACCTTTTTATTTTCCAATAGAAATTAGAGCTCAGAGGAATAGCTGCTTGCTTAAGTCTCAGTCTGGTTGAAAGTCATTGAGCCATAGTGAATCTTGACACTAAACTGGAAAGTATTTCAGGCTGTTCAGGTCTAGGCATGACCATTAACATGTGAAAAGTGCATGCTTCAGCTATTTATTTTGCAAGATATTTGCACAAAAGGATAGCTCTAGACATGCATCCTTAGAAATATGCAACATAAGCGTTTTGAGGCCTTAATCTACAGCAACACCACATGAAAAAGTTACCATTCCCTGCTTGACTGTCATACATGTGACAAAAACATCAAATGAGACCACAGAAATAGAGAGGACTGAACCCAGAGCCTTGTGTGCCCGAAAGATGAGCTCAAGCAATGAGCTATAATGAAATGACTTTATGGACATATCTTTGTGCACATACTTAGGTGCAAAATTAGAAGTATTCTGATGTATCTTAAATATTCTGATTCTTTTTCCCCTGACAACTAAGCAAAACACATAGGTAGTTTATGTATTTGAAAGCCCTGAAAAGTGGTCAATACATTATTTATGAAATTACAGACAACAGTTAAAATAGTGGGTGTCTTCAGCTCAAGCAGTCAACTTTGGTGAGCTAGGTTAAACTAGAGTAAAGGTATTAATGATAATACTTTTGGACAGAAATCTACTACTTTCGGATATTGCTCAGGAAATGTTAAAAGTTACCAATAGGAGTTGCTTAGCCCAAGGCAGAGTTTGATTCAGCTGTGTCCTGCAGCTGGCTATAGGGACATGATCCTTCCTTTAATTAATTTTGTAACAGCTGTTTACTAAAAACAAAATTAACTGAGGGAACAGGCGTTCCAGTCTTTTGTTCCTGGCTGAGTGATTTCATCACTGGTCAATAATTAGACTTTCAATACTCCCACAACAATCTAATAAGGGAGCATCACCCTATTGCCTTATATTACTGTCATGAAACTGGGTGCAATGGAAATAAATCAACATGTTTCATATCACAGAATACATCTGTAGCAAACCTAAGTGCTTAAGTCTACCTTTCCTAACTTCTGACATATTAACAGCACCATCCTTCTTGGGTTGAAGACTGTTCAGTACAACTGGACACTAAGCTGATAACATGCTTTAAAAAACTGATGGCCATTTAAAAGAAAAATGCCACTGTTTTGTGGAGTGCCACATTTTTCCCGCTGATGGAAAGACCCTAGAAAAGGTCATCATGTGAAATTTGTTCTAATGAGGTGTTGTGGTTTAAGTCCAGTCAGTAACTCAGAACCAGGCAGCTGGTTGCTCACTCCCCCAGCTTCCTCCCCCTGCTCCTGGAGGGATGGGAAGTAGAATCGAAAGAATGCAACTCCCATGGGTTGAGATAAGAGCAGTCCAGTAAGTAAGATATAACACAAACCACTGCTGCTACCACCAATAATAATAATGATAAGGGAAATAACAAGGGAAGAGAATATAGCTGACCAATAACTAGCCTGACCCAAGCAGTGATCTAACTCTTCCTTGTAACTGCCCCCAGTTTATATAGCAGGCATGATGTGCAGTGGTATGGAATATCTCTTTGGTTAGTTTAGGTCAGGTGTCCTGTCTCTGCTTTCTCCTGTCTTCCCCTCCTTCCTAGCAGAGCATGAGACTCAGAAAGTCCTTGATCAGAGTAAACATTACTGAGCAGCAACTAAAAACATCGGTGTTATTAGCACTGTTCCCAGGCCAAAAGTCAAAAACACAGCACTGCACCAGTTACTAAGAAGGAGAAAAATGACTGCTGCTGTTGAACCCAGGACACGAGGATTCATGAACTGAATTTCAAACCTGATTTGTTTAAAAAATAGAGAAATTATCCAATTAACAGTCATGATTCTGGAAGAAATTATAAGAATATCAGCTTTAACCCTTCTAGCATTTAAAAGATGATGTTCTCTGGGCAACTGTTATTAATATGTTCCAATTCTGTTGTGGCAGTTAAACAGGTAGGAGAAAAGATACCAACACCTCTGCTTCTTTCATAGAATCATAGGATCATAGAGCAGTTAGGGTTGGAAAGGATCTAAAGATCATCTAGTTCCAACACCCCTACCATAGGCAGAGATGCCTCACACTAGACCATGCCACCCAGTGCTCTGTCCAACCTGGCTTTGAACACTGACACGGATGAAGCATTCTTTGGACAACCTGTTCCAGTGCCTCACACCCTCACAGTAAAGAACGTCTTTCCTCACAGTAAAGAACGTCGATACCTAACCCGAACTTCCCTTGTTGAAGTTTAAACCCATTATCCCTTTTCCTGTTGCCACAGTCCCTGATGAAGTAAAGAGCCCTGCTTTGGTATCCCTGTAGCCCTCTTTCAGATATTGGAAGGCTGCAACTGATATGTGTATCAAAACAAGAGAAACATTAAAACAAGAAACAAAACTGGTCAGAGAAAAGTAGAATTGTGAAGAGAAAGCAAGTCTGAACATCTAAGATAGTTTCCGCACCAAAGCAAAGCCTTTGTTTTAGCAAAAAGATGTTAAGGTTGACACTATCCCTAAAGGGGATAAAGCAAGATATATCCTCAATCTAAAATATTTAATCTCACCCATCATAACGCAGTATTTCAAAAAATCTATGTAGAGGAATTATTTGTCATTTTTTTCCAGACTGTCAGCCTGATGAAAGCAGTTTGTTGTTTTTCAAACAATTCTCAGACAGCATTCCCCAAGTTCTTCAAGATGCAAGTAGTGTTTGAAGCTTAAAAGACAAAGAAAAAGACTTATTTAAAAACAATATTTAGGGTTATCTACCTATCTCAATCTATTAATCTTCTAATTACTATGGGCTTTTAGAAGTGTGAGAAAAAGCAGGCAAATATGTGATCTTAAAGTAATGTTGAGTTCCTAAAGTAAGTTCTTTATTACTGCCTTTTTCAATTCCCTTCTGAAACCCAAATTAATCCTATACAGAATGTCAGGTCTTCAATTTCTTTGCTAATGCTGTGTCAGTGAATATCATCATAGAGAACAATAATTACTTTCATATACTCACTTTTCTCCTTGAATAAGTGTAGAGATTTTATTTGTATGTTAATCACAGAATAAAAAAAAAATGAGGTAAGAAAGAAAAGCTACATGATTCACAATATCCTTCCAGGTAAAAAAAAAGTGCAGTGTTTTCTTCTGTTGACTAAAGCCTTTTCAGAATGAATTACATGTCAAGCCCAAAATCTAGTACTGTGTTCCGAAAAGGAAATTAAACTGCATTGTTCTAGAAGCGATATGTGAAGAAGTAGCTAAGCCTCACATTTTGTAATATAATGTAATCCCAGAAACAAAAATAACGGACTGAATTTAAGAATCTAAGTTTTATTTTCTACTTTTTAGGCACTTCAATAAATCCAAGTATTGCTGGAATACATTTGGTATTAGCCAATTTAATAATGTAATGGAACCTGTGTATGCCATTTATCCTCCCTAAGGGCTCATCTCTGCTTTAATCCAAACAATTTTTCGTGTCTGTGAATGAAAATGGCAGGTTTTTTATCAGCACCATTTTCAACCAAATGAAAACGTGAAACTTTGTCAAATGGATGCATGATGAAAGTAAGTCATTAATTCCTTAAAGTATAGGTTTTAACAGCTTTTACAGAGAGAAGGAGAGCAAGATGGAAAGCAAGAGGGAGACGGAAAGAGAGACTTTGGTTTTGACTATGCTTCAGCAGGCTGCTCAAGTTTCTTTTCATCCCTAGTGTAATAAACTGCTATTTTGTATTATTATACTGAAGAATAGGCCACAGCACTGAGAATAAAATGGGCAATCTACTTCTTACTTTGACTTTTTTAAGGACAAGGCACTGGTAGATGGTAAATCCCTTAGCAACAACACAACTGCTTGGTCTCAGTTGTAGTCCTGCTGGAAGATGCCACTAATAATTTTATTACACAGAAGATATTACAGAAACCAGAGATGAACTGCAAATTTAGCTACATGATAGCCTAAATCACAAAATCTCAGAATCACAGAATAGTTGAGTTTATAAGCAACTTCTGGATGTCATCTGGTCAACCCACCCTACTCAAGCAGATCAACCTAAAGCCACTTTCCCAGGACTGTATTCAGTTAGATTTTGAGTATCTTTAAGGATGGAGACTTCAAAACCTCTCTGGGCTAATAGTGACAGTGCCCCGTCACTCTCACAGTAAAAAAGTGTTTCTTTGTGCTCAGGCATACCCTCCTGTGTTTCTATTTGTGCCCATTGCCTCTGGTCCTGTCAACTGTCACTACTGAAAAAAAAAAAAAGCTTGGCTCCTTCTTCTTTACACCCTCCCTTCAGGTATTTATATACACTGAGGAGATTCCCCCTGAGTATTCTCTTCTCTAGGCTAAACAATCCCAGCTCTTTCAATTTCTCCTTGGATGACAGGTGTTCCAGTCCCTTAATCATCTTGGTGGCCCTATGCTGGATTCTCTCCAGTATGTCCATCTTTCTCTTCTACCGAGGAGTCCAGAATTGAACACAGGACTTCAGACCTTACCCATGCTGAGCAGAGGGAAAGGATCACCTCCCTTGACCAGTACTTGTCTAATGCATCCCAGGACACCATTACTCTTTGCAACAAGGGTACATTGATGGTATAAATCAGGACCCCCAGGTTCTTTTCTGTCAGCTGCTTTCCAGCTAGACAGCCCCTAACATACGTTACTGTATGGTGTTTTTTCTGCCCAGGTTCAGGTCATTACATGTCTCCTTGTTGAACCCCATGAAGTTCCTGTTAGTCCATTTCTCCAGCCTGTCATGGTCCCTCTAGATGGAAGTATGACCCTCTGGCATATTCCCACGACTTGGTGTCATCTGCAAACTTGCTGAGGGTACACTCTGTCTCATCATCCAGATCACTAATGAAGATGGTAAACAGGACTGGGCCCAGTATTGAAACTTAGGGTACACCATTAGTTACCAGCCTCCAACTAGACTTTGAGCCACTCATCACCATGGTCTGGTCCAGCTTTCAACCCACCTTATCATCCCGTGCATCAACATCTTGTCTGCAGATTGCCTCTTCCAAGCTCAAGGTAAGTCTATCCCAATGGACTGATACCAATGAAGATATTATAGGAGATAGTGTCAAAGGCCTTACTGAAGTGGGGGTAGATAATATCCAGTTCTGTCCCCTCTACTAAGTGAGTCATTTCATCACAGAAATTTTATCAGATTGGTCAATCACAGCTTCCCCTTGGTGAAGCCATGCTGACTACACCTGATGATTATGCTGTTCATGTGACTCAGAATGGTTTCCAGGATCAGACTCTCCATCCCCTTCCCAGGGCATGAGATGAGACTGACTGGGCTGCAGTCCCCTGGATCCTCCTACTCTCCCGTCTTGAAGATAGGAGTGACATTTGCTTTCCTCCAATCTTTGGGCCATTCTCCCAGTCTCCATGATTCACCAAATATTGCTGAGAGTTGATTGTCCTTGCAATGAATCTTCTTGCCCCTTCAACACTTGTAGGTACATCCCACCAGGGCCCATGAACTTAAGTATGTCCAGGATGCTGAAGTATTTCTCACCTGATCCTTTTACACCAGGGGTACATCTTTCTTGCTCCAGCCTTTCTCTCTGGTCTCTGCAAACTGGGATTCCAGAAGTAGATCTTTGAAGAAGCCAAAGTCCATTATTCTGAAGTGCATGGTCCTAAGCTTGCTTTTCACCCTCCTCCTTGCCTTCAGAACCCTTGGCTCCACCTTCTCATGGGCACTGCGGCTAAGGCTGACTCTGACCCTTCTGACTGGTAACTACAAGGTTCAGCAGAACACTTCTCTTTGGCTCCTCTTACCACTCAAAAGAGGAAGTTACCACTAATGCACTCCAGGAACCTCCTGGATTGTTTATGCCTTGCTGTGTTGTCCCTCCAGCAGATATCTGTGCGACTGAACTGCAAAGAGTCAAAAGCTAGCCAAATTATTTTACCTTATCTCAGTGAGAACAAAACATGATTAAAGTTTGTATAATGGAGGTGGAGTATTAAATTATAAAATAAAACATGCCCTTACAAATAAACAGAATTTTGTATGGTAGCTACAAGAACTACAACAATATAAATCATCAAAATAAGAAATTTTGTTCAGCTGAAGCTTGAATATAAAACTTCCTACATCCTCCTATGTCTGCATTTCTCAGGATCAATTTTTTACATTATTACATGCCTCCATTACATGCTGCTGAAACTGGAAGGGAGCCAGTATCTTTTATTAGTTCTACCAATACACTTGGGAAAAAAGGAAGAAGGCATATTTTCTAAAATGTTCTTGAAGCCTGAAAAGGAAGAACAAAATGATACTATATAAATACTGGGAACTGTTGCCATGAAATTCAGTTCATTATGTTAACTGGTCTGTTTGACAGAGAAGGGCAGCTTGTATTTGGAGTCAACTGACAAGTTAGCAAGGAGAGAAGTAAAAGATAAAGCCAGGGGATAAAAGGTGTAATTCCATGATGTTCGGTGCTTTTTTCAGGAAAGGCAGTTTATGAGTTCCCCATCTTGTCCCTGTTTGTGCTCCTCTACAAACGTAGTTGAGTGAAACTGGAGGGTTCAAAATGGTGTCTTATTCCCAGTGCATGTAATTTCAGTGAGCCATTTTACAGCTGCTGCTCAAGCTGTTGTGCAGGTGAGCTATGATCAAAGGGAGCAAATGGCACTGCTGCTCCAAACTGGCTTTGAAATAAAAGTCATTGTCTCATGAAACTCCACACTGCGGGAAGAGAGAAAGAGATGTAACTGATTCTTGTGGAATAATGAGGGTTAGAAGAAGGTGAGGGAGAAAAAAAATGCACTGGACCGTAAAACAATGCCACTTAGAATTGGCATTATTACTATCCTCCACTAACTGAGGAAGTTAGATTTGAAAGTGGTCTGTTTGTTTGTTTGTTTGTTTTTCCCCAATGGAAGCTATCTCAGTATTTTTCTTCCTAGATGACTGCAGCTATAAAAGCATAATTGTAAAATGATGGCTTTTTTTTTTTTTTCCCCCAAAATAATATATCTTCAAAAGGAAAAAAATCTCATTTGAAGTTGAACTTCTCATAAAGATAGTTGCATTTAAAAAATAACAAACCAAACACCAATCATATAACATATTTGTTCTCCATGTCTGTTGCTGTACAGTGTTCAGGTTTTGGAGAGAAAACAGTGAAATTTGATAGAACAGTCTTTATATACTCTACTATTAATTTGCATTGACTGACTACTTCATTCTAGTTCCACTGGAAGTACAGTACAAACATCTGCAATGTGCTGTTAGAATTCATTGCTTTTTTTTAAATTTCCTTAATTTTCCCAAGCTCCAACAAATAGACATCACTGAGCAGGATTTGATGTTTAAGTTAAATTCTTCAGTTTGTATGGGTATGGATATGATTGATGGAAATGTGCATTAGCTTTTTGACTTTCAGATAATTTGCAAAGTGTTCTGCAACATGGGCACAACATTTACAGTCACTTAATGTAACGTGTTTCTAACACAAGAATCTCACTCTGTATCTGAAATGCACTTTTAATAATTTTATTGTGCTTTAAAACATTAAGTAATTTTTTTTTGATACTCTGTGAATTTTTGGGTAAGAGAATAAACACCTTACCTCCTTATATTTGCTTCATTTGCTTTTATTAAAATGTAAATTTAAAAGGAAATAAAATTTAAATAAATAAAGGAAAAAGGTAAAAAATAAAACAAGTTTAAGCCTTTTTTTTTTTTCCCCCCCTAAATGAGCACTACTGCAAAATTATAAAATTTTACAAGTGTATTCAAACCCTGTGGGGAAGTATCCCGTCACAGGCTTCAGTTACATTGTCCCACCTTTTGGTGGTTTGTTTGGGTTTTTTTTTTTGACAGGCACCTGTTCGGGGTTATATATAAAAAAAAAGGGCTATGATGATAGACATGGATTGTAATTAAAAATGGCATAATTCATAATTGTCACTTGCTATTTTAGAGTTCTTTTCTCTCCAGAATCTGTGCCTCTCAGTAGCTGGAGTGAACCATTTGAGAAAAAAAAATATGTGTTTCCATTGGTGTGAGTTCCAGTTCACGTTAATAATAAAAAATCACCTAAATTGTGCAAACAATAAAAACATTAAATGTGAAACCATATGTATTGTCTGTCTTTAATAGAATCATACTTTTATTAGGAGAATAATTCTTCTGTTAATTTGATTATGTGTCTTAGAGTTAGTACTCTCAGTAATCCAAGATGTGTGGGTGATACCAATGTGTGTGCAAAATGACAGTATGTGGTGATATGAGAATGAAAAAAAAGACTAGGGTAATCAACATCAAGGCAGCCTAAAAGCATGAAACCCCCCCGTTCAGACACTATAAAATTACATGAAATACCATTCCTGTGTCCCAGAAAGTTCCCAAACACCCAATATTTAGTATACAAGTATACATGTAGCCTCAGAAGTTTGGGGTTTTGCTTTTTGTTCAGTTTTGGGAATAAATGAGGTTTCAATCTGTATTCTAGCTGCTAAAAGATAGATAGTTTTAACACATTCTTATGAGCAATGTTTGATATTTTCACATTTTCCTTACTGCAGATTTCAAAAGTACTTAAATTAGTCGTTAGTCATACTTTTAGCATGCACTGCTTCTTACCATTACAATAATACAAATGGTTGCTTTTTTTTTTCATTACGGATGATACCTGTATTCTTTGATGAACTGACCTTTTTCAGTCTGAAAACGAAACAGGCTGAATGTAATGAAAAGACCATATGCAAAGAATAAATATTTATTCATGAAGAATGTAATGTTTAAATTAGAATGAAAAGGTCTTCTAGAACTAAACATTATTCAATAAAAGGGCAAAATAAATACCCTAATTAGTCTCAGACTTAGCAGGCTTTCCATGTCAAACTGGAAGTTTCAACTTAAAACAGAGCAATAGTCCAGAGAGGCTAAAATGTTTCTTGTTTGTTCCTGCGTGACTAGATTCTTCTTACGCTTTCTTCAGTTTACACCAAAGCTAGTGGGTTTACATCATTAATACTCGAGAAATTGTTTGTTTCCCACACCAATAACATCCCGTTGAAGGAATTTCCCAAGCAGAAGACTGGTGCCTAGAAACGAAAATATTTTTTTTGTCTTTGTCTTGTACAGTTCCTTTGTCTTGTACAGTTACTTTACAGTTACTAGGTGGTGCAAAGCAGTTGTGCTCATGTATTAAGATATCTACTGTAAAGCTGTAAGTGACGGTGAAGAAATTTTAAGCCAACATCAATTATAAAAAAAACGTAAATTATCCTAAAACACCTACACCAAGCAGCAGACTAGGCATGAACAATAAGATGTTAAGACATCGTAGCTTAATCTTAGCTCTACACTAGTACCTCCATAAATTCTGTCTTGCTGGGAAAGAAAGCAGTTTGTCCACTTTAGCATGACTTCAGTTAGCTAATTTGTATAATCAAATGAAAACAAGAGGGTAATTTTTATTTATTTTTTTTTTCCATCAGGTCCATCTATCTTCTCAGTTTTCTGTGTTGGTTTTGTCCAGATTTAAGTCCATAATGCACTCTATTTTCTGGAGCTTCTGATATAACCTGTCATAAAAGTGTAAAGCTGAAGAATGAATTTTTCAAATATTGGGGGGGAAAGCATAAGTAAGTTATCTGGGAGATTTAAGCAAGGATATGCATCCTGACCATGATGTATTTCTTAATTTTATTTTATCAGCTGAACAATCATTTTGTCAGGCTACACCATATGTTCGTTTACCACAGAGGTCAGTTACTGGTACTCTGTCATTGCTCCCAGACAATGGAGGAGTTCAGCTTATTCAAACATGACATTTGTTTGAATTAATTTGAGAGATGTATGAAATATTTTATATCTTTTCCCTGAGCAAATTCATATAGCAAGCATTTTTTAAATAAACCAATTCATAAAGAACATTTTGGTCTGCCTATTTCAGTTTACTCTGTAGTCCACATAGAATTTCAAGCCTACCAGATAAACCTAAGTTCTAACTCATTTGTTTTTGTTTGGTTTGTTTTTGTTTTTGTTTTTGTTTTTTTTTTAGTTTATTTGGGTGGTTTTGTTATTTATTTATTGCTATTTTAGCATTGTTATCTGCCTACCAACTCTATAGTATTTGAGAAAATTAGCCTTATCTTCTTAGAGTAATTTCTAAACTGACAGACTTTTCCAAAATAAGCAAATTAGGGACACAAAAGGAATAAAAAAAAAAAAAAAAAAAAAAAAAAGAAAAAAAAAGAAAAAAAAAAATTACAATAGAACTATGGGATCATTCCTCTGATTTTTGTATTCTTAAGTAGAACTCAATTCTCACCCCTCAGCATTTATAAGACCCTTTGGAGTCTGGCAAGGTTTTGAGCAGTATGGNAATAAAAAAAAAAAAAAAAAATACAAAAAGGAAAAAATGATGACACATAGATCTTTTTTCATCTTCATGTATCTCATGGATTTTAAACACACAGAAGTATTTTATGCAAGGCATGGAGCACTCCTTATAGTGCTATTACCTACTCCTTCCTTTACTTTCCCAAAAGGCAAGATGGTATGCATATTTTGTACAAAATCCAAAATCCTGTTTAGAATATGGTACTTTCTCCAGGGCAATTTTGCAGGATGTGTTCTGTACAGCTGTTTCTAAGGAACATGTTTTCCATCAACCAGCAACCATTGTGCTTCTTCGTCTGGGCTGACAAGAGATTAAAAAATGTTGATTACTTCTCCTGGAGCAAAAGCTGGATGCTGCTACATTTCCCTGTGAAAAAAACACAGTGTCATGCATAGCATTACAAATTGGCTAATTAGTTACAAAATAATTTTGCTTATTTTGTACATACACAGCAGCTGTTTACATGTATGTCACTCATTCTTGTCATGTTTGGAAATACTTTAGGTTTCAGTGGCCTTTTGATGTAGGAGTAATATATATGGATGTCAAGCACATACTTGCTCAAAGTCCAGTTTGCCACAGTTCAATTGCATGCCTTCAGTCTCAATTAGTTCCATCACAGTATGGAATTCCTGCCAGACACATCAGCAGTAATTTCTGATTTCAGTGATCTGTTAGACACGTAGTTCCTTTGAAAGGGTGAACTTACATTGCATTTGGAAAGACCCACCAGAAAGAAGCAGCAGACTTAGAAGCACAGAAAGTCCTTGTGGTGTTTTTATGACTTTGTTTTTCCTGTTTAGAGGAGACTGTTTACTTAGCTGAATGACAGACCACAGCTATTGGCTTGCTAGTCTTGAAGTAATACATATTACATTTTCTAGCATTAATTGTAAGGAAGTAAAATTATTGAATATTATTTGTTATTCCTCCAGTATACATACAAATGCCGTGAAAAAAAAAATCAAAAAAAAAAAATCAGCAACATGTTGTACCTTCTATAAACATATATTTGCCTTTGCACATACCCTAATCTTTGGGGATCATGAAGGTTTGCATTTGTCAACATTTTTTTTCTCCTGTCACTAGGCAGCTGGACATTATGCAAAACTCATTTTAGAGAACATACTAGAAAACAAGTAATTTCCTTCCCTGTTAGTAAACAAAGCACTGTCCAGATTTTGCCTAAACGGGGAGCAAGCAACGGAAAAGATTGTGAAAAAAATGTGGAAGCATAAAATGCTTTTTGTTTTAAATAACTGTATAAAGAAATAGCCCTGGGTTCAGGGAGGACTGAAATGCACATAATGATACACATGTATGAGCCTTCCTATTAAAATCAGAAGTTTCAAGGACCTAATTTTATATATAGGAATAGAGTTATTGCACATTGTGCTAAATGCCATTTTAACATGATAGTTGCTGGGAAACTTCCAACTTTTTCAGGTTGTGTTCCAGCTCTTTATGTGTATATATTCAATTAACTACAACTACATTTTTAAACTTTGCTTTCACATCTGAAGTTCATTTCCTGTGGTTCTATTTTGTACTTTAGTTTCTGGTTTTAGAGTTGGAAAGGGTTATTTTGTTGTAGTTGTTAAGAGGGAATTTTTTATATTTAGATGAATTTCATGAGTTTTAGGAAGGATTTTTTTTGGAGTCACATCATCTGTTAAGTGATTGCTTATTTAACTATCAGTTATATTTGTTATCAAGGGCAGAATGCTAATCAATATATAGGACCTTATTTGACAATCTGAACAGTACTCACACATGCAATCTAAAATCAGGCTAGCATAAAACAGCAGTCAACATAAGTAAAGATTGTAACATAGAATTCCTGATTTGATTTATGTGGAACAGTACTCACTTCTGTGTATGAATTATTTCTTTCCAGTGCTTTATTTTGATTGGCAGATGTGAAACAATCAATTCAGCTTATCTTCATTGCACTAATTCCTTTTACACTGTTTCAGGAGAGCTTGTGCACTTGTATAAACATGTAAGACACATCCAAAAAAGAAGTAAATGAGTATTTGAAAGAAAAACTCATTAAATCACATCAGTGGAAAATAAAGATGAAGGAGAAGGAAACAGTCTATTTTTACAGTTTATCTTTCTTCTTCTCAAAATCATGTCCAAATTCCTAATGACTTGGATAATCCAGTGTTTAAGATGATGGTTAATAGAGGCTATTAAATTTTGCTCATAAATAGCATAGCTCTTTCAGCTTTACAAGCTTGGGAAATAGGATTTTCCTTTGTAGAGAGTTCTGGCTGCGTTACCAGGCAAACATTAATCTCCTATAACTTCACCACTTCTAAAGAGAATTGAATATTCTACGTAATAGAAAATATTGAGGTCTTGAAATGAACTACATTATTGTTATTTAAGTCACTAAACCCAGAAGAATCTCTTAACTGAAACATCTGGGGTCAGGGTTCCCTATTGACGGCATTTTTTGCATTTTTTATTTAATACTCATTAAATTACTTGTGTTGCAGAACTAGAAAGCAGGAATGCACAGAACAGTAAATTCACAATCAGAATCAGGCTCCCCTTTTTCTTTTTTCTGAGTGTACTAATTTAACATTACACAGTACACAACAGTTCCGAAGTCCTGCTTTCATCTTTCTGTTGCTTTTTCAGGGACTGAAAGATGTGGGCTCAAGCAAGCAGGCCTACAGCTGAGTCCCTGTGAGAGAGCTCTGCAATCACAAGGTTCACGCTTTCCAACTCATTAGACTCTAAGTCCCCCATACTTAAACTTTAAATCAGTCTTTAAGGATGACTATTCCTAAAAAATTCTGCATAAACTTTTTACTCCTAGAGGTAGCAACTTCTTTACAGTCAAGAGATAGATGCAAGCAGTGACAGGTTGTCATGGTTTTATCTCAGCCAGCAGTTAAATACTGTGCAGCTACTCACTGACTCCCTCCCACATCCCCCCAATAGGATGGGGAGGAGAAGTCAGACTGTAAATAAATGCCTGTGGAGTAAGATAAGAACAGTTTAATAATCAAAATAAAAGTAAACCATATGTTGTTTATTATTTTGTATTATTTATAATATTGTAATCATTATGCTCAATAACAATTATGCTTTATTTAAACTATATTAATAATTAATATTATGAATTTATTATTATAGTAATTTATTGGTTTTAATATTAATATAAATAACAGTAATTGTATCAATAATAATAGTAATAATAATAGGGGGGAGGGAGAGGAAAGAATAAATACTATCCCTCAAGGAATAAAAACCCCAAACCAAACCAAAAAACCCAATAACAAATGAACAAATCATGCATGATTATAATTGCTCACCATCTACTGACTGATGACCAGCCTGTCCTGAGCAGTGATCAGCCCCTTCCTGCAAACTCCCCACAGTTTATATACTGAGCATGACATGCTGTGGTATGGAATACCCCTCTGGCTAGTTTGAGCCAAGTGTCCTGTCTCTCCTTTCTCCTGGCTTCTTGTGCCCCTCCTCATTGGCAGAGCATGAGAGACCAAAAAGTCTTGATCAGAGTAAGTGCTACTTAGCAACAACTAAAACATTGGTGTGTTATCAGCATTGTTCTCAGACTAAAGCTGAAAACACAGCACTGCACCAGCTACTAGGAAGGGGGAAAAAAAGAACCCACCCAAAAAAATCCAACAGAAACTATCTCTGACCCAGCTGAATCCAGGACACAGGTGAAGGGAGAGCAAATTCTGTCTCCCGGCTCCAGGTGTGAAGTCTCTCCAAAGAGGTCTGATATGCAACTGTTAACACCAGAGCACAAAGCTCAGTACCTTTTCTCCTTGTCAAACTGCCTCTAAAGAGAGGACAGAATTAAAATCATCCAGGCTGCTTGACCAACGTCAGACACTTCTAATTAGTACAGCTCTGGTTGAAGGCCACACAAGGCACCCAAAGCTGATCCGTTTATTTCTAGTTCCTGTCCAAATAGCCACTAGAGAATTGTGTGCAGATGACAACTTGCTTTATGACAATGATGGCTGCACAAAGAAAGTTGTGGTCAACGGCTCAGTGCTCACGTGGAGACCAGTGACAAGTGCTGTCCTCAAGGATCAGTCTTGGGATCAGTCCTATTCAACATCTTTGTCGGTAACATGGACAGTGGGATTGAGTGTGCCCTCAGCAAGTTTGCCAATGACACCAAGCTGTGTGGTTCTGTGGATACGCTGGAGGGAAGGAATGGCATTCAGAGAGACCTTGACAAGTCTGGGAGCTGGGCCAATGCCAATCTCATGAAGTTCATCCAGGGCAAGTGCAAGGTCCTACACCTGGGTAGGGGCAATCCCAGGCACAGCTACAGGTTGGACAGAGAAGAGATTCAGAGCAGCCCTGTGGAGGACTTGGGGGTGGTGGTCGATGAGAAACTTAATATGAGCCAGCTTCAGTGTGTGCTTGCAGCCCTCAATGCCAGCTTTGTGTATCAAAAGGAGTATGACCAGCAGGTCAAAGAGGGTGATCCTGCCCCTCTACTCTGCTCTCGGGAGACCTCACCTGGAGTACTGTGTGCAGTTCTGGTGTCCTCAGCATAAAAAGGACATGGAGCTTTTGGAACAAGTCCAGAAGAGGGCCACAAGGATGACAAGGGGACTGAAGCACCTCCTGTATGAAAACAGGCTGAGAAAGTTGGGACTGCTCAGCCTGGAGAAAAGAAGCCTGTGTGGAGGCCTCAAAGCAGCCTTCCGGTATCTGAAGAGGACCTACAGGGACTGTAGTGAAAGGACAAGGGATACTGGGTTCTATCTTAAACACGAGACATTTAGATTAGATATAAGGAGAAAGCTCTTTACTGTGAGGGTAGTGAGACACTAACAGCCCAGGAAGCTGTGAATCTCTGGCAGAGTTTAGCACCAGGTTGGACAGGGCCTTGAGCAACCTGGTCTAGCCTGAGGTGTCCCTGCCCATGGCAGGGGGGTTGGAACTCGGTGATCTTAAGATCCTTTCCAACCCTAACTCTTTTATGATTCTATGAATGATTCAATTGAAAAAAGTTATGACATGTTTCTTATGGTGTTCCACACTTCCTTGCATAGTTTTGGTTAATTTATCAGAATTTAAAATAGAACACAAAATTTAGAAAGCCTGTTACACCTAGCACTTTTATTATCATGTATGTTGCACAAGTATTTGTTTCTTCTTTGTTCATCTAAAAAAAAAATAGAAATAATAAAGTGGAATAATAAAAATATATGAGTACATAACAAAAATAAAAATAGAAAATAGTTCTGTTTAACTGAAAATTGATTAAAACAATGAAAAGTTTTAAAGTGAGTTTTAAAAATGTCTACTTGCAGAAGAATCAGCTGAAAATTCTGCAGATCAGGACTTACCGGAGTTTCATAAACTTGGATTTACTGAGAATAGAAATATAATATATAGTCTACCCTTTTGAAGATAGGGCTGGAGGTGATTTGCACCTTAAAGTGCTGTTCTTAAAAAAAGAATGAAAGAAAAGTCAGATCAGTGAGAGCATATTTTTGCTCTTTCCCTTCAAAATATGCATTTTTTTACCTTTTGTTAAAATGTTTACAGTACAGAGCTGGTTTGAGAAATTCAGAACTCTTATCTGTTTTCAAAGTCACATTAGACACAATTTTACTCCTGCTTGGAAAACTGCAGATGGTTTAGAAGAACCTGTGATCTACTACTGTTCATGAGATTTAAGTCACATTTCTTTTATAGCCTTTCCCCTAACATCATTACATTTGAATCACAAATAAATATGTTCATCCTGAAAAGTTTCATAGAATTCTTGGGAGAAAGATAGCATTAGAGGATCAAATTTCAAACTTAACCAATACAGTAATTTTTTTAGCAACCAGTATCAGTGGTTAAAGTGATAGTTAAAATGCGTGTTGCCAAATATAAAATTTGTCGGGATGAATCTGAAGTGCTTAACATTAACACGCGGGCTCCATATAATGAATATTCCTCCTTTTCTCCTAGGAATCTACTAGGGGTTGTAGAGGAAAAATTTGGATGTGTAAGGCAAGACTCTCACATGTAAGCAGACTTGTGGTTTCAATTTAGTAAATCAGAGAAGTGTTAGTTCTTCTGCTAGATTCAGGTACAGATCTTGTCTTTGATGCCCTTTTCTGGTCATTTGATGATATTGTATCCAATGGCTGTAACTTGAGGATCATGTGTACATTTTGTCTTCATTTATGTAGGAAAAGCCAAAGAGCTTTTCTTTGGTTTCATGTAATTAACCTTGCCAGACAGACCATAAAGAGTAAATAGGCAATCTGCAGTCAAGTGTGCAATTACCCTTCTATAGGGTCATATGTTGAATTTATGATAGAAGAATTACTTATCCCTCAGTAATTCTTGTTCAAGATATTGTAATCAGAAGGAAGATGCAGAAGAAATACATGTAATCAATGCATGAAAACTTTGATTAAAGTGTCAGGAGTATGATAATATGCCCTAATATTTTTTCCTTATTCTCCGGTGAGCATGTGAAAGATGTATCTATTAGTCATATGCTTCAGTTTTAACACTATCTAGGGAATATAATCTCTCAAAAGCAAAAAAAATGTCATTATCATTATCTGATATATTAAAGGGCACCTCAGGCAGTATTTAAAAGGGCCCTGGACATATATACTGGTTTAGAAGTCAACAACTGTCTGCCTCACGCCAGAGAGGTGGGGGTAGGAGTCATGCATGTGCAAAGGAGCTACATTGCACATATGAGAAACAGGGTACTTCAATATATTCTGGGGAGTAAAACTAGTGGATCTGTAGCAAGGAACTGTTGATGCTAAAAGTCTTGCTTGACATAATGTAAAACTTTCAAGTCTAATGCAATATTTTCCCTTTATTTATTTATTAAATAAAAAACTTCATACAGGTTAATCTGATGCCCATTTTAACAGGTGTTCATTAAAGACACTCTTGGGAAAAGCTTTCAGCTCCCTTTCACCCAAATGCAATTTTGTTTTTCTTTCCTGAGACCCTTCAACAGTACTTTTTGATACAAAAACTATAATATGAAGGTGAACCATAATACCGGCAGAGAGATCTAAACTCTAAAATCATGCTGCAGCTTAATAACCAAAATAGAGGACTGGGTTCATCTGGCCTTAATTCCATCTGTAGCCTGGTGGTTAATGCTATATAGTTTCTAGGTAAGATTATTTCTGGTAGCAGTTATGATAGGAATCATAGGAATGTAGGCTGGAATGGACCTTTGAACTTTGCATTGTGAGTCATGCCTTAACTCCCTAGACCGCTGTGGTAGCAGTAGTCATGGTGCGAAACACTTTATATATGCGTTTAGTGCTTTATAGAACAAATAGCTTTAGGCATCCAATTCTAATAAAAGAGGCAAGCTCTTCAAGTTAGCCTTTAAGTAAGAAAGAGAAGATTCAAGTTAAGCTTGATTCCTTTTCACTGCCTCAGGTAATGCAATGATACAAAGGGAGATCTGTTCCTGCTCAAGATCCTGTACACTTTAAAGCTGTTTCAGCGTATAGACAGGATAATTGCAATATACATGTACATGTAACTTAATTCTTATGTAATTACTCCAGACAGACTTGCTTTTTAATAAGAGTAGAAAAGCAGAAGTTCTTATGATGTCATACATTTAATGTGAAACTAGACATGACAAAATGTCCAGTCAAAATTTTGTATCCAAGGTAGCGACTATTTGGATACAAGCAACTCTCCAGTTAGTTTTATTGACAGTAGTTGTCTGAAGTAGAGAATGAAATTGTGCCAAACTCATTGGAAAACACTCACTTGGCCATGCAGATACCCAGTGAGCCTTATACTCTTCCTGGATGCTTGACTGGCTTGAAGAAAGCATTCCAGAGCTCTCAATCCTGATTCATGTGGTGTCTTGTAGCTTCTATTTGGTGTGCACAGCAAAATAAATCCCCTGGCAGTGCCTGGTCCCTGTCCTTTTACAGCTGGCAGGCTGTCTGAATAAGTCCCTGAGGTTGCTGGCTCAACCTCCAGCAGGCAGCTGCACCTGAACCCAGCCAAGCCCAGACAGACCATTTGGTGAATTCAAGCCCCTTTTCAGCCAACTCAACCCAGCATTGGTCAGAGCTCCTTCATCCTTCCTTGCTCACACAGGCAGCCTCAGCCCAGGTGTCAAGCTTCTGATGTGACCTGCAGTGTGTGGTTTTCTGGGGAGAAGATAGCAGAGACTGGCAATCCTTGTAGCATCAGCATACTTCCCAGCAGGCACGCATGTAAGCAATAGTAGCCCTTGCCCCATAAGGGAGATTTCTTCTGTTCATGTGATTTATACTGTCCCATGCTTACTAGACTGTCATTGCTAAGTTCATGAAAAACTTCTAGATCATTCATGTTTTATCCTTCTGCATCTCTCATGTCTGTCTGCTGAATATCCATTCATATAGAGGAATTCTTCAACAAAAAGAATTAAAGAAGGAGACAGTAAATGACTGCACATTTAGAACTAATGTGCACATTATCAAATCAGGCACAAAAGCAAGTGAGGAAGAAGAGAAAATATTTAGTTGCTTATACACCATTGTCTTTAGTTTTATGAGAATAAACGTACTGCCAGTGTTACCAAAATCACACAGAAAGATTAATGTGGCTCAAACATTAATGAAAAATATAAACTATTAGCAAGATGAAGTGAAGGAAAAATTATTATATATATGAGAAATAAATACACTACCTTTTTTCAGAGTCACTGACAGCTGAAAAATTATGTTGTTTATAGATTAACAACCTAAGAAGAAATGTGATGTGTACTTCACAAGCCATAATACCATGCAAGAGAACAGAAAGACCTGACTCTTTAATCCTTCATAATATGCAAAAAACCCTTAGTTTTGGATAGCTTTCACTCTCATGGTACTGACACCTAGAGATTTAAGGAATAGGTAGGTACAAAACAGTGCTTTATATCAAAAGAGTGCATTCAGAACCAGAAAAATCTGTATCTTGAAGAGCATCTCAAGAAACAAAGCACTGTTCAAGGGAGATAAGATAAATGTTATAAAACAGAATTAAAAAGATGCTGGGGAGTGTCTGTGTTTAAGCCCATCCTAGCTACCACTATGACCATTTTAAGGAACTGATTAGGTCCAAATGCACATTATATACATATACACTTACAAATACATATAGAAAATTAAACGACAACAACAAAAAAAAAAAAGAAATTCATCAGTATATATCTGCATTATTTATCCACATATATAAATATGAATATCCTATTAGCTGCTTAGGGGCAAAAAGACAGGTGACCTTCATATCACATGACAAAAATTTTCCCGCTTCATCAAAATTAAGAGGGCAATAAAGGGCACCTATTAATGTCAGAATTTTAATGGTGTCATGTATAGATAATGTGCTTTAGACAATTTAAAAAGAGCTTGCTGCTGATAGCTTTAATAAAGGTCAATTTTCACTAAGTGTCTGGAAATGATGAAATTGCAGTTGCCTGGGAGAAGAACAGTATGGTGCCAATATCTAAAACCATGAAAAGGATGAGTTAGGTCATTAAAAACTCATAAATGAGGGTAGTTAGGCCATTTCAATTCTGACATTAATTCCAAAATAATGGCAGAGGTGATACAAGACTTGGTTTTCCCTATCTTCAGTATTTCTTTTTACTGAGACTTGATTTTATTTGGTAGAACTAAATGAATGATATATTTATTGAAATATTTGGGAGTAAAAGTTTAAGAGAATTATTTATATTAGTGCTCTGATACTAGACGAGTAAGTTTATCAGCAAACATATTATGCAAGATGCATTATGCATCAGCCTTTATACAGATGTAAATTGTTATATTATCTTCTTCTAGTAAGTGATGTCACGCAATCTGCAGTTCTTAATCTGTCTCCAAAGTTTAACCTTTTTATCATTTATTCATAACAAAACCAGTCGCTGGTGAGATTTGCAGTTAACTGTTGTGAAAGTTATGTTCCTGAAATAGGTTAGTGAGATTAAAAACTCCGCTTTTCACTGCAAAATATGCACAATCAAAACATTAAGTCAAGCTATACATCTAAGAGGGAAGAATGTAGATGATGTCACCTGGAAAAAAGTAGATTTCAGAAAGTAATACTTAAGATGCAAAATATTGGAGAACTAACGACGCAAGGAATGTTGTCTCTACTTTAGATTTAGACATAAAAAACATTGCATAACCTTAAATTGATAAATGGGTAGACTATTAAAAATATTATTACAGTCACTGTCTCATTTTTCATATGTAAGACAGTTTTAGAAGAAAGGTAGTATATTTAAGCTGCATTTTCTTCCTGTAGCTTCACTTACAAATGCAGACTGCTCCATGTTATTCCATGTTACATCTCTTTTGATATTAGCATGTCATATCATAGGTCAGAATCTTTTATACACCACTGAGGTGTAAATATCCTCATTAAACTAGCACACATTTTCTGATCTATCATTCAGTGTCAGTACTGTTGGCGAGAAGGTAAAGCTTGGTTTTAATAGTGTACCAATAGTATAAAAATCAATAACTACAAAAGCCTCTGACTTTGTGAAGTCAACCTTAATCACAAATCAGTTATCTCAAATTTTTTGAGATAACTCATATAGAGTCTGCTGAATCAGAGAGTGGTACCTGAGAATTTATTGCAAGGTCATATCCCAAAAGCCTCAGGGAATTTACAGACCTGCCTAGGACACCTGCAGAACACTGACCTTTAAAGCTTCTCCCTTTTTAAACTACTTACTGCCTGTGGTGTGAAAGGAGGCAGAGAAGGGAGGAAACACAGGTGTGGGGCAAAGATTGTAGCTCTGGCAACCTCTAGTATATGGTTTTGTTATGCCAATATATGAGAAAAAAAAAAATAAGTGGATAGGGCAGAAATAGTTTGTTGCAAAATAGAAAAGAGGTTTCAGAAGTTGCATGTATACGCTACATTGACCAAAAAGCAATTCTAAGATAACATATCTACCAATAAGGCACAAACAATATCTTACACAAATAGCATGGTTCTAAAGGAGCCATATTACTTCCAATGCAAACTATAAAACAACTATACCATTTAGAAATACTGCTGAAAATAATAATAATAATTTAAGTAGATCTACTAAGTATTCTCCCCATTACATTTTTTACCATTCAACTTTTAATTTGTTTAGTATAGTAACAGTAAAGTCTATGCAGCTAAATGAGGTGTTTCTGGGTGCGATTACAGTACATGTTCTTTCCTGCAGCCATATTCTTTTAGTGATAGTTACTCCTTAGAATGTCTTTTACCACAAAAGAGACATAAAAGGTTAGCGGTATTTTTGTGACAGGAGAGCACAAGAAGTTTTTGGATTGTATCCACATGAGAAGTTCATCCTAATGGAGGAAAGATACAGCCTTTATTACAAATCTCTAGTGTGATCACATTTGAAGTATTAAATTGCATTACCTCATAATCAGAAAATTGTAACATCTGGATCTTAATTCTAAAAAGATTTGGGAAGAGATGGGAAACTATAAAAATGGAAAAATTGGTGGAAAATAGCAGAAAAAAATAAAATAAGTGAGGTAATTTAGCAAATGGAAAACATCAATAAAAAAAGTACAATAATACATAGCAATTCAGAAATATGTGAGACATTACAGCTTATAAGCAAGTACTATTTAGAATATATGAGGCACAGTCAAATGGAACAAAGTTAGCTGAATAAGCATGCACTCGTAAGGCACCTTGACACCAGTCCCTTTTAAACTATGTCCCATAGGAAGTGTCTTTAATAGACTTGTGGCACTACTTACAATTAAGAAATAATTGAACTTTGACAAAAGGATTCTCCTTCTCTGTTCAGTCCTGTCATTGAAAAGATCTATAGGCTCAAGCAGCTTTGCCAATTTATGCCAGATGAGAATCCAGTCTTACTACCTGAAACATGTAGCATAAGAAAGACGTGAAGAGAAAGATATTACAGAAGATGGAGCACATCTGTGTGGTGTAAAGATCAGTTTAATGTTCATTCAGACAGGAGTAGATAAACATCATTGCAACATTACTGTTCCACTGTTACGCTGCAACGCTACTGTTCCACTTCATTACTACATATTATTTGAGCTCTCTGTTTTAATGTAGGAATTATCTCTTCCATAAGTTCATTTAGTACTTTTGATACCATACAATGACTCCCCCCTACTCATCATGCAAATTTAAATCACATTTTTGAGTCTGCTTGTCTAATTCATAATCTGCATTAAACTGTACTCTAGTTTAACATTTATGTTGTAGTTTCCAAACATACAACATTATTATGGATAAGTGTTCTTAAACTGAAGCAAAGACAGTCAGAAATGTCACACAGAAATCATTTGTTTTGGTTTGTTATAAACAGACTATGTCCAAAATCTTGACGGAAAGGTTGCTATCTGAAAATCTTCATTAAAAATAGTTACAAGATTTATGAGGTTGTGTAATTATTTATCTGTTTTATATGACTCTGCAACATTTTTTTAATCTTATGATTGAGTATTAGCTATTCAGACTTCATAGAGAGCACAGTTCCTTTTACAGAGAAACACTGATAGGAATTTTGATTGCATCATGCAGACACAATGTTTTGTTCAATTACAATCATTTGGGCCTGCAAATAAAAATACTTGAAAAAAGTACACAAATAAAAAAAAAAAAATCATAAAAAAAAAGAGACCTAGGAAAGGTAAATTNAGACTTCATAGAGAGCACAGTTCCCTTTACAGAGAAACACTGATAGGAATTTTGATTGCATCATGCAGACACAATGTTTTGTCCAATTACAATCATTTGGGCCTGCAAATAAAAATACTTGAAAAAAGTACACAAATGCACAAATAAAAAAAAAAAAAATCATAAAAAAAATGAGACCTAGGAATGGTATATTCAAATTAAAAAAAGAAATGGTGTTTTCTAAGAATTTTATGTGACCTCGGCGTGAAAGAGATCAACAAGTTATCTTAAAAATAAAACATGAGGTGTCATAGAGCCGTTCACATCCTTACCACTGTTGCATGACTGTATTATCAGAGGGATGTAGTCAGTAATTCTGTATTCAAGCAGACAATCTAGGAAACTCCAGAGTAAAAGCAGAACTTTCTCTTTTCAAGTCTTCTTATACTTTTCTTATTAGAAAAGTAAGGCTAAAAAATCACATTGTGCCTTTTCAATCCCTGCCCCTCTCCTCCCTAAGGAGAGAGGTTCCTGTTTCCTGGTCCCCTGGGTTTTAGATCTCCTTCTTTTTGTTCTTTAACAATTTGTCATTCTGATCCACATCCTTACTACCCTATAAACCCATTCCACTATTTCCAAGTTGAGAACTCCCTCACTTAAGTGAATGTACCTGAAGTGACCATCAGAAGGAAATCAGAATGACGAAGAATATAAAAATCTGAAAAATTAATATGAGCTTAAAGAAAAATAAGTCTTTTTCTATATATGCTGAAGACTTAATAATAGCATAATAATATCTATGGCTCAGCACCCAGCATGACTTTTCAGAGGCAGCAGCAGGTGACAAGATGAAATTGATACAGAGAGCAAGTAGGAGGCAACATGAAACAGCTCAGAAATACCAACATCTGTATTTACTAGTTGGGTTTCTTCCCTTTCTATTTTTAAGCCCCTGACTGCTCTAATAGCAATTCTTATGCACAAAATCCTCTCCCTCTGGCAAAGCACGCAGTTTAGTCAGACATGCAAACACCCGCTTTAACCCTGGCACAGTAGACATGTTCATTTACTCTGCTGCTGTGAAAAATCATCTTCACATATGAATTGCCCCTACAAAACTAGCATCAGCACAATATTTAATGCTTGTTTTCACCTTTACTCATTCACTTGCATTATGTAGAAGTAACAGAGTACATAGGTACCAAATGTGAGAGTTACCTTTTCTAGGAAATCCACCACCAGTTCTCTCAGTCCCTTCCAGTAAGTACCTGGAAGTGCGGCATCCAAAGAATGAGTGATATTCCACATCTGTGGCATAATGGCTCTCAGTAATCAATCACACATGTTAAAACATGATTATTCAACTTTAACCTTTTAGCTAATATCAAACATCTCTAATTTCTTTACATAAATCTACTTCTGAACAGAAATTCTGTGCTTCAACACTAGCCACCTTTAAAATTGGACTAAACCATGTGGAGTGTGATGTGGTAAAGGAACAGAAAATAGATCAAGATTTGTTTTCTCTTGTGATCTAAGGTAAGAAGCAAGTTAAGTCACTGTAGCTTACATGCCAGAGTTTAGACTTAAGGAAAATTTTTAGACATCATCACTCAAACTATTGAGGTTAGTCTTAGAGAAGGTCTCTAGGTATTGTCACTCAAATTACTGGAATATCAGAAATCTGAACCTCTGGTTTTAAGAACCGACACCAGCAGGCTTTAAAAACGAGGCAACTATGAGGGGTTTTAGAAGAGCTCTTTTACCATGCAAGGGGTGGCTGGGGCAGTAGGAGACACACTGTCTAAAATCTCACTCTATTTGGGTTTCAGCATCAACTTCAAGCCTAATGACGGAATGTTGTAGTCTGAATGGCCCTAGTGATTAGAACATTTAGAGATCTGACGACTTTGTGTAAGGTTTTCCTGACCCTCGGGATATTGCATTATTCTGTTCCTTCTTCCCAGAGCTTGTCCTCATTAGCATGTTATAAAGTAGGATAGATTGGAGAAAAGAAAAAAGGAGAAGAAACACACATTCATTGTTGCTCTTGTTGAAACTGGGCTGCCCTGAAAAGAATGCAAGACTGACAGCATCAGAGAGAACAAGAGGGAGTCTGATGCTACAGGCCAACAAGGAAAGTGCTTGTGCTCCCTGACTTGCTGACAAAGGCAAAGGACCCTACTCCAGATGCAGCAAACTGTTCAAGAAGGCACATTAAAACTGGCAAAGATTATACAGGCAACACATCAGCATCACTGACTCTTGTGTAAAAGTATTAGTTAAAAAATATCACCATTTAAGAGAGCCATATATATTTTGTAGAGGAGAATGTGCTGCCTCATCCTGAGAAAACACGCCATAAGAAACTGACCTTTCTGGGGACATTAGGTCTGCTGCCAGTAGGAGAATACTCTGTTTCTGCTTGGTGAAAATTGGAGTGACATCATCCCAGACTGTCAGACTGCAATTCTGTCTTCCTTGTGCTGCAGATCCATTGGGTAACATCAGTGCCAACAGAAGCTAGAAATAATTCTTCAAAAGGATCTGACTAAAGAATTACTTTCTAGAAGTGACTAATTATAGAACCTCAATGGATAACAGCTTGAACTAGTTTCAGTCAAGGTCAGTGCACTACCTAAGAATGACGGACGGGAAAAAATATCTTGGATAGCTTGAAGGAAAGTGAGGTAAAGACAAAATGATTAGAGACTGCTCTGTAAAATCGACCTTAATCAGAAAAAATAGCATAGCTTTAGAGAATCAAATTATCACCATTGAAAATGTAGTGAGATCTAGTTACAATGACTATGAAAACAGCAATAGCTATGGCAGGTTGCTTTATTTAAACAAAAAACAAGTAAAAATATAATGGAGTCTGTATATATTAAAAATTGAGATAAAATTTTCACAGTAACCAGGTTTCAATAGTTATGTTCCTGAAAAGTGGCTAAACATGTCATCTTAGGGTTTTGGGTTGTATTTCTAATATTTTTTCAGTTGAAGAACAAAATCTTTTATCACTAAGCACCAGCCTTGCAAACTCACCATGGGGTCTAGGAATCAAAGTCAGCTTTTGTAGTTTTAGGTATTATTACCAGTTTCACAGTAAGAATTTAGCTGAGAATTCTGTTTGTATGCAACCTAGAACTGTCAATGATTTTCAGTCACAGGTACATAATATTGGCCAAGCAAAACAATGGAGTTCTGTGAGAAAAGTGTATACAAGGGTTTAAGGTCAGCTAAATTTCAAAAGTGGTTTTTTTTCACCAACTCTTTGATCACAATTTAATTTCAGTATTTGAAAGTAAAAAGTATTTTTACCTGCAGTATATCAGATAAAGAATCTTAGATATGTATTACACATATTACACATCTGGTGCATATCTGGTGCCAGTACAAAACAACAAGCAAGAATGAGAAAATAATAAAAAGCAGATTGAAGAATTTGATGAACCTTCTCCTATTGCCAGCCAGCCAAATATATTGATAAATTGCCAAGAAGTTCAGGACTTCATTGTTGTCACAAAATTCAAAGTTAAACATAATTCACATCTACCAAGCTGCTGACTTAACACATGGTGTTAACTACTAGCAAAAATTCATCTCTATCATCTCTCTCTCCCTTTCTCTCTCTCTCTCTAGATATATATATATCTACTTCTATCTCTATCTTTACCCATTGTTAAATTACTGAAGGATATATTTTCCATATTGTAAATAAAGGAAGAGAATAAAGGATTGAGAATCAAAATAAAGGTGACTGAGAGTGGGAGTGATGAAAAATAAATACCACATTACTTGGACAACTGAGAGGACACTTGCTTTCTTTGAGGTATATACTTTGGTGTCTGCAGTTTTGCTACACCACATGCCAAGAGGTATTGGCTCCTCTGAAGACAAGCATCTTACTTAAGTTAAATTACAATTCATTATTTGTGTGTCCTTGAAGCTATGAAATGTAATGCCTCAACCTGAGAAAAATTTCTTAATGCAAAGTCTTCTTAATGTAAGTCCTGACACCAGGACAATTTTCCTCTTTGGTAGAAGGCTACCTGAATGACAAAAAAGAAGTGAAGTTCACTAACATTTGATTGTTGGCATACACTTACTTTTCCACCTGTCAAACCTACATATCTCATGCTCATTCTTTCAATATAGTGTATTTGTTTATACTCAATTTTCTACCTCTTTCAAGTCTCTGAACTATGTTAGCTTAATAGATGCTTAAAATTTAGAAGTAGTAATGTTCTGATACACAGAGTCCAACTCCCAGTTATGAACCTCACCCTGCTTCTCCTTAAACTCTCTGATTGGTTGCTGGTTTTGGTTTTGTGTTGGTTTCTTTTTTTAATTCAATGTTTTAGTCATGTATTCATCTTTATTTTTTATAAAGGGATAATTTAAGAAAGAGAGTACTACCAGGCTTAGAACAAAACACAGATGCATTTTTCCCTGTTAATTTATACAACGAACTGAGCTGACCATGCATGAAAATCTGCATTTGCTAAAGAGTATGCTACAGTACTACAGACTAGGACCAAGGTTTAAATACAGGTCTCTGATACATGTAAGTACACACAAAATTCTTATTTAATCAACAGAAATATATGCTGTTCATAAAGTTACTAGTAGTAGTGGAAGAATATATTCCTATGGAGATTTGAGCATGAAATCCTAAGGTTTCAATTTCTCAATTCTAAATTGAGAATGAATATTCTTCCATTCATTCACTCTACCTCAAAACATTCAAAATATTCATTTGAAACAATTATAGTTAGATGAGTTATTTATCATTCAGTTTTTGACACACTCCAGCCAGTGCATAAACTGAATAACTTTGCTATATTCTGAGATAATTCCTGTACATAATCTAACAATTTTACATGCAAAACTGGATAGGAAGACCAGAATAGGAAGTATTCTGTCCACAGAATGCAAAACACTAGAATAATAGATGCAGAACTGTGTTTGTTGGCACATAAACTGTAGGTGTGCTATGAATTATGGTAGTCTTTCTCTGCATGCATAGTAAATACTATAAGATAAAATCAAACTACAAATGAATTTACATTCCAGGGTCCTGGGAGACAGTCTGTGGCTAGGAGTACAGCCATAACTGTAACAGCTGTAGGATAGCTGCATGCATTCTTTCCAGGCCTTCTACCTGAAGCCTTACTCACTTGGAAACCCTTCAGATATTTTCACAGGAAAAAGACATAAAACCTAGTCAGGCTACTGCGAGAACAATCAGATGCTGAAGATGTGGGTTTGACGCAAAGATGAATTATCATTGTGTCTTTCCATTTACACTAAGCGCACGACTCTGTGGAGAATATAAACAAAGTCTACATAAGGACGTCTGCAAGGGGAGCTGAGATAAAGAACAGTGATGCAGAGGTTGCATCCTGTGGTTTTTTCCTAGTATGTCTGTCTCAGAAGTTTCATGCTATTAGCTTATGAGACTGGGGAGAGCAATAAAAATTTAAAACATTATACATTGCCACTTTTGGTCAGTACCAAACTTTACAGCATTACAAAAAGAGAGTACTTGCTAGTGAAAACACCACAGTGACAGGCAGAGTATTCCGTATTTAAACCTCATAAAATGCTGTTCATTTGAGAGATAAATGTTACGTTTTGTTTGTTTGTTTGTTTGTTTTCTGTGCAAAAGCAACAATATTGTACTCAGCACAGCTTTCAAGCAGGTCTTGGGCCACCTCTTTTATACACTTCCTCCTCCCTCCCCTCCCTTTTCTAACTCTGACTGCATGTACTCTTTGTTTAAATTCACATTACAGTAGTGCCAAAAGCTAAAACTCACCATAGGAGGCTGATTTTGCGGAAAGCAGCTAAAAGAGGTACTATGTTACACTGCAAAAGATTTCCATGTGGTTGCATGGAAAATAAAGTCTATGCATTATGACGTCCTTTCATGTAGATAAAATAGACATGAATTTTTCTTTCTTTTTTAGGTAATTTATTGTTTGTATTCTAATGTTAAAGGCCAACCAAATTCAGAATCAGTGCTTAACAAAATTTATTTCTCATTATTGCATCACCTGTTAAAATTCCTTGTCTGAAAGGAGAGGAGTTAAAACCCAGAAAGACTAAATGTAACAAGGAACTTAACTATATGTTATAGTCTTCTGGCCTCTGCAGAGTAATACTGAACAAATTGTTTAGGATCTTCCNTTAACGAAGTTAAATGTTTGCCTTTTCCCACTGTGTTAATATCAGTGCTTAACAAAATTTATTTCTCATTATTGCATCACCTGTTAAAATTCCTTGTCTGAAAGGAGAGGAGTTAAAACCCAGAAAGACTAAATGTAACAAGGAACTTAACTATATGTTATAGTCTTCTGGCCTCTGCAGAGTAATACTGAACAAATTGTTTAGGATCTTCCTATAATCTGTGGGAAGAGCATGTCGTTTTAAGTAAGGATTGCCACCTTAGAAACATTTAAATAGGGTACTGTTTAAATATAATTAGTGCTATGAAAGGGCCAATAAGCATGAGAATTGGCCTGAAATGTGATTGTTTTGTAGGTTGTTTATTGCCTGCAGCATGAACTTTTATGCTTTTTCCTGGATCTTGCAGCATGCAAAATTCCGTAATAGCTTTACTGTTCAGATTGCTCTTGTTCATTATTTGAATATTAAGGATAGATAAATCCCCAAATCTTTTATGATATAGGAAATTAGGCAGTGGGGACTTTTCTGTATTCTGATGTGAAGGCTTAAAGAAAGGTGTTCGAAAGCTTCATTGCTGTGACCTCAGCCTTGCTTCATTGAAGATCCAAAGCATTATACAAAAAATAATCTGTTTTATTCTTATTAAAAGTTTGGTCAAGTCTAAACAAAAGACATGAATACTTTTCCCCTGTAATTAATCAGGCTCCATCATGGCCTATCTATTTGTAACTCTGTGAAGACTTTTTGTGAAGAAAAAAAAAAGTCCCTGGAAAGTTAGAAGAAACAAACCCATTATTTTACAAGTTGAAGATAAAAATAAAAAACAATTCCATGTTTCTTCAAAGCTCAAAGTACAACAGATTTTTTTTTAGAGGAGAGTTCAGCTTGTCAGGCACCTATATCATTGATCTGTGTACACTTGTAAAAAAATCTATTCAATATTCTAAAAACCAAACCTATAGAAATTTTTTCTTGGTGCAGTATGCATTTCCACTTATAAACAGGATGATTAATTTGTGCAGGAAGTAGAAAATGCTCAAGATAGATAGTTACTTGATCCAAAGCACAAGTAATGACTTTTGTGATTGGTTGGACTCCTTTCTACTGAAACACTGAATGCTCCCAGGGCAGAGCGGGTCATCTCTGATCACACCTCAACAACTAGCTAACAGATCTAGGAGAAAACTCCCTGACTCTGGCTAATGCTCAAGGAGTTTATAAAGCTATTAATATAAATGTTGGAGAAAACAAAATTCTTAAAAAAAACAAATATTAAACCGGCATAGCCCTAACAGAAACAAGACAGATAAAACAGACAACAGCCTCATTCTTAGTCATTCAGTTAAAAAAGTCCAAAAATGCAGAAGGAAGAGATTTTCTTAATGTTTAAGTTTACTGTAAGTAGGTTGGTTCAGCCACATACCAGAGCAATGTATTCATTAGCAGTGTTGGCACAGATGTTGTAAGAATGTTTGTTTGTGTATGTCTCAGAGAATTTTAGGAGAGGGTTATTTCAATATATCTGTTCTGTCAAATCTTTTGATCTGCAGCGATTTTGAAGAAAAACAGGTAGAACGATGAAGGGTTAAATAGTAAACGCCTGCATTTCTGACTGCAAAGGAAACTCAAAACATTTTATGAGATGGAAACAGTAAACTCAACCTTACAAATCATTTGTGGAGATGAATATTTAAATAGAATTGTATGCAAGGCTACTGTAAATAGAATATAATGAACGGTTCATAAATTATTTTGTACTGTTTACTAATTTACATAAATTTCAGATTGGTGTAACTACTGTATTTTCTTACACAAGAAATGTAACTGATGCATTTAATGGTGCCCTGAGTTTTGTTTTAGATAGTTTCAGAATATGGGAATATTAAATATTTATTCGAAGACAGAAGAGAGATGTTCTGAGTTTATGCCAACTTTATTTAATCTATGGGATTATAAAAACTGGAAAAGATAAACTGCGCAGTGATAACTAGATCCTGAAAAGAATGAGAAGAAGCAAAAAGAAATACTTGCACATTTCTGCCAATTTTCATATAGTTGTTGCACTAGTGGATATTTCAGAATTTCATGCAGCTTTGACTTTCATAGTGAAACCAAATAGCAAAAAACAACTGCAACATATAAGCACTGCACAACAAAAATCTGACAAATTATGGCTTTCTGTATTAAAAAAAAAAGAAAAAAGAAAAAAATCAACTTAAAGAATGATGCAAAAGCACTTCCATTGACAAGGTTGTGATCTCAATTGCTCAACAGAAATAAGAAACCAGTGAAATCATCTCCAAAGCCAATAGAAATCTGCTATGAGAAGCTCAAGGCATAGATCATACAAAATATCTGAGTGAAAACATTGACTTAAAGACTAAGTAGATTGATTGTAAATGCATTTTATTCTGATATTAACCTCTTCATTTTATGCCTTGAGGTGAATCATGCATGCTGCAATATTTGCTCTCTTTTCTTTGTAGGTAGAAGTTGTAACATTGTCAGATCTCACTGCAATGTAGTTTTTTTAATTCATGCCTCCTTACCCAAACCCATGTAATTAATGAGGATTCCCCCTTGAATAAAATTAATTTTCTAGCTTTTACTGCAGTGGAAAAAAAGCTAGAGAGCATGTTTCACTGCACATTAAAAATAACCAAAAAAAAAAAGTGTTTCCCAAAGTTAATGTTATCTTTAAGCTATTTCTTCATTCTGAGGGGTCTACCATCATTTTCAAATATACCAAATTGGTATCACTTGAATGGAATGCAGTTTTCATAGGTGACAGATTTTCTGATTGCTGTGAGAATATATTTAACTATATATTTAACTTTTTAAAGTTGTGTATACATACACTGTTGTGGTTTAAACCCAGTCAGCCACGCAGTCTCCCCTCTACTCCCCCCACTCCTTCCCCCAGCTGCCGGAGGGATGGGGAGGAGAATCGAAAGAATGTAACTCCCACGGGTTGAGATAAGAACAGTCCAGTAACTAAGGTGGAACACAAACTGCTGCTGCTACCACCAATAATAATAATTATAAGGGAAATAACAAGAAGCATGCCCTGATATGCAGTAACAGGTCTTACGGTATCTGCTGGTCAAATCCTCATACACTTGAGCTGTTTTACCATGGGCAGAATAGATTCCAGCAGGTTGTTTGCCCTTATCTAGGCTAGAGAATCTACACATGTTATCTATATTGAAGAAGCAAAGAGGATGGGAAGTAGCAAGCTATTCTGAAGCTGGCAAATGGTCATAAATTATCCTATAGTTTCCCATCATGAAAAATTCACATAAATTTATCAGTAGCAAAGGTTCCTGAGATCTGTTGTTACAGAAATATAGGCTCACCATAACAGCTCAGAACTCTGTCCCACCAAGTAAGATACTCTGATCCTGAGAGTGACCACAGTGAAGTCAAGCAATGAGTTAAAAAACTAAGTATCAATCGAAAATAAACACTGATTTCTTACAAAGTGTGAATAGGTCAGACAGAAATATGTAAACTTACGTTGTTTTGCAATAGCATTATTAAGGTCATGCATGGCCTTGAACATGAGCATTGGTAAATTCTCAAATAAATAGAAAATACAATTTTTAAAACTTGCTTGTTTATTTTGTTTGGTTTTCAAGACATGTTGTTAGAAAATTATCTCAGTTCGGTTCTTTAAAATTAATTACTTGAATATTTAAATAATTGCGTTGCAAACTTTTTCGTGTGTTATACCTAAAATACATGGAATATTGCCCATCTTTTCACTTGGACAATACCTGTTATTCTTCCACTCTACCTTTACTTTTTTTCCCCAATAATAACATAAAGTAAAAGAAAATCCAACATTTGATTTTTTTTAGTTTCTTTCGTTCCTTTTCTCCCTTTCTTTAACAGCTGGTTAAGTTACCTTATAGTTTTGATGTATAATGAAACCAGTAATACTCTGTATTCCAAAAGATACGTATTTGCACAACTGATTTATTGAAACATGTTGAAGCAATTGGCATTGTAAAATACTGAGTTTTAAAAGTGCTTTTCTTTCATTAATCACTGTAAATGGTTCTGACAATTTTAAGGGACAATTTTATGTGAAAATTATTCAAATCCTTTCTGTAAAATGATTTGTTATTTAAAATCTCTTGACATAGATTGGCGATACTACTTCAGTTTGCTTTAAGAAAAGATTATATAGCTTTTGTGTGTAGAACAATAACCATATCTAAAGAAATAATTTATTTAAACATTTTTAGTTAATTGTCATCATTAGCTAACATTATGATTCTACTTTTCCATGTAAAAGTACAATTTTAATGGTAAAAACAAGAAAAGGATCAACTTTTAATTTCAGATATTTATTTTGAAAACTTATTAGCACAATGGATTTTGGCAAGCCTGAGATGTTCCATGGTTCTGTGAAAGGAAAATAGAGAGTTTTTACTTATTTCCTTATTATCACAGCACTTTATTTTGAAAATTTCAGACAAATACATCAATTATTTTTCATGTACCTTAACTATCCTACCAGAAAAAATCCCTATACATTTCAGTGTTGCTAATTTATAAAAAAAAAAAAATATTATTGCTCAAATACCTAGTTCACATTAATTAATTTTCCTATAGAAAATCTCTAGTTATCATTAAGTAGAATTTTTCTGTTCTTTCAGAAAGGAAAGGGTAACTACATGTCATATTTGGAAAATGTCCTGGTCTTGCATACTGAAACTGAATATTCTTTCCATCATTTCAACCCAGATGACTTCATGGATTTGCTCACTGAAAAAGTCTAAAATGGGTATTCACTGAGATATTTTTGCCAGAGGCTAGTAAGCAGGAAAAGTCTTATCTTATCTGATCATCTGAAGTACTAGCAAAGGTGGCCTCCTAGAGCTAGCAATCACAATGTTTGAAATTACTGGAGAAGATGAAGAATACAGTTTTACTTCCTCATGCTGTTTTCTTTACAGCACCTAGTGGTGCATTATCCATGTACTGCATTTCTCACTTTGCATGGCTTTTCTTCCTCAGACTTCTGAAGTGGGGAGAGGGAGATAAAGACTATATCATTGACAGCAAGTTTGGAAAAGTGAGGAAACCGAAGAAGCTTTTCAGAATAACTTTGTGGTCCTCCTTCTTACTGAAGGAACAGTGACATTATCCCTTACAATCTGACCTTTATTTATTTTCCAATGGAGTCTTTAGACTCCATTTTAGAAGACACCCAAGACCACACCAGTTTGCTTCTGCAGGGCTCTATTCCTCTCTTCCTTTAGTCCTATGATAAAATCCATTGTTTTGTTGCATCCATGTGATTCCATTGTCTCAGTTTAAGCACAGTAAGTGAAAAAAACAAACAATATGAATTTATTATTTTGCTTTAAAAATATACCTCTGACAACAATTGATCAAGATGAAGCTTTTATGAAAACTGATATTAGAGAAACTTTTTTTTGTTGTTGGAAATTATTGGATTATTTTGTTATATTGTAGCTATTATCTTGCACAGTCCAAGATTATTAACACTTCAGCCTCTTTTTGTGAATATGTTACTGTGCTGGTTTTGGCTGGGATAGAGTTATTTTTCTTTGTAACACCTAGGATGGGACTATATTTTAGATTTGTGCTGAAAACAATATTGATAACACAGTGATGTTTCTGTTACTGCTGAGCTGTGCTTACACAGGCCTTTTCTGCTTCTCACCCCACCCCACAAGTGAGGAGGCTTGGGGTTCACAAGAAGCTGGGAGGGGACACAGCTGGGACAGCTGACCCCAACTGACCAAAGGATATTCCATACCATATGACATCATGCTCACCAATAAAAGCTTGGGGAAGGGGGGGGACAGGACGGGACGGGACGGGACACGACAGTTCAGAATTGTGGCATTTGTCTTCCCAAATAACCATAATGCGATGGAGTCCTGCTTTCCTAGAGATCGTTAAACACCTGCCTACCCATGGGAAGTGCAGAATTAATTTCTAATTTGCTTTGCTTGTCTCACACGACTTTCACTTTACCTATTAATCTGTCTTAATCTCAGCCCACAGATTTTCTCACTTTTACCTTTCTAATCCTCCTCCCTCATTCGATCTGGGGAGGAGTGAGCGAGCAGCTATGCAGGGCTTAGTTGCTGGCTGGGGTTAAACTACAACAGCTACTTTCCTTAGAGACTGGTCTTTCAAACAAGAATAAGCTGATTTGTAAAGATTGTACTTTGACTGAATAGCAAAAAAGCATGCTTCCATTTCCTATTTAAGATTATTATTTTTTAAATTTATGTGGTCATGGTTCAGCTATATTGAGTAGTTTGGGCAGGAATCAAGAAATCTAATTGTGTCTGAGAGCACAATGACACAAGTATGAATATTTGGTAACACTGGCTTCCTGTAAAATCTTAAAAACATGTGTCAAGTGAGCAGTGTTAATAGCTTCTTCCAAGGTCTGCAGGCTACTGCCTGCAGCTGACAGACTAGACATTAGTTTCAATAATCATCTACTCTCCAACTGTGTGAGTCAACTGTTTCTGGTGGCTCAGGATGGAGCATGTCACCAGCCACAGTGGGCTGCACCAGAATGTCTCTAGAAATCAGACTTTCCCAGTCTTGTTTTACAGCACAGTTTTATTAAGCACTTTTTCACAGACTTTTCTTTACTCATGTTAGTTTTATAAATAGCAAGTGTATCAATCTGGATTAGCATCACATGGTGGGTTAAACTGCTCTGGAACTTTAATGTCAAGAATTTGGCTATGTCTACAATTTATTTACATTTCAATCAACTCAATGTATTATGAGTTTTTCTATATAGTTACTATCTTCAATATTATTCCACCATACACTTTCTATTTCTAATTTGTCCTGAAAAGAAGTATGCAGCTTGATTAGTAAATAATATTAAAAGCAGATATTTTAATGCAATTGATTAGGAAATAGCAATTAGATCACCCTCAGCAGGGTTCAAGTACTTAACAAGTCAACAGCGTGGCTGAGTTCTGAACCATAATATCTTCATGTCAGTAGAGGGGAAAACAAGTTTAGGGCATAAATTATCTAACTTATTTTAGCTATCTGCTTTAGAAAAGGCATAGTGCCTCTAAAATGTCAACATCAACGTCAAAGACAAATTCAGCTAGCTACTTCAACTATATACTGAAAAAATTTACATTCGGGCAAACAAACATACTTTCTCACTGAAGGCCTCTTCCACAGCTGATACTGGACAGACAAGTGAATTACTCTGTGCAACTAAAAACTTGTGCCTAAATGTCTCAAGCAATTTTATGTGTAAGAATAGCACTTCTATTGTGATTTTGAGGTTATGATCTTGTTGTGGCTTAAGCTGAACTGGCAACCCAGAACCACACAGCCACTTGCTCACTCTCCTACCTTCTTCCCCCAGCTCCTGGAAGGATGGGGAGGAGAATCAAAAGAATGTAAATCCCAAGGGTTGAGATAAGAACAGTTTAGTAACTAAGGTATAACACAAATCACTGCTGCTACCACCAATAATAATAAAGATAAGGGAAATAACAAGGGAAGAGAATGCAACCACTCACCACCTGCCAACTGATACCCAGCGCAACCTGAGCAGTGATCTAGCCTTTCCAGGTAACTGCCCCCAGTTCTACATCCTGGGCATGATGTGATGTGGTATGGAATACCTCTTTGACTAGTTTGGGTCAGATGTCCTGTCTCTGCTTCCTCCTGGCTTCCCCTGCTCCCTGGCAGAGCATGAGACTCAGAAAGTCCTTGGTCAGACTAAACATTACTTAGCAGCAGCTAAAACCATCGGTGTTATCAGCGCTGTTCTCAGGCTGAATGTCAAAACCACAGCACTACACCAGCTACTAAGAAGGAGAAAAATGATTGCTACTGCAAAACCCAGGACAGTATCCACCCCTTATTCCACACTATTCATGTCATGCTCAGATCCCAGATTTTTCAATATACCATCACTCTTGTCTCATTCATATATATATATATATAAATATACATATATATATATATACACACATAAGACCGACTGACCCATGTTCAACTGCTGATCATATGGAACCCTGCTCCACTTAGGCCTTCAATGCTCTCAAGCCTACAGTACCCGGGATTCCCAGGTAGTCCAGGCAGTCTCCCATCCAAGTACTAACTGAGCCCGACCTTGCTTAGATTTAGAGACCAGACAAGATTGGGTATTTTCAGGGTGGTGCGGCCATAGGCCTAAAAAGTAGAGAAGTTCTATTGCAACTCTGTCATGGAGTAGTGTTTCCTACGCTTTATTTCTAATACTTTGCCATCTCTCAGAACACTTATTGCAGAGTGCTACAAGCACAGGTGATTTTCTTTCTCACAGAGCTTTTAAATGGAACTGCAGTATCCAAGTTATGTCCTGGTATGGAGACATGACATGATTGCAATACACATCTTAAGCTGTGTTTCTAGATCCAGTTACATGAATGTAGTCTGTTACAATAAGACATACCTTGCAAAGAAAAATACTTTGGTTTGCCTTATTGAAGCATTTCCTATTTCTTACATGAAATTATATGTCATCAGATTTGAGACCTTTCTGTTCAATATTTCAAGTTCTATGATATAGGATGTGTAAGAAAAAAAACAGAATTAAAATGTGTTCTGTGTATTCTTTTTTAAATTTATGAGCTTGATATTTTGTAGTTTTGCAGCACACTTTTTTTTTTTAATAGAGGATATTACTAGGTTTAAAATAGAGATAAAAAGAAAAAAGAGAGAAGGAGGTGGATAAATGTATTATTTATAAAGCTGCTTCAGAAATACCTGGCTACTGCACAGGAGTTGGCAAATAAAACTTCACATACCTTTTTGCCCAAATGCATAAGCCATATGGTTGCCAAAGACAAACGATCTGCAGCAGATGTCCCTTGGATAAGTAATATCTTGTTTCCTGAATGACCAGTTTAACTGTGCCCAGAATAAAGTGTAGAAGAAATAAAGAAAATGTTAAAACAAAGAAAGAACAGCTTTCCACATTTAAAAATGGAGACTTTTTAATAATGCTTTCCTAAATACAAATACAATTCTAATAATATTTCTTTCTGGTAAACCTAGAAACATTTTGACAGTATTCACCCATTTAAGTTAATTTCCCTACTGGAAAAGGGTCTTAGTGCCTCTACAGAGCTAAGTATTGCATCAGATTTCTATAGTATCATAAAATGGTTTTGTTTTGATTTGGAAGGGACCTATAAAGATCATGCAGTTCAACCTGCCTGCCATGGGCATCTTCTGCTGGATCAGGCTACCCAATCACCATCCAACCTGGCCTTGAACACTTCTAGGAATGGGGCATCTGCAGCTTCTGTGAGTAACCTGTGCCAGTGTCTCACCACCCTTTGGTAAAAAAAAAATTCTTCCAAGATTGAATAATGATCATATTCATCTTAAAGTCTTTACTTACCCTTCTTTTCACATTAGTTTTCAAAGCTCATCTACTTTTCCCTTCTAGTTTACTCCATCACAATGGTTAATACTACATTTTTCTACATTTCTCTTGGATTAAACAAAAACACACTCTTTACTCCCTTGAGACAGCCTCACAAAAGCTGTTTACTTGCCACTGCCTAGCCAATAAAGCTACTTGCTAAATATGTTCAATCTGCAATTCCATTATATGGAGCAGTATGATTGTCATGGTCCTAATCTGAAAACATGAAACAGAAGCTTTTTGTGCCTCCTTTTTGGTTTTGATTAGTTTGTTGGTTTTTTTCCCCTTAATGAAAACTGTGATAGCATAGAATGATCTCCACTGATACCTGTCTGACAACAAATGTTTTCTAAGTGGAATCTTTTATATGAGACTTCCAGAACATGTCACTTTTTGACTGAACTGGTCAAAGTACTACATCTGTTGGTTATAAAACACATAACTCATTACATTGAAGTAAGCTTAAACCCAGACAAAGGCTTCTGTGAAAACCTGTGATCAATACAAAATTATAGTGTCTATAATGCGGATGTGTCTAACAATTTCACTAGTTACGCCTAGGTTTCCTCTACAGAAAATGGAGACAAATGATCCTCTGACTTATTTTAGATGTTAACACTGGGAGTAGATTGGTTATACCCAAAGGTCCAATCTCCATTTGGGATAAAGGAAAACTGTGGGTAACCAGATCATATATAGATATTATCATCATCCATGGCAGGAAATTCAATTTTATTGTGCCTATCTCCCCTCAGTTTTTAGTATTAAAAGCTCTTTGATCTTTTTGAACTGCTAGTGTTAAAAGCTCTTTGAACTTTTGAAGAAGGACTTATTGGTTTATGTTTTCCTTCTGGGAGCTGATGATTGCTTCCAGATAGTGAATTTTCTTCTTTGTTTATTAATTAGTGTTCCCAGGTTATCTACATTCTTGAAGTTCCATGCTACAATTTACCTGAAAAAAATGGCGTCTGCAATTCTGTATAATCAACCAAATAATAGTGTCAAAGGAGTCTAGAAAATATTCACAGGGGATGGATTGCATTCTTTAACATGTGTAATGAACTCTATATGCTCTAATCTTAAAACTTCCTTGAACAATTTCTTAGGTTTTTTAAGAAGGTATCGTAATTATCAGGGAGAAGGAATTAAGATTTATTTTGCTGAACTGGAATGAAGAAAACCCAGGTGATGACTCTATGATTATAATATAATACTACATGAAACTGGAAATGCTACATGTATTCATCAAATGTGCAAAACCATGTCCAAAGTGAAAAAAAAATTAAGGTGATTAGATCCATTGGAGTTTGTGAAAAGAGAAGAAAAAAATAATCACCACTATCTCCTGCTAAAAGTCTGAGAACTCATTGTGTCCTCTTTCATAAATGCAACTGTAAATGTCCTGCAAATTAAAATATGTGAAAGGTAACAAAAGGAATAGAAGCCATTTAAAAATTAAAGTGCCATTTTTGTGCCTTTGCTCTCTAGAAAAGTATAGAATATTTTCAAATATGAAATTCACATTTAGACAAGACTGCAAAAATTCATAAATTTAGTCTTACATTTCTGTTTACCCTGAATTACTTTTCTACCTACTTTCAGATCAAGTCATAACATTTTTATTGGTCTTGACAGCACTGATGTACCAATGTTCACATATGATTATGACTATTTAAGCCTTGATAATAGAAATAAGTATGTTAATGGCAATATATGCTGAGTGATATGAAGAGAGGTTTTAAGAGAAATTAGCATGTGAAACATCCAAAACCAAAGAAGGAAAATTGTGAAATTAAATGGGATGAAAATGTTTCCTGCCTGCTATCAAGAATTATATTTGCAAAATGTGATAGATGAAAGCCATATTTCTAGCTGAGAGCAACTCACTTATGTTTCCTTCTGTTTCCTCTTTCCCCCAAACAAATGTTTTAGTATTTTAAATTCAAATTATAAATAAAGTGACATTTTATATATTGCATTTCTGGTTTAGGCTTGGTTTTTTTTTGTTGGTTTTTTTTGTTTGTTTGTTTTTTTTTTTTTTTTTTTTTTTTTTTTTTAAGTTTTTTTTTTTTTTGTTGTTTTTTTTTGTTTTTTTTTTTTTTTTGTTTGTTTGTTTTTTTTTTTTGTTTGTTTGTTTTTTTTTTTTGTTTGTTTGTTTTTGTTGTTTGGTTTGGTTTCCTTAATTCCTTTGGGGCTTTTTAAAAATAATTTTCCAGTTTCCATTTTGCCTTTCTACAAGCTATTGCTCTTCATGTTTCCCTTTGTGCATGTTACCTTTTTGCTTGCACTTTCATGTGCTATTACAAAACTTCTTACCATATAAAAATTGCTTAGCCACTTTGAAGTGACTACATCAGAAAGCAGTGTCTGTTCTTTTTGCTTTTCTTGAGTCATACTTAAATACCTATACACACCCCCATAAACATATTCTTTCATGTATATTTATTTCCAAACACCTTTTGAAGGCCAGACAACCATGGTGATGGACAGCAACTTGAAATGAGGAAGTTATGAAACTATCTGGCTAAAAAAGTCACAATATCTATCTTGAAAGAAAAGAAAATAATCTTTTTTTTTTTCCACGCAATAACAAAATCAGTGTTTGCTATATGTATTTTTTTTCTAATTCTTTACTGTTTTAAATGCTTTTATAGCTATCCTTGAAAATACAATTCCCATTTTCACCATACTCTCAATTTTGTCAAGTGATCTCAATCTAATTGTATTGAAAGAAGCCAGTCTCGATATTAAAAAGAATAAAAAATAATCACACTTTCTACTTGAATGTGCAAGCAAATATGGTAGTTAATTACATATGACTGATATGATTACAAGTACAGACTACAATAATTTAATTGCTCATTTATAATGATAAATTCTTATATATTCCTAAGAACACAATTGTGCATAGATATAAACTGGTGCTTTTGCATAATTCCTTTTTCATCTTACCAGTTTTATAGGTAAAACTCACAACTTCAACCAAGTATCTTTGAACTTTGCACTTTGCTTTTCTTGTATCTACTCTGAGAAATGTTTGTAGAAATTCTGTTGTGCTTTCTGATGTCAGGTGTTTGTATTGAGTACTTATTTCAATTTCCATTTACTAGACATTTTGACTCATAGCCTTCCTGTGGTGGTGACNATTCTGTTGTCTGATGTCAGGTGTTTGTATTGAGTACTTATTTCAATTTCCATTTACTAGACATTTTGACTCATAGCCTTCCTGTGGTGGTGACTGATGAACAATGAAAACAGCAATTCTGTTCCTAAAGAAATTGGGAAAAATTTCCCTTTGTACAACAGTCACTAGAAATGCCTATCAGGGAAAAAAAAAAAAACAAAAAAAAACCCAAAGAAAAAAAAAAAAAACCCAAAAAAAAAAAAAAAAACCCAAAAAAAAAAAAAAAAACCCAAAAAAAAAAAAAAAAACCCAAAAAAAAAAAAAAAAACCCAAAAAAAAAAAAAAAAACCCAAAAAAAAAAAAAAAAACCCAAAAAAAAAAAAAAAAACCCAAAAAAAAAAAAAAAAACCCAAAAAAAAAAAAAAAAACCCAAAAAAAAAAAAAAAAACCCAAAAAAAAAAAAAAAAACCAAAGAAAAAAAAAAAAAACCCAACAAAAACAACCAATCAACCAAACCTACATCACAACTTTCTTCATAATGCCTTGTGTTCCTCCTTGCTTTATGGACTGTTTACCATGTTGTAGCATGTGTACCTTCCTCAATTTGTCTCAGTTGTTGAACAAGTCTTTATCAGTTTCCAGCCCTCATCTCAACTTGGAGAGTTACAATCATAATTTTTTTTTGCAGTATGAATCTTTATCATCTTTAACATGTTTCACACTCCTGAATATTTTGAAAATAGCTTAGACTATTTTCATACATCTCATTGTGATCATCATACTGCTTTTGGACTACGACTTCAAATTGTGACCAGTATTCAAGAGCTGAAGTAGGTGGTGAAAACAGGCCAAGTATGATTTGAATTATCACGTTACGTAGGGTTAGCAAATAAGCTTTTCATTCCTTGCTCCACATATTTAAACAAACAAATCAAACACCAAGGTACCCAGAGTACACAGCTTCTGTATTTCTGACAGGCAGGAGCACAATCCTAGATCACATAGCTGAAAAGTTCAAACCAGCATTTTGTGGCAGGCAGATAATACAAGCTTATGCCATATTTGTAAAATAGACTGAGATCTTGGTAGAATCTGCTTTATATGGTGGAACTCTAATTGAATGAACACTGTTACAGCTTCAAGGTGGGAAAAGAACACCCCACAAACACCTGTCAGGGATCATTCCACAAACAACTGAGCAGGGATCATTCTACAAATATCTGAAGATAGTACTAATGCAACTTGCTTAGTGGTTACAGCTGGCAGTCATTCTGCTAACAATTCCTTCTGAAATAATTTTTAATGCACATTGCCATTGGTTTAAAAGTAATGGAAAAACCTATTTGAACTAATCTCCCTTAAACAGTAACAGGAAGCTTGACTAAATCCATACCATTTGCAATTATTTGGCTTCCTTGAATGTTAAATCTTTCCTAAATTAAACTGTCATTTTTACTCTGAAATACCTCAGTAAACAAAACAGATATTTTTCTGGAAAACTGTGCTAGAAAATATTTGACTATGCCTATACTAGTAAATTAAATATGCCCAAGTGTTCACGGGCATTAAAGGTGGCTGAACAGTGTGGCCTGTGTCTGCTCTGGTATGCTTTTTCCTTTAGTCATACAGTTACTGCATGAGAAGTGCCTATATTAAATAGTTCCTGGAGTCCCAGGTAGTATCCAGAAACACTGTTAGGGACAACATACAAGCCTTAAGACAAAACATGCTTGAGGGGCTTCTAACAGGACAGTAGTATATGGAGTTGGATGCTCCTGAGCCCTGTGTGCGTATTTTTCAAGGCATGGACTTGGGTGCTTCCCATAAGATCTCATTTATATGAGTAATGTGAGCAGTTTCTTCTCCTGCAAAAATAAATTCACTGTCTTTGTTTAAATACTGACTGTGTTTTGCAGGATTTAATTCTTGCTGATGGCTAAGAATCTTTCTTTTTGTGTCTTGTTTTTTTCATTTCTCCTTTAGTATGACTCGCTGCACTATAGCAACAAAACAAGCTGAAGAGAAAACAAAACAAAACAAAACAAAACAAAAACATCAACTTTACATAAGGATTTAATATAAGAGGGGATTTGTCATTTGTTTTCAACCCACAAATTTTCTGCTAGATACCACAACATAATGGCATGAATACTATAGTGGTTTGAAAAATAACAGAATATATAAGCCCCCTGACTTCATAGAACAAATAACAAATAAAATGAGGTACATTTTTATTGTGACTGCAGAGTTTGCAGTACATTGGTTCCCATAGATGCTGCAGATTAAGTTTTGCTTAAAAATGGAAGAAGAGCCCCTTAGCAGTCATTATATAATTAGTAAGAAAAAAAAAAAAAAAAGGAAATAAAAAAATACTCATTTCCAGGAACTGCTCTTCTTTTATACCCAG
>NDXB01004548.1:8980-42771 GCA_002631895.1 Agapornis roseicollis
TTTTTTTTTTTTTTTTATTATTACCTTATTTTATTTTGGTGCATCTGACAAATGTGAGGAAAGCTTCTCCACAAGAAATAACCAAAATGAGAGTAAAGTCGCATTACCTAGGTGCAAGATTGATAATGCAGGAAAGAGAAAAACCTGGAAAAAAAACCCTTGTTAAAATCTAATAGTACACTGCAGGTGGTCACAACAATATCTGTTGTAAATCATAGCAGGCTAATGATCTGATTCTGTTCCCTTATTTAGGCAGTTGTCAATCCAAACCCCTTATCACCCTGAAATGTCTGCCTATCTCTCTGTCTGATCTTAATCAGTGTTCAGCAATGAGTCATATGCATTAGTCATGTAGGTATGCATAAGTGTGATCGTCAACAAACAGGTTGTATGAAACACAAGGATTAATGTATGGAAAGGCAGAACTTTGATGTTGGAGCTATTCCTTGCCTTGGGAAAGGGACATTGTTCCTCCTAATGAGTTACCAACCTGTTAAAGGCTTAGGCAGTACTGGGAACAGTCATTAACAATCTGTCTGGGAAAGGAGGCAGTTTGGAGGAGGCCCAGAAAATATTAGCATATCCAAAGCAAGCAATAGTGCTCTGTTGCTTCAGTAAAGGAAGGCTCCAGCCCTTCCTAACTGGGTTACTGTGTGCTGGAGAGAAGGTGGGGACCCATCTGGTGTTTGCACCTGAGTAGTCTCAAAGGGGGATTTGGTCAATAAAAGATAAAAGGTCTAACCCTGAACCTCTGTCTGTGAGGGGTTTATCACAAAGCTGAGAATTGTATGCCAGTTTATTAGAGCTAATCGATGTGCAAAGGAGAGGTGATTCTCCTACCTTCTCTGTAAACTCAGAGGATGGAAGAGGTTTTTTGCAGGGGGCAGGGACCAAGGATAGATGGACAGAGACCTACAAGATAACTACATTCAAATTGCAAGGCTGTTTTAAGAACTGCTAATGCAGGAATCTGAGAGGTAGAAGTGACTTGAGGTGAGATATGTAGGAGTGTGCCTGAACCTCAGGAATACAAAGAGTCTGGGGCAGCAATGATAGAGGGGAAAAAGGCGATTTAAAGTAAGTAAAATTTTGACATTTATCTGGTCTCATAGTGGTTTTGCTCTGCCACTGCCAGTTATAAAATCAAGAACTAAGGAAGATATTCAAGCTGAGAACATCCTGCTATGAAATTTAATAAGTACTGCTAGTACTATTTCATCCAGAAATGCTTCCACTTACTGTGAAAGAATTACATTCTCTGCCCCCCCCCTCTCCCCCTCTCTTTCCAACAAACTTCAGAGTCATCTGCCCACGTTTTTGTTCAGGAATCTTAATGTGTGAGCTACAGTTGGGAATTGCACCTTAATATGATTCTGATTTATATTAACATAACTGAAAGTGTTTGGCACCCCTCAGCAGCCGACCATCATAAGGAGTAAAGGAGGTCAGCATGGGATTGTTCCAACACCTCTATTTTATTTACATTTTTTTCCATTTCCTGTTTTTTTAAGCAATATCTAAAACTCTCATAAAAGTCTGAAGCAAGTAACTGTTTGGATGCCAAGAAAAAAAAATCTGTATTCCTGTTTATCACAAAGATATAAACATAATGTTTTAATTACAGGCAAGAGAGCATAGCTGGAAGCACCAGCCAGCATAGTACTGTCAGAACTATTTCTGCCTCTAAATGGTTGGCTTTGAGCAGAACACCAAAGATGACAAAACTCAGGAATCATTTTAGGGAGCTGCTGATTCTGAAAGTAAGATACCAAACATCTGTTTCTGGCTCGTTAGCTTGTAAGTTACCTCTACGTGGGGAGAAAGGTGTTTGCTTGTAGTATTTTTCGTTACAGTTTTACCACAAGGTTTTATTGAGTTTCCTTTTTTTTGTGCTTGATACCTATTTATACACAACGCTGCCTTGCAAATCTGACATTTTGTATCTGCATCTGCTGTATTAATAACAGTATGGTCCAGTATCTCAGCGATGCTTTCACCCATTCTTCACCCTGCAGTCAAAGAGGGTACTCCTTTAGTACTCCTTTGCCCTTTCCAAAATCTACTGGCAGAGTTCTAGATCAATTTATTGCAGGACAAAGAACCATAACATATGTTATCCAAGTAACACATGCTACATCAGACAGATTGTCCCTAAGGGCTGTCTTGGTGAAGACACCCAGGCTCTGTTTGGCCTGTAAGCCCCAAGGGTGCATCCGGACCCCACGAGTTATGTCCACGTTGCACACCAGATAGGAGCTTTGTGCCAGACCTGTTACACAGACCTGTTCAGAGTTGTCTTGGAAGGCTTTTCTAACACTTCTGTGTCATGCCTGGCTGTTCAGTGAGGAGCCTAATCACCTTCCAAACTGCCTATGCAGAGCACCTGACTTATTGAGGTGCTGCCATCTTCACATAATTTTCATTGCCACTTGCTGTAGCAGAATAAGAGAGAAAACTAGAGATGCCAGTAAGCACAGATGGGAACAAAGATTAAACCAGTTGTGAGGCCAGCTGCCTAAATTATCACTACCCGATGTTTGCTGGACATAGTATGAACTGTGAAGGATACCACTCTCCTGCTTCAGGGCTTTATCAATCATAAGGGGTCCAGATGCTGGAGCTAAATTACCTGGTAATGTTTTTAACTCCTGTGTCCTTTTGGAACAGCAAAGGACCTTCTCCTTTCTGCATACCAAAGGTACAACTGAAAGGTGCTTACCCTCACACTTGCCGACTTTTTTTCCACATCCCATTCAGCTAAGTCCCATTGCCCTTCTGTTTCTCCTCCAACTTCTCTCAGTATGTTTAACAGGTGACCCATCTCTTATTAGAGGGTATCCTGAATGTAGGATGTGGAAGGAAGTTTTTCTTATTGAAATAACTAAAGAGGAGAAAATTTAGAGTTTTCTCTCAGAGCTCAGACTCGGGTGCTTCCTTTTATGTTTAATCTCCTAGAAATCCTTAGAACTAAACAAGATACTGAGTGTCTAACACATATGCCCATGCCCTTAATCTCTAAATGTGACTCACAGTTTAAGAAAAGTCCCCATTTGCTTATTGTCAAAGGAGTAAACTTTATTTTTTTGTTCTTCCTCTGAACAGGAAATGTGATCAGAATAAAGAGTATGGTGTTCCCAAAAAAGCAGAACTTGTTTTCTCTTTCCTTCATGGGACAACTTTCCCTAGCCTCTGCCTGTTTGAATGCCTGTAACTCGCTTAAAGGAACAAGAAACACCAGCCCACCACTAACAAAATGAAGTCTTATGTAAGGGTAAGCTTTTTCAGCTTACTTCAAAGGATATCCACTGAATTTGTGGAGGTTGCTTATTTTCTGTGGGGGACGATATTGTCCTTTAATTAGGCTTTTCAAATGTAAATTCCAAGCAATGAAACATTTTAAGGATAAAAGCGTTTGTTTGTGGCATAATGCCTCAAAGTGTCAACAAATCTGAGTCTGTAATCTCCATATGTTTTGATTACTTCCTATCAGAAGAGGCTTCTTGCGAAGGAAAACTCTTTTTTGTCCGTGTCCCCCCCCTTTTTTTCTCTTTTCTTTTTAACACTCTAGCTGCATCAACTCTAAACTTACACCTGGTGCCCATACTCTCTTGCAGCCAACATATGACTGTTTGAGTGAGAACAAAACCACTTTGACAGATGGGCATAAATTCAGGGATGCCAAACAACCAGTGCCTGCACTAACTTTGAATGCTAACAGGCCATTCATAGCCACTAGTGGCAGAACAACAGCCTATTCACAGCTCCAGGTCATTAAGAGAGAAGGGGGAGAGCAGAACATGTAGTCAAATTAATAAACCTGAAGATGATGTCGTTGGTTTTAATGCTACAACATTAGATAATAAATTAGAATAAATTGCCTAACATCTGAATTTAGAGAACCATGTTAGTTAATGCACAGAAGGAAATCATACATCTTCAGTGGAAGCAGCTCAGTATATGGCCAGCTGCTGAGAAACTTTGAAAGAAATCCAAAAGAAATTCTTTGTCCAGCCTTTCACAAATGGCTTGTTTGGCTGCAGCAGTGAGGTTCTGTAGCTTGCTCAAATCATCTTCAAAAGTGATCCCCAGTACTGGACTATTCCTAGCGATCAGCTATTCATGCAGGCATACTCTGGCAACTTTTTTTAGGAGAGGAGACAGGCTGTTTGGTCTTCTCCAGTTGCTTTCTAGAGTGGCTAGTGAAATGAACCAGGTATGCAGCAGCAGTGTTCTGCAGCTGCTGCATTAGTTCCCCATCACTTTTCAAAGAAAGATTTTTGAAATGAAAGAAACTGCATAGAAGATAAGCTGCTAAGTAGAAAGAAACAGTTCAGTTGGCCCATGTTCATGTACTCATCACACGTTCTTCTGGGGATACAGGCTTGAAATCTGTGAATAAACTACCCCTGCTCCAGTGAACTATACACTACTGGCTTTCATACACTGTACTCTGCAAGGATTTGTTTCCTGGATTTTTTTGCTTACAAGGAAAGCCTGAGACCTTGAAGGATGACAATGTCTATCTCCTAATTTTTAATAATTAATTTCTAGGCAGAGATATCAAACCTGTTGCTAGGGGCTTTGGGTAAAAATCTCAGGGGAAAAGATTTGGAAGGGAAAAGACTTTTCATTTAGGACTTACTAATGTGGCCAGAATTGCACATGAGGCTTTGTGCTTGGTGTTTTCTCTTGGCTAGCTTTAGGCTTTCAAAAATATTTAGTGAAAAGGAAGCACTAGGCTCAGGGGCTTCGGTGGAATTTAGGACACCTGAGTAGCTCTCAGAGAGCATAAAATAAGCTGGCTTTTATCTGGACTACAGTTGTTGACTCTTTTGGGGCATGATTGTTTAGAATTTAATTTACAGCTTTGGCTACATGGTACAGATTTCATTTAACTTTCCCTTCAGGCACATACAGAAATTTGTTTATGACTGAGATTTTTCCAGCCCAACTGTAGCTTTGTTACCAGGGCCTAAGGGGTGAATGACACTTCCTGGCCTTCTATGGCTCTAAACTTAGAATTTTTTAATGATGACCTCCTGTTGTGGCTCCTTCCTCCAAGCTTCCTGTTACATTTTTCTATGCGCATGCTTTTTCCATCTGGAAGAAGCATATACTTCAGATTAATGAGAGGAACAGAAAAAGAAAATCCCCTTCTGAAAGAGAAAGCATTTTCCTCAGATATCGTTCTCTCTTTAACATTCACATTAATCCACCTGGGGTGGTTTTGGCCACACTGACTTGATATGTGGAAGCAGCACTTGATTTAGAAGTTGTTATGGAAAAAGAATAGAACTAGAATGTCACTACTCTGTTTTAAAAGGTATTTATGATTAATTTCCAAGATAGCAGCACAGATCATTAGAACCTTGTTTTTAGGAATAAAGTGCCAGCTCTGATCGTAGTCATAACTGATTTAACAGGCTTGAGTGGATGGAGATTTTGTCTTGTTTGGAAATTGGAGAGATCAAATTCATTATTGTATTCTGTTAAAAGAGTGCAACTTTCTTCTAAAATATCTCTCTGTATTACAGAATCATTGAGATTGAAGAAATATGTACGTGTAGAAACATACATAGGAAAAATTACTATAAGAATAGATAAATGTACCTTGCTGGGATTATTTTTCTGGTCCCTGATCTGGTACATGTTTTTATGTATCTAAATACATAATAGTTTCAGGAGAGCAACCAGACCAGCCTAGAGCTCTTGTAAGCACAAGTGAGCTATGGACCGCGCTACATGTCTTTTTTAGCAAAACAGCTTTTCGCAGCTCTGCTCCTTTCTGCCTGACCAGCGAAACGCAGGAAACAGGTCCACCAGTGCTAGGGAGTAGCAGCAGCATGTGCCCATTTCTGCCCTGCTGCTTGCCACAGGAGCAGGAGGCACTATGTGTTTGCGGCAGGTGCGTGCAAATGGGGGACATCCTGCTCATTTCAGATGTGTTAAAATCCAAAGTGGAGAATGTGAGAGGCTGCTTTCTGCTTGTAGCCCTGACAGGCAAGTCCCGTACTGGATTTTCTGATGCATGTAACACATATTCTGGCCATGGTCCATGGGAATTACAGATGGACTTTAAGGGTTAGATCGAACCATGGAAGTCATATGACCTGATCAGCTGAGGACAACTGTTCCTCAATTTCTAGTCTTTAAGGTTTAAATCTATCCCTGGGGCAGGTGGTAGCCACATTAGAGACAGCTGTGTGTTGTGCCAAGACCCAGCACTGTAGCTAGCTTGCTTTTGAGGGTTTGTCTTATGTATGTATGTGCTCTTTAAAGGCTGTTTATTTTCAAAAATCAGTATTTTGAAAGGCAGAGGAAATCCTGTTAAATATTGACTTTTTCTTTAAATGCCAGATGTTGTGAACCGTCCATCTGCTGATCACTTTCTAGACAGATGTCTGAAATAAGATACTCCCCCTCTCCTACCTCTAAAGTATCCTCCTTGCTTCTTTGCTCCTGCAGCCCTTCCTCCTGCTCTTCACACCAATCTTTGAATTTCTGTTCCCCTACATGCTTATAAAATGCCCAATTTTTACTCTTTCTACTGTTTTACTGAAAGTCTTGCATTTTGTTTTTCTCTTTCCAGCTTTTATCAGATACAAACTGCTATGTTTGAGGCATTAGCAGGGATAAACTACTCCCCTCCCCCAAATAACTAGCAACTAATAGATACAGAAGAACCTATGAAACTGTGCACCAGGCACCACTTTTTTGCTCTGATCTATCATGTTTAGTGGATCCATTACGATCTCTGAATTGCAGGATATCAGCTGAAAACTGAATGCTTGCAGAGTACCGACTGCAGCTTTTCAAGAACCTAAACAGCCTCAGAAATGTAACAGTTTGGATATTCATCTCCACACTCTGGTGCTCTTGGTGCTGATCTATCACAGGGAGTGAAGCTGGCTGGGTTTTTCCCTCTTACATGGTTAGGAACAGAAAGGGAAACACTGGGATCAGAACAGAGGGCCATGTTGTGATTTGCAGTCACATTAGGGCTGGCCTAGGGTGAGATCTTTCCAAAAAAGCTTCAGCCTCAGCTTTGTCCGTCTGCTCTATTGCCTACTCCTGTAACAGGAGGTAGAAGCACCTGCAGGAAGAAGTAAAGAGTTATCATTATGATGCCTTAATGCTCTTAAGTCTTAGTTTAGCCTGGCCTGAAGACTGTGGTCTGGCTTAGGTAATTTTGTTCTAACTCCAGTAGCATGCCAAGGCAGACCTGGTTCGGAAGGCATTTAGACATATTAATAATGTCTGAGTGGAGAGACTCAACACGAAAACCATCCCTTTTACACAGAGGTGGTTAGACTACTCTGGGGGGATTTGGGCTCCTACCTTGTCTGGAGTGACTTGGGTATCAGGCCATTCATGGCCATTAGCTTAGAGCTTGCTAAACCGCTTCTGTTGAAATGATTGCCCTTTCCCATGAATAATTAAATATTTGTTGGACTAAGGACAGGACATTTTACATAGGTCTAATGTTTATGATATATCTGAATGAGAAGAGTCATCTGAAGAGTCTTTCTACCAAGAGAATAAGCACTTTCTCTGCAGTACAGAACAAGACCTTTTAATTAGTATTTCTATCCAAATTTCCCAAGCATTGTTTTAAATGGGTATTTTCCAGCTCAGTTTCCTTCCTGAAATCTGATCTGAACTATAACTTCATAGCACTACAAGTTGTGGTGTTGGCTAGGCAGCTGTACAGTTAAAATTAGGAACATGTTTAGCACTTAATTCCTGATTGTGGATCTAGTCCAGTGTTATGCAGTATTTAAAAGGCAATTAGAAATTTTACAGGATTTTAGGCATTTAGATACCTTTTCACCTTGTGAACCTTCAGGTTGTTTGAAAACATTAGTATGCAGATAGATTGGGAGTTAGTATTTACAATATGCTAAGATAGCATTAAGAAAGACCGAACACCCTTGTATCAAGACACAAGGAATCTATAAGGTGAGTATCAAGTTCCCATTTTTATTGGCCATTATTTTTATTACATGTTTAATGGTTGTGTCCTCCTTTTGGCCTGTGTGAGAACATTCAGCTTTTGGCACATCCTCCAGGGAACATGGTCTGACTGCGTCCAGAGATGAAAATACTATGAGCTTTAAATCAAGCGAGCCACATGGGATGGTTACAACACAGCCCATGCTGACCCAATTTGGACAGGGTTAGAGTTTGCTGGGTCAGACCAGATTGCAGAGGCTCTCTAGAGTCGTGGTGCAGTTGCTCAGGGTACCTAGGTACTGTCAACACTAAACTTTGACTGAACTCAGACAACATCTGTGTTGTAACCTTGCCTGGTAATTAGTTGTCGATGCTCAAAAACCTGAGGAAAATCCACACATAATATGGAAAAAGGTTGGGATATTTGGATTTGCAGAAGTGGTGGTTGGAAAAAGATTATTCTGTTTTACAGCTGATAATGTTAAATCTGATCCTGCTGTGCTACAAAATGACGACCTTTCAGTCTGAAAATTCACCATGAAATATATGTGCTTTGCAGCACGCTGCCTGGCCTGGTGCCGGGGATGCCCTCCAGTCTCTGACTTGGGTGCCAGGCAGGGAGCTGCAGGGAATTTGCCCTGCTGAAACTTTATTTAAACCAGAAGGAACCAGCAAAACCTGCCAAAACACTGGTCAGGGATGTGCAATTTTTTTGTGACCACATGCTTTTGGAATTGTGGTGCACTTCAGGCACAGATGTGCTCTTGGAGCCAAGTTTTAACATGTCCTAGTTTAATTCCAGTGATAGTGCTAGGATATTTTTAAGTGAGTTGGCGTTCCATGCTCTCTGGCTTCAAATAATTATGCCTTCTGCTGTTAACTTTGCTCCTACCAAGCGAGTGACAGCAAAAAGGAATACATTTAACTCTGTAAAACACTGCTGTGAATGGAAAAAAGTACTAATGTCCTTTCTANTGGCGTTCCATGCTCTCTGGCTTCAAATAATTATGCCTTCTGCTGTTAACTTTGCTCCTACCAAGTGAGTGACAGCAAAAAGGAATACATTTAACTCTCTAAAACACTGCTGTGAATGGAAAAAAGTATTGGTTGATTATATTGAGTCTAGCTTTTTAAAAAAATATATAAAAGTGTAAAGTTCAATTTTCGGGTTCATAGCTGGCTGTGTATATGCACATTCAAAACATATTCATATATGGACATAGTTCACATGTTCTGCAGCAACCAGTGATATACCTAATGTTTATTTAAATGTCTATTAATTATGTTGTTTGATTTTTGTTTACTACTGAAAATGCCCTGTAGTGGACATAGCTCTGAAAACTGGTCGGAGCCGTGGGGATACTGAAAGATACGGTAAGGAGGGAGGTAGTGTCCAATCCAGAATTCTGCAGAAGTAATCTTTTGCTGCTGGGACTGAGGGTGGGAGAACTAGTCCAAGTTACAGTTTAGCATTGCCTGGGCTAGGATTCTCTTAGTAATCCTGACTGCTGCAAAGAAATACCCAGATCCAACCCTGGTGATCTGCCTGCTCCAAAGTTAACAACAAGGCTCTAACGGCTTATATTCTGGGAAGCTTTAGCTTTCGCTCAATATTGACAGAATTAACTTAAGTAAGTGTGAAAGCAGTTCTGTCTGTTTTTTCTAAACAGCTACTTCCATAGTGTGCTGCATTGGTTCAGATGAGGATGTGGATTATTTTTCTAAATGTCTTCAGGATTGACACAGCCTGAGAGGTTAACCAGAAAGGTGTCGGTAGATGTAGAACAGAATCCAGGTCTCCTATCTGTCTTGTGTCTTGGCTCCAAAATCATCATCCTTTTAAGGAGAAATCCCAAGACCACTCATGTTTTGTCATTTCTAAGATTAAGTTCACTGGTATTTTAATTTTTAAACTTTCATAAAACTGAAGAACCCTTTTCTAAAGCTCTCTAGATGCTCAGAGGCAAATTTCCTTTCTTTCTTAATTCTAACTAAGCTTTCCTTTAACTTGGGGGATAGGGGGATATCACAAGAGAGGCTTTATGCTACTTTCCAGTTTTCCAACATGACAGATGCATTAGAAAGTGTAATGCACTCTAACAAACAAGGCAACTTTGCATATTGAATATAGCACATGAAATAATAAAAGAAGAACAGCTGCTGAGAGACAGAAAGGAAAAAAAAAGAGATAAAAGTTAACTTGAGTTGTGTTTTATATGAAGAGCTTTGAATTCAGTCAGATTTAAAATTCAATGCCAAGTACATTTACAGACATCTGGGAAATCAGGTCACATACTCTTTGTTAGTCTGCTACTACTGGTATATAAAACAGGGCACACAGAAGTGTAAGCCTGTCACAAGAACACGCTTTTTCTTTCATAAAATGTCAATTTAACTGTTACATTCATACAGTGATTAATGTGACCAGTGACAACTGGCAACAGGTTAAAACCAGAAAGGACTTTTAATGGGATGCAAACTTCCCTGAAGTTTAAGGCTATGTGAATCTGCACGTTCATGGTGTAACATTTGTGCCAGATCTGTATTTGCTAAATGAATGCTAATGAAATCTTGTGCATCAGTACACTAACTTATCACTGACGGGAATAAGAAAGCCCACATAAATCACTGGAGAATAAGTAACTGTTAATAATGAAATTATTTCACAGGATGTTGCTGTGCAATTGCCATTGATTTCAACTGTCAACATATAGCCAATAGATGGAATGTATAGAACAAGTTGCCTTAGTTTCCCAGGTGTTTGTCATATGTACTTAGTATGGAATGTTAGATTAGACTGACCTTGATCAGCAAAGTATTTGTACTTTGTCCATCCTTAAAAGCTTTGGGATTAAGTTCACCATGGTTTTGAGCTCCTACGTTGTGTGAAGCTTGGAGAATTAGGCAGCCAGTGCTCAGGAAAAGTGGGTAAAGCTGCATACAGTGACCCTGATGCTGAATGAGCTTTAGTAGTTGCATCTGCTTACAAGGAAACGCCTTTCCCTGGTAGGTTGATGGATAGTGGTTTAATCAAGATGATGTTGGCAATGTCCTAAGCACAAATATATAGAGAGTGGTCTTATGGCTGTGCTAGCTTGAAAAAGAGAGAAATAGGAAGAAGATGAAAATAGCACAGTATGCTCTATGCCTTTTCACTGCATTTTAGCTATCCATCATCTACTGCTGTATCTTCCTAGTTGTAAGTCCTCACATGTATTTTAAGTTCTAAAATTGAATATAGGTCCCTGCACCCTTCCCCGGAGGAAGGTTGAGACAAGTTGTTTTGGCTTTGATTTTAAATAACATTAATTTCAGTGTGTGAGAGATAGCAAAGCAATGCAAGATAAGGCATGGCTGTCAAAGTTTGCACTGAGTTTTCAGAAATGCATGTAGTCCTCAGCAGGGTATGCTCCTCAGTAACACTTTAAATGCAACTGAGAAATTAAGCACACTGGTCAGGCATGCTATGTTGCTTTCTTTGCTTGAAGTACTCAGTGAACTTAATAAACCCCAAAGAAGTTATCTGTTAAAAACCTAACATTCTTTGCAGGCTCTGGTTTCTCCTTGAATGCTAATAAGCAGTTCTTCCCCTACATATTCCTCTAATCCTTTCTGCCGCTCAGTAATTCTTCGAAGAGGCCCAGCAGGTCTGGCTGCTTGCCTTTTTGTGTTGGATCCCGTATTGCAAATATCAGAGTACAGACTGCTCAAGTGCCTGGAGCCTGATAACGGCAGTCGGACTGAGCCAACACTGGGCACTACACATCACACAGCAGTTTGTGATTTCTTCAGAAACTAAAATGTTAGCCCTGTTGGCTGTGAGGAAAAGCAGAAATACATCTATGCTGCCTGCCTGAGTCTCCATGCAGCCTGAAGCAGTAGTTCCAAGAAAACACAAAGGCTGACCAAATGTTAAAGGACAGAAGTGGGACAGTTACAATAATCTCTATTTTTCAGTTGATTGAGAGGGGATGTGAGCAAGTGGGACTTATCCTGAGAGTGGCTGCTTGGGCGTTCTTGTAGGACTACTGAGCAAAGTTAGTGTAAGCAGCCTTTGCTGACAGGTGACATGAGTAACTGATATTTGCACTGACATGCATAAGGAGAACAATGATATTTTCTTATCAGTTGTGGTATGAGAGCAGTAGCCTTCTGTAGGGAGGTAGGAGTAACCAACTGGAGACTGATACAGTGAGAAATTGTCATACTTGTGTCTAATGGTCACCACATTGATCTTTAATGTAGTCACCTGTTGCTTGAGTTTTTGAAATGAGACCTCTCCTGGTTGTAGCATTAGCCCTTTTAGCATGGGGACTGGTACTCTCCATCTGCTCTGAGGAGCAAGGCAGAAGGATAGGGCAGTTTCATTGTACCTGCAGACTCTCCTGCAGAGAAAAAATGCTCACCTGGCTAGGTAAACTTTCCTCTCATCACCTCTGCCTTGTTCAAGTGGCTTCTAGAATGCTGTTTGGAAATGAGAATGTGCCTTTGCCTCTTTTCTGATCAAGGCTGGCAGACCTTTCTTGGGTGACTGCTCAAAGCATTTAATGCTATCATGGAAATCTAGCTTGATACCATTTTAGCTGCATCAGAGTCTGAAATCCTTTATTCATTTGCATTGTGTGGTGTTTCAGCCTCCCTGCCTTATTTTTCTTTTCTTTTCTTTTTTTTTTTCCTTATCTGTAATAAGATTTTACCTTCCCTGGGGGAAAAAAAAAGGGGTTAGGAGGTGTTAGTTGGGGTGGCTCTCCAGGCTGTCCCGGATACACGCCAGTTGTACCACCTGATGAGACAGACCACTGTTTTAAAATAAACATCTTTTCTTTCAGAGAGAGAGAATGGATTAAAAAGGAAAGAAACAGAAATCCCATCTAAGCCTCCAGTATCTTAAGTGTTGAATTTCCCATCACATTTTCCTCGTGAAGATGAAAAGCCTTAAAAGAAAATCAGACTTTGTAATCAGACGATGATGCATGAAAGGATGTGTCTGGATAATGTGACAGATGATCCTAACCTTCATTAATGTGCTTTAATTGGATTAAGCTCTATGAAAGGCCTTTTCTTCTTTTTCAACACCTTCAGGGCTCTTGGCTGCACAATGTGAGTGTATGGAACATCCTGCAAAAGGGCACTCATCCAGCTTTATAGACATATGCTGTACATCCTGACACTAAGTTAACATAAACAGAGTTTATCTTCAATGACATGGCCCCTAGGGTGCTGCAGAGTAGTGGCCATCAAGTGATAATTGGGCAGTTACATGATTTGTTGCAGCATTTGGAGCACTAAATCCCTTTAAAACCGAATAGTTTGCTGCACTGGAGCTGGACACTGTCAGTGCAGATATCAAGTCTTCACACTACTTTTAATAAAACCACAGATTATAGGTGATTGACAAAAGGACAGCCTCACTGCTGCTGCTAATACTGAGAATGCTATTCCTCATGCTGTCTCACAGTTTTCAATAGGACTACCTGGGGAGTAAGGTATTACTGAGCATAAGCTGAAGTGGCAGCCACACTCATGAAATGATGGACAGAAGCAGCAGGAACATATGCTTTGCCTTGCTGGACTAGAAAATATTCTGCATTATTTTAGACTATTTTTGTGAATAGAGTTTACTCCCACAACTCTTTTTCTGACCTCTGGCTCCAGACTTACTAATTTTGCCTGCCTTTAAAGATTCAGTGCTAATGAATTCCTGACAAGCATCCACTGTAGTGGATTTGGATACTGCATTGGGTGGTTAGTGGGGAGGGGAAAGATTAGAGAGAAATAACTAAAACGAGGCTTAAAAATAGGGATGGGGTGGGAGATACAAGATGTGTGCTGAAAGAAAAAGGGAGGAGAGAAGCTTTCACAAAATATTTATTTCATGTAATATGAAACACAACATCTCATGTTAGCGTGGTTTGCTAGTCATGGAGTCTTTCTCTTAAATGGCATTTACCCCCAAAAGAGCACTAGATTACATGGTTAAGTGTAAGTCATTGCATTTGATGCTGGCTGTAGCAGTTGTATATTCATTCAAGCTGGAGGTGCCATTGTATATGAGTATATTTGAGCATCTGGTACTTCAAACCTCAAAAAACCAGGGAGAGTTGGTTTTGAGTACTCTCACATTGTATTCTCTTTGTGTTTTTGAAGGATCTTTAATTTGTTTAACATACTGCATTTACAGTAACATTGGAACTACAACTTCATGGGAAGCTACCAACAGTATCACAGCTAGAATACTTTGCGTAAAGAATGTTCCCACAATGTATCTTTGGGGATATGCCTGGAGGAAAGCCAACAATTCTGAAATATTTCATATTGATTCATGACTCTCCAAATGTTATTTTAGTCTTCTAGATCACAGAATATAGCACACCCAAGATTTATTTCCTTTCCATATTTTAACAGTTGTCTGTCAAAGGTCTTTGTCCTGTTTTTAAGATGACTTTTGCAGCTTCCTTTTTTGCTTTTTATTTATTCATGATTCCAGAATACTTGATTTTTACTTTGGGAATATTTTGATTGGTGTTCTTTCCCTTAGTATTAACACATTATTTCTGTAACTTCAAAAGGATTACAAATTTGTGCTACTTTTGAAAGCTAGATTTGGGTTTTACTTCCTGCTTGAAGTCATTAGTGTTGATGGTAGTAAAGCCAAGCTGGGAACAGGTTTGTCCATCTTCCTTCACATTCTTTATTGTGATTAAGTCTTCTGTGTTGCTCCTTGATGTTTTGCAGCTGGTACAAGTTTGTCTTGTTACTGAATGAGACAGAAATAGTGGTTAAAGGTAACCATCTGTGGGGTCTAAAGAACTTTCTAATGCATGAAATTATGGCATAGCCCAGTATCATACCTCAGCCCTACTGAACATGGTGCCAGGCAGAAAGCCTGATACCCATTCAGGAGAAAGTACATACAATGAAATTACAGACTCACAAATAAACCAAGCTTGAATATTTAATGTTTACTATCAAATCCCCTTCAAAAAAAAAATCATGACTGCTTATTGTGAAAAGGCTGTGTTCTGTTGCCACAGACACTTTCTAAACTAGTATCTTTGTGTAACCTTAATAATTCTGTGTAGTCTGTGTGTTACAGCTTCAGAATTGGAAATTTTAACACCTAGTTGTTAAAAACAATAATGAAATAGCAAGCTGTCAACTCTGAGGTCCAGATGCTTGTTAGATTAACTATATAAAATGCTTAAAATTATTTAGGTGGACATTATTTATGTTGAGAATGTTCTGGACACCCACATCAAATACCTAGATTTGTATTATGAGTAATTGCACAGGCATACACCCCTTCAAAAATAGAAAAAAGCCCTTCAAGAAGTTCTTTTGTGCCATCAGGAAGCCATAGAGAGCAAAAATCCCAAGGATTTTCTCTTCCTTTCTAGGTCACCTTCAGCTAACTTCATGCTGCTTTACTCCGTGACCTCTGAAATGGAGCAGTCATCCAATGACAGCCTGCTTCAGGCTAAAACTCCTTTCCTCTGCAAACTGCAACGTTTTCCATTAATAAATTCTCTAAGGTCACGCATTAGTAACAAAAATACATGTATGTTTGTAGCCACCAGCAGTGCTGCAGAAGTGCTTTAGAGGAGCACATGCCATCAGCACATTGGCGTGGTGGCAGCACTGGTACACAGAAGTACAGCCTGCCAGAAATAGCACAAGGTGACGACTTGTTTGTGAACATTGGCTTAGAAATAATATCTTGTGTGAATCTAGTTTAGATGAGTGCTCTTCTCTGGGAGCATGGCCTGACCTTGCTCTGAGCATCTGCATTCAGTACGTCAGTGGCTCAAGTGAGGTTGTTCCAAGGCAGTCCTTACTCAGGCTGCCTACAAATCCCCCCTGCTTTTGTAGCAGATGATGGAAGGTTATGGGTGACCTGTAACCCATCTTTCTTTTTTCTTATCTTTCCTTAATTCACCTCTGCACATGCAAAATTTTTGCCTTGCCATTTAGATTTGTGTCCGCTCAGTGTGGAAGATGAGGTGATGTACAAACTGATGTAGGGACCAAAGAAAAAAAACCCTGAAGTAGCATTTGTAACAGTGGCTGATCAGTTTGCTTGTAGGTTTATAAAATGTCATGGCTCTTGTGGCATGGGCATTTAAGTTGATAACTTAGCCGGATCTTTAATTTAAATAGCTTAAGCTTCTTTGTTGTTGGAGACTTCTCCCAGCAGTCTCCAACACCTGAAAAGGAAGAACAGTGGAGGCATGAAGGCATGCCTATTATCTCTGGTCACAGCCCAGTTCAGGTCTGAAACAGTGTAAATATTTAATATGGTGCTGCACACAGTTGTTTTGGTGCTTTCTGATCTTACTTATTTTCATACTGATCACTTCGTTGGACTGTAGAGATTTGCTGGGTCTAAATTAGATCAAGGATTTCTGAAGTGTATCCCATCACATGCTGCAAAAATGCGTATGCTGTCAATACAGTTGGGAAGTGTCTTCCCCTCTATTATTCTTTAAGTGGGCAGCTTAAAATTCTTCACCTGATTAAAACAACCTGGAGCAAATTCAAAGAGCGCCAATATATATGAAGACACCCCAGAAAAAAGACCCTTTCAGAAATCATTGTTTGTTCACCAAAAATCTTTAAGAGGAAGATTCCTGTTGTTAGTTCTTTGACATGCCTCTTTGGAAAGGAAAGGCAGGGAATGCAGGTGATGCTTGTAAGCTTCAAGGCTCCCCATCTCTCCTGAGAGACAGATAACAAATCATCCGAACTCTCTGAATCGTTCTGGCCTCTCTGCTCCCTAGTTTGGAGTCAAACATATGGTGACCGGCTGCGGGCAACATCCTTCAAGCTGGCAAGACAGGAATGCTGGCTGTCAGCTCATCTGCCCCTTTCTTTCTGCTGCTTCCAAGGAGCGCCTACGCTATTGCTCTCATGCTGATACTTGAGTAGGCCCAGACATTTTTTATAGCTTCAACCAGGAAAGCCATCGGGCACTCTAAAAAGCTATGAACCTGAGCCAAATGCAGACAAATTAAGGAGTGAGAGCAGAAGAGTTACATCTGCCAGGTCAAGCTGGGTGCAAAATGGCTTTGGAGCTGTTGAAATGGAAGAGGAATTTCACCATGTTGAACTTCTCATGAGAAAACAGCCTGCTCTTCCGCATCCTCCTCCCGGGGACTGTGTGAGTCAGCCCAAGTGGTATGTAGTTTACAGTATGGCTCTGGAGGAAAAAAAATAACAGTGTGCCTGAGAATCCCAAGGAGATAAAAATGCTTATTATAGAGCCCTTGTACTGCTAAGCTGTATTTTCTCCCCAGGGCAAAATGTTAATAAGTAGCAGCGGTCAGCATGAATAGCAATTTAAAAGCATAATTCTCTTTTCTGGGGAAAGATTTAGAAAAACTGACTTCATCCAAAATCCATTTCCTTTCAAGTATTTTACTGCTACATTATTGATATAGTTTCTTTTTTAGAGTATCATTTACACATAACTATAATCCTTCCCTTTCCTCTTAATTAGTCTGTGGCAGCTTAGTGTCTCTTTTGAATGCTAGGTATGATCTCTGGAAAAAGAAGGGTGTGTAGATTTTTTTTTCCTTCTTTCTTTTTCTTTTTTAATAGGGACAGTCACAATGTGTACTTCAGCTTCTGTATGCAGGTGTACGTGTATGCAGAGTTCATGTCATTACAGGATTTGGTCTGCTTGATTTCTAGTATGTCACTGACTGAGCTTATTATCTTACCGTGAAGCTGTACTGCTGTAGGCTCATTTAAATACAGATATTGCTCCCACAAAGGTCAAGAGAGATCGTTTGATAGTTACTGTTAAATGAATAGTCATCAACCAGCCAAACGTCATGCATTCGATTCACTAAATGTTGAGGAAATGATGAGGTATGGAGTAGCCCCATAACAAGTCTCTTAGCCACTCAAGCTGGGTGCACTCAAGTTAGCTGCACTTTTTTCCTCAGGGCTCCTGTTCCTCAAGGCTGAAGAGAACTGAGAATCAGTGAATCAAAGCCACAAAATGAGACTGACTTTGTCTCCGTTTGTGTGACCTGTTTTGTTCTCTATATGTCACGCATTTCTGCTAACATAAAGCTGGAAGTCACATGCAAAGTGGAATGCGATTTTTGCTGTTCCCCTAGGACAGTAATAATAGTTCTATGGAATAAATACCAAGGCTTTTTATTCTTTCTGTTGTGGGACTAGGCATATGCTATATGATCAATAGTGAGCAACCATAGGAGATCTTCCAGAGACTTCATTTTTCAGCGCCCGAGTACTTTTTGTTTCCCCTCTAATGTCATGCCACCTACTGGTAGGATTATATGAAGCACATGGTAGTGTTAAAATCTAATTAATTTTCCAACGTGAATCTCTGTTTCCCTGAACAATCCAAGAGAAACAAAACAGAGGATCATTAGGGCTGGGACTGCAAAGCCAATGTAGAGTTTGAATTTGGCTCTAGATATAAAGGACCATAATGTCAAAAGCCTCATTGGATGATGCTCTCTAAGAGTCCAAATCTTTCTGATAAAAGAGGAAGGAAAAGCTTCCATTCCAGGTATTTCTTCTAAGCATATGTAATGCAATATATATTCTTCTGGTCAAAACTATAACCTTCACGTAATTAATACTAGTACTGTCATACGAGGCTCTTTCTAAGAAACAAAACAACTTCAGTTAAAAGCATACTTCTTCAACATGCTATTTCTGGACCTGATCATAGTTTTACATGTAGAAGCTTGGAAGTTTATCCCTGATAGAATCATGGAGTCAGCTCACATGAACTAGAATACAAGATGGCTGAGGATACCTTAAATTCAGACTTAACTTTATCGTTGATTCTTTGTTCACAAATGAACATGGCTATATTAGAGTCTTCTCTTTATAGAAATAATGGGTTTTTTTTCTTGGAAAATACTATAATTCTGTTAGTAGATTTGAAACTATCTTTCAAACCACTGCTATCAAATTAGTCTCAAAGCTATTTTATCTAAAGGTGTAATTTCATGGATTTAAGATTGCTAATAAAGACTGTTTAGCATGTTCCCTTTTCATTAGAACCTGAGGGGTCTGATCCAGCTTAAATTGCCCAGAATCTCTACAAGTCTGTTTTTTCAAATGACTCTGAACTTCTGTCCGGATGTCTTGGGTAGGAAATCTTCTGCAGATTCTTCTGATTTTTGTTCTAGCATGTAGTGCAGCATAAAAATGTTGAAGGCTAAACTACTTTCTTTCATTAGTGCTGGTAGACATGTGCAGCCACCTTCAAGCTTGTTCACTGTCTCTAGTAGTGACAAGACAGGAGAGTAAAGACCATAGTAGTATCAGGACTGTTTTTATTTGTGACTTGAGAGGACAGCATCAAAGTTCAATGAAGCATACATCCCTCAAGTTAAGACATAAAGGTTTGGGTTTGTATGTATATTATTCAATAGGGGGAAGAATATTTAATGTGATATATATATAACTCTACAGAACTTCTAAGGTAGGTCACTGTGGGCTACTTTAAGAATTGATCTCAGTTTGTGAACACTATATATATGACCCAAGAACTTAGGAATAGGTTGCAGTAAAGTATAGCCTGTAACTTGTTTCCCGCTTCCTCCTTTACCAGTAGCAGGATTTTGCTCTAAGTTGGCTGTGCTGTCCTGCCTGGTAGTCACAGCTCACCTCTTTCTCCTCCTCTTTCTTTTCATCACCATCACAAGGGAAAACAGACCCCTTTACACTGTTATCTCCCCTTTGTGACACAGCTTGCTGTAAGCCCAAAACAGAGACAGAAGAGGCAGTCTGAATTAATTTACTTACCTGTACTCAGTCACAACAGACAGCGGATGCAGTCTGTCTCCGAATGAGCATTTCTCCTGTGGTACAGCAACTTGTATAAGCAAAACTCTGTCAAGTTACTCTTGAGATGAATTTTCAAAAGAAGAATGTGCAGTACTAGGCAGTTCTAGAAAGAAATGGTTTCCAGACAGGATTTTCCTCTGCAGACAATAAAGTAAACTCTGTCTCTGCCCCTTATGTATATAATTGATTCAAGGTGGCCTGTCTTGGGTAAATGCTGAAGTCGGAGTGAGGCAGGGGAGGAAGGGAGGGAAGAGGAATTAAAAATCGTTGTTAGAGTATGTGGAATTTACATGATGAAAACAAAAATCTGAATATAAACTTGAAAATACGGCTTTCACAGCCAGAATGAGAAACTTTTCGAAGAACAACATGGAAAATTATTGAGGCTTTCAAGTACATGTTTCAGCATCTTCCTTGTGCCTGTCATCTTGCTGTGCTAGCTTTGTGCAATGTAACGTTCTTACAGAAAAAGAAGAGCCTAACAGCTGGTCCCAATTATCCTAACTACAGTGTGACTACATGCATAAATGTGCCCCGTTTCCATTTAGTTCCATTGCTTAATGAACGAGTCCTTAAAAAAAAAGAACCATGGTGTTTGTACTCTGCTCTGCCATTTGTTTCTGTTTACTCACATCAGTGGAGCTCACTTCACATGATCTCTCTGGTCAGAGGCCAGCACATTTGATCAGAGAAAAGAGCTTTGCAGAATTAAACAGGCACAGTGGAAAAGACTATGTTTAATACAGAATAACATAGAAAGTTCCTCCTGGAACTAAGTGACATTTCTTTTCGTAATGCTACAAATGAGGAAAACTGTACTATTAAGAATGCCTTTTTTTATTTCAGATAAGGGTAACTGAAAATGACCCAACATTTTGGGCCCAAGTGACCTTTATCAAAGTCAAAGACTCCTGGCTACAGTGAGTTATTAAGGCTAAACCTGTATGTTCTGTACTGTCCTTGATAAAGGTCACGTGAGACTAAATGTCAGACCTTTTCCATCTCTTCACGTTAAGGAAAACCACAATTTTATGTACTAAAGCTGTCTTGATTCATTTAATGTTTTAAGGAATTATTTGGGTCCAGTGTGCCCAGAGGAATTTTGTGCTGGTTTGTAACAAATGAGATGCTGAGTCTGGAACAGGCAGCACCCTGGAGCACCTGCTTCATGCATTAGGGTAAAGTCAGGCTCTTTGTCCACCCCTGTTTGAGACTCACCTTGCCCTTTTAGTAGTCAGGTGAGAACAAAAAAGAAAGCTCCAGGAGAAAGACACTCAGAACTTACATGAAGTAGTATGTTGCTAATATATAGCCTGTGCTTTTTCAGCTTGTGCTCTCTAAATAGTTTTCACCAGAGGCTGGTTTCCTCTTACATGTGATGCTTACAATGGCCCTGCACAGGGACCATTCCTCTCACCAGACATGCCCTCCTCTGCCTAGTTGCCCTCACTGGTTTCATAACGACTTAACTCCAGGCTGCTTGGCAACTGAGCTGGAACAGGCTGTGCTCAGTTCTCTAGCCACTGCTTGTCGATAGGGGGTTTGGAGATTCAGGGGAAGAGCATGCCTTGGATTCAATGAACACATTTGTGTGGCCTCTTCTTTGAGCCAATGTTCAAAACCTTCTTCTAAAGAATTCCTTATTGTTTAAGTACAAATAATATATTTATCTTTATCAGTGGCTCTGGTCAGGTCACAGCGTCAGAAATTGCCAAGATCTGGAGAACCGCAGAGATGCAACCTTGTCAGTGTGGGTACCATACCAGTCAAAGGCTTCCAACTTTGTAACTTGGAAAAGCCTAGAAAACCTTTCAGTGTAGCTCTCTGATGGGTAGCTGCTGCACTATAGCAGGGCCTTGAGGACCACGTGATGTTTTGGAAGGTAACAGGAGCTTATGGTAGAACTGGCCACCCCTAGGGTAGTAGATGAGACGCTATGGTTTCCTGCACCAGGTAAGACTTTCAGCTTCAGCTGAATGACAGGGCAGGAAAAACTGCAACCGTGGAAGGAGCAGGAAAGGGTAAGTTGTCTGGTTCTACATTATAAACTTCCTGCAGCATTTTACAGTCAGTATGGGGAAGGGAGGGAAGGCTTCAGTTTGCTCTGTCCAGGCAAGTTCCAGGTAACAGTTGTGTTCATGCTGAAGTAAGATTAATTTTTCCTGATGGCCTCCCCGTCAGCCCATCTTTCTCTCTCTTTCCCTCTTTTCTCACTGATTCCCTGACTAACTCTGTCCTTAGGAAAGATCTTGTTCAGTCTTGGCTGGGGATATAAGGTTAGTGGGTTAATTATCTTGACCAAACTAGCATACTTAATCTGAATTTGCAAGATGTTAGGGTATCTGTCTTATGCATTACATTTCATCTGAGCCTGAACTTGGGCTCATTTGCTACCTGACTTTAGGAATGTATCTGGCAGTTCTCGTATTCTGAGTGTGTCCTCTCTTAAAATCTATCATATAATTATGAAATATCCATGAATAAAATCTCTAGGTGGGTGTAAACTGTTCCTGAAAGGAATGTAATCTAAGAAAACTAGAACGAATTTTGAATATTGTTAGTAACTTGCCTGGTGAAATAATTTGGTTTTTTAATCATGTTTCATATAGTTTCTCTTATTTTTTTAGTAGTGTGTTTATTTCTGTTACTCTTGAGTTCTGCCTAACGTAAAAAAGAATTAGTACCTACATGATAATTCAGCACAAAATACCTAATGTTGAAGCCAGAACTGTCAAAATTGGTTGCTACTAATCTAATTTAGTTCCAATTTAATCAATGCTAATGGCTGGTTTTGCTGAAGTTAGGTTAGCAATGGACTCATTCAAACTGCATTTGAAAATGCTGACCTGAAAGCATATTATATAGCTTTAATATAGGGAATAAATAGAACTCTTGTTTGCTCCAAAAACGTAAGGGAGGATCACAGAGCAAGCTGTTCACTCATATCCACCCCTTCTGTGACAAATAAGTCAAGCATTTAGAATAGGCTAATAGTACGCTCATGGTTTTACACTGTATTTACACTTTATTTGCATTCACCCACCTTTGAAATGATGGCATATAGAATTTTATAAAGTCCCAATATCTGATAAATCTCATGACTGTAGAATACAATGGAAGAAACAAAGGTTACAAGAGCCTGTAATACCCATATTATAGTATTTTGAGACGAGACAAGACAAGATAAAAGCTACATCTGCAAGTAAATGGACTCGTATTAAAACAATATATATGCTTTTGGAGGAGCTACTGACTGTTCCCATCCAGTTTGGTTATATCAGCTAAGAGAAGAGGTCTAGATGCTTATGTACTATCTGAGCAGATCACGCTAGACAGACTGTGGGAGGCTTTCTTGTTAGAAAAAATAACATACTCTACAAGCTTCCTTTTCCCTCTTGCAACAGGATGTGACCTCCTCCTTTTATTCTCCATTTATGACAGCCTGTCTGTGGAAAAAAGTGAGCCGGGTAACTTGTCAGTCACTGGGGTAGAAATCTTGTTGGGAATTGGGTGAGATTGTCTAACCCTGAGGCAGAGACCAGCTGAACTACTGTGAAAACACGTTAGTCTTTGTGAATATAAGAGGGGATTTTTGTTACACAAAACAGGTCCATGGCAGCATTTTCTGTGATAGCAAAGGAAGTTACTATATGACAAGTAACTTGCTCACAAAAAAGAAAGAAAAAAGGAAAAATTTATACAAAAGACCTTTGTGTATCTCCCAGAGCAGCTTTCCATCAGGATGCCTCTACTACAGAAAATTCTGTAATAGCACAAGAGAGTGAGCATTGTTTCTTCTTTAACTATGTGGTTGCAAATGTTTTTAAGGCAATTTACAAATGCCTGTCATTTTACTATTTGCAGGCACTAGTTTTGACTGGCTGGCCAAAGTTCCCAGGAATATCTCGAATCCAAGTATTTAATAATCTCTTGAGTATGAGTTCCCTGTTCCATATTTCAAAACACTAAAGCAGCAGCACTTCCAGAATTATAAACAACACGATCAGATATCACTGTACACTTCCTACTTTAGAAATAGATCAGTAATGTAAAGAACATATTTTCAATTCACTGCTTTCAGATACGGTATCAAAGTTAGCTTTTCAGTGACATTAAGAAGTATATTCACAGAGAAGTTATATTTAATAATGACAAGAAAGATGATTAATTTTTTCAGGCATATGGTCTGCATTTTAAGGCAAGTAACAAATTTAGTTGCACTTCTGGGTTTTAAGGATGTTTATTTTTTTTTTTTTCAAAAGATCTTCATGATGGCCATCTTTATTCCTACCAAAGACAGTAAGTTGTTTGTTATGGATTCCAGTCAGTGCAATCAAGTAGGGCTGAATGCTTTTGGAAATTCCACCTATCCTCCAGTATAATCCAGATAGTGACTTAAATGATGTATTCGTTTTGTGTCTCCCACTTTTGCTATGAGCTACTTTAGTAACTGTTGTTTCACACCTATGCTACTTTGAGTATTTTCGTTTTGAAATATTGGCAATAATTTCAAAACTCTGTCTCTTACTGTCTCTATTCCATTCAGAAAATGAGACTTTTTCTCCTAATTCACTTGAGTATTTGATGAATGACCATTTCCTACCTCTCACTGCTTCCTATTTCAAGAATGTGATCTGTTTGCTGAGTTCATTTTGGATACAACTATTCCTGTTTTCCAGAAACATTTTCATCTGGAGCGTCAGTTCTTCAAGTAAATAAAAGGTCAAAATACATCAAATGTTAAACTTGGGACAGGACAAACCATGTTCTTACTGACTTAAAGTATAAAAGAATTGTTCATTAGCATCTGAAAACTTCAGTCACAAATTCATTTCTGAAGTTAATGCCTTACTCAGCAAGCCTTAAAAATTGTCTGACTGGTGCTTTTATGCTGCATTCCAAAGTGCACTCACCTCCCCAGAGAGGCTCCTGTGTCCATCAGTGGGGTTTGGATGAGGACCAAAGAACAACGTGCGGTCAGGTAGGAGGCTCTGCCAGAGTGGAACAAGGCTATAGTCTCCAGAACAGGATGAATTGGCCAGTCAGCTCTATAAAGATTTCTTTAATAATATTACTTCTGGCTGAGTCTCAGTCACCTCTCCTTTCTTCCTTTTTCATAATACTCATTTTGGCAAAGCTCAGAAAATTCTTGGCTTTCACAATGGTTCTTAAAGTGTTGCATTTAAGAAAGTTTTGAAACAATGGGCTGCCTCAAAAAGGATAAAAATCCTCCATATTTCTTCAGACTTATATTCAAATTCTGAAACAATTTAACAGGATGGAGGGCAAAAACTAAATAGCAGTGGCAATAACAGGAAAAAGTATCTCCAGGTAATAATGTGATCCTGTTATAAAGAATACTTGATATGATGTCTACTTTAAAGACTATTCATTTCAATGAAATTCAATTTATTTTGCTTCATCTATGAAAATATTTAGAAAGGAATATTGATTGAGAAGGTTAAAGTTTAAGTTTTAGTAATTTCAAACAATTTCTGCTGACATACGTACAGGTATATGACATCGTATCAAAAAGAAGGAATTTTTTTTTTAATACAATTCAATATATCGGAGCACTGATAGTTTAGACCAAAGAAGGTTGGTGCAAGTATATATCCTATTCGATTTTTATAGTTTTATAATGTATAGAAAACTTGCAGTCATGTAGTCTGGTGGGGTATGGGAGATAAAAAAATTCAGACCAGTGGATTTTCTTTTTTCTTTTTTTCCAATGAAGACTGTTGAAAAAAGAGAAAAAAAAAGTCTTCTTGAAAGGTTGACAGTATAATTTGTCAAATTAGCAGCACATAGACAAACTCCACATCTGGGCCGTGATTCAGTGTTTTTAAGTATGTGCTTAATTACATACACATCAGTAGCTTCTGTTAGACTTATCAGTGCCACTTGCATAGTAATACTTAACAGTGCACTAAGGACTGTTGCAAGGTCAAAACTTTTGTTCACACTTAATGATTTTTGGAAGTCCTTCTCTGTTTTTAAACCTCACAGAATATTTAGACGTCAAAGATGAAGGCTGTTATGAGTCGGTTCTCATTAATGACTAATCAAATGCCTGTTCCCAAAAGTTCTAATACTGTTGTTATTAAGCACAGCATTAATAGTTCTGTTGGTACTTTCAGCTGGTATGCGAGCTGGAGAAATGTACTAAAAAGAATAACAATCTGACATGAATAAAGAAAGCTCATTATTAACTAGCTATTTTTAATATTGGGCTGTGGGACAGACATTGATGTTTAGAAAAATGTACCTGTTATTTAAATGCATGGTCTGTATATGACTAGACCTTGACATACTAATAGGCTTTTAAAATCCATTATTCTACCATACATTACAAATGAAGTGGCCAATTTTAAATAGTCCCTAAAGTGTCAATCATTTTAACATATGCAAGAAAGTAATTAAAAATGCAAGGTAATAGATGGCTCAGATTTAATGTGTTTGCATCAGATTTAAATTATGCAGAATACTGAGAAACACAGAATTGTATCATAGAGGTTTCGATGCAACTTACTAATTTCTCTGAGCTACAGATAAGTAGGAATATATATCTCTTAAGATTACAGGCAATGCAGAAAGTTTTGTTTGGTTTCTTAGAAACTGGAACTGTTATCAACATGTGGAGAAATAAGGAGTTCCATAAAAATTATTTGCCTTAGGCACTCTAATAAAGCCGTGTAAGACTTTATTCTCTTTTATGGTGTACCTACTGCCATCCAGTTGTTGCTCCACAGCTTAGCAGTAACTGCATTCAAGGGTCTCAAAAAGTAACTCTGATATTCAGAATCAAAGTTGTTCTATAAACATAGTCTTTGTGGTTTATTTGGATAATTCTCCAAATGAAAAGAGGAAGTAAGAATGCATTATTTCCCTTTGTAGCCTTACATTATTATTAATAAGTAATAAATCAGAGAAAAATGAGGAAGTAGTATGTGTTTGTGAGTAGAAAGAAGCATGTAGTGTAATGGTACGAATGAAAAAGGTACATTAGACATTTATTTGCAGATGTAATTCCTGCTTTCTGTAATTGCAAGCTAATTTGTCCTAAGGCCTTTTTCATACTTCCATGAAACTCCAGGGAAGCAGGAGAATTGCCTTCCCCTGCTGATAAAGGGACACAGCTTCAGTATCACACTGTTCAGTTCCAAGGAAACATTTCTTATTCCTAACCTTACTTGTATTAGTGGCCAGTAAATATCAGGTTTTGGTTTTATGCTAACAGTGTAGTGAATTTCCTGAGGACAAATGGCTATTGCTGAGCCTAGTACCTATGGATAAGCAAGATAGAATCTTTTATTTTGTATTTACAGGTAGATTCACTACCCAGACTATCCTAGAGTCCGTACCTTCATTAGATGATAAGACACCTTACTGGAAAAAAAGTCTCTGTTTCAGTATGATTTCATCTCCTTCCACATTTGTCATAAGAAACATAGAGCATTGCAGTCAGGGACGCTGCAGTGTTTTATACATGACATAAAAATTTTCCTATTTTTGTTGAAATGTAGTTCTGTTGCCTTGAGAAAGCTATTTAGCTCTTTTTATAGCTTCCCTGCATTGGTGGCTTGTTGATAGATATCTGTATCTTTTGTTGTACCTAGCTGAAAAATACACAGTATAAACCAGGCACTATTGCTAGTCCCTAACTGCATGACCTTGTGCTTTTTACTGTAGCATTCATCCATTTTCTATAATTTCACATCTCAAAATACCCCTTTGCCTTGCATAGTACTCCTAGAATTAACCATGCATCTTATGTTTGCATTGGTAGGAAATTTATCACCATATTTCTACATTTTCTGTCAGGATGATTAATGAAAATAATGCAGAAGATTGTTCACAAAACTGATCCTTGAAGAGCCATATCAGAAACGTGCCTCTAGCCCCAGCTTTTAATACAACCTTTGTCACTCCCACTTCACATAGCTCTTTACTCATTTTATAATTCTAAGTATTTTGCACATTTCTTAAACTTCCTATATGCCATAGTGCTTAATTCAGCATGGACATCCAATGCTATTTCCTTTTTCTAGAAAATAAACCTAATAAATACTTATGAGGGCTAGTCAGTCTGTAAATTAAAATAAAACAGAAAATTACCCTGTACACACATTTGTATATTATCAGAACATTAGCACATACAGCTAGTTTTGTAGTTGCATAAAAAAATCATTTTGGGATGAATCTGCCAACATACATCAATTGAGGTCTTCTGGCCAGAAAGCTAGGACAGCTATTCCTGAAAAATATGCAGGATGATTTAATGGTTTCCAGAATTATGTGCTCCCAGTTGATTATAGATTTGTTTAAGAATAACAAGAAACACATATGGCATAGGTTAGAATATCTTACATAGCTTAAAGTCAATGAATTATAGATATCTTGCCTTTCTGATGGCAGTTCCTTGTCAACAAGAAGTAACTTAAACTGAAGTCCTCAAATTGACCAGTCAGTGGTCCAAAGCATATTATAAAGACAGGAAAGTATGTATTTACAACATTTTTCCTACTGAATGAATAGGAAAGTAGGACCTGTGTCACTTATTCTGAAATAACTTCATCCTATTTCTAATAATAAAACTCCAGTTATCTTCAACTGGGAGCAAGATTGGATTATATAGTATTTGTAGTAGTAGATTTCTTTATGGTTTTCACATTTTCCTCAGTTATAAATGTAAACCTTCCTCTGTTAAAAATACAAGTGTTTGTTTTGCCAAGTCCGAGCCTAAAAGAAAGTCTCCCATTTCCTGAATGAATTCTTCACTTTATAAGCTGGTTCTCCTGCTTCAGACTCTGGGTATCTTTTGGTGGGTTTGGTATTCTGTCCAGATCAAAAAAAAAGCACTGAGGACAGTTAGTTGCTACGCCCATGAAGACAGCAAAATCCAAAGTATGCCCTTTCTTTCTGTGAAAAGTTTCTGGAATGCAGAGAATTTGGCATTGTAGGAGGTCACGCTGGAAGTTATCATCACATCCTTCAGGGCAGCTCGAATTATTCCCTCTCTTAGAATCATAGAATAGTTAGGGTTGGAGAGGACCTTAAGATCATCTAGTTCCAACCCCCCTGCCATAAGCAGGGACACGCCACACTAAACCATGCCACCCAAGGCTTCATCCAATCTGGCCTTGAACACTGACAGGGATGGAGCACTCACAACCTCCCTGGCCAACCCATTCCAGCATCTCACCACCCTAGCAGGAAACAATTTCTTCCTTAGATCCAATCTAAACCTCTCCTGTTTAAGTTTTAACCCATTACTCCTTGTCTTGTCACTACAGTCCCTAATAATGAGCCCTTCCCCAGCATCCCTATAGNAATCTGGCCTACTGACAGGGATGGAGCACTCACAACCTCCCTGGCCAACCCATTCCAGCATCTCACCACCCTAGCAGGAAACAATTTCTTCCTTAGATCCAATCTAAACCTCTCCTGTTTAAGTTTTAACCCATTACTCCTTGTCTTGTCACTACAGTCCCTAATAATGAGCCCTTCCCCAGCATCCCTATAGGCCCCCTTGAGGTACTGGAAGGCTGCTATGAGGTCACCATGCAGCCTTCTCTTCTAGTCTACTAACACTTTCTTATAATCTATATGAATAACTGTATCTGATCTGAAAGTGTTTATCTGAGGACTGAGAAAATCACTGCAGAGAGAGAGAAAGGGGAAAGAAAGGTCAAAATATGGGTGGTTTTTAAAGGTTCTTACATTTTATTCTCAGAGCTCATCAGAAATTATAGCTTAACATCAGATAGAATACAGATATTATGAGATATTGTACATATCTGAGTTTCGTTCTTCAGGAAAGGGTCTGGAATTGAAATCAAATGTATAACAATCTTCACGGATAATCATATACGCTGGTAATGAAAACAACTGATATGCTACTGCATTGCTACGTGTTGCTCACTGTACATCTTTTTGAAGACATTTGGTGATAAAAAAGATGGAGACAACTACCAGAGAGGTTGTGAAATCTCTTGATTGTAGAGTTATTTGAAACTTGGAGGTCCTGGTGACCTGCTCTAGTTGAACCTGCTTTCACAGAAGCATTGGCTTAGAGGATCTGAGGAGGACCCATCCAACTGAAGCAATTCTATGACGCAATATTGGTAACCAACAAATGTGACCCTTTCTTGCAAGATGGTGAAGGCTGAACTTAAAATGCTATAGATAGGCTGGACAATAGATATCTGGACAATATCTAGGCCTTCATACCAGTGGATGTCAACTCCCAAAATCCAAATCTAAACCTGAGCTCAGTATATATGTTGTTTTGTTGGTATTTTAAAAATACTGTAATTTCTGCTATTCTACAAGGTCAGACAATATATACTATTTCATGAGCCACCAAGGTTGGTGTGAATTTAAAAAAGACCAGATTTGGGTGGTATGTGCCAGCAGATCCAACTGCTGTTCTCTGTTCTCCATTTACTTTAAGGATATGCTGTCATTAAATTGAAAGCCTTGAAAGCTCATTTGTCTCTTCTGAAAATGAAAGGTAGAAAAGAAGACATGGTAATTTGAGACCTACCTGAAGATGTGTCTAGTTAACAGCATAGCTTTGGGACTCTGGGAACTGGACCAGGAGGTAGGAAAGAATTTGTTTGTTTTGCAGGGTTAGCGAGTGATGGCTGAGGAAAAACTGAGGTGGCATCTAAAATTCATTCATCATTTTTGGGAAAACAAACAAACCAAGCAAAAACCAGAACAAAACCTTCTTGGCTTGGTTTTGTTTGTTGGGTTGGTTTTTTTGTTTGCTTTCATTGTTTTTGTTTCGATACTTTGCTGAGAGAGCTTTGAAAGAATTACACCTTCATGAGAGAATTACACCTTTAGAGCACACTGCAGTATTTCTTTTTCTGGTCCGCCCATATCTCCTTTTGTTCCAGCTACTTATTTTCTCCATGGTATTAGCTATCTTTTGGCATAGTCAAGTGCTGTGTGTTGCATATTATCTGTCTCAACCTTATTCAGAGAGAGTGGAATTTTGATATAAGGGGAGCACAGGGTTTGAAGCCAGGTCCTATGTAATCAATGTTGTAAGAGATTTTGAATCCCAGCAAGTTTTTCTTAAATATAACTTCCACTGATTTCAACAACAATTTTCCTTTCATATGTGCTGAGAAATGACTTATACAATTCAAATCTGGTAAATTAACTGCAGCCATATACTATTATCTGACATTATAAGAAGCACTCAAATATAGCATACTCTTTTACACAGGTTTATTGAATGTTTGAGTCAATAAGATATTTTTTATTTTTATTAAAATTAATATTTTAATTTATTTTATTATTTTTATTTAAAAGAATGTTTAATTTGTAAAAGAAGCAGAGAGGATTACTGGAATTTTTTGATAAACAATTTAGGTTTCTGGAGTGACTCCTCTAAATCGGCTTCCAAAGAGAGACAGAAGTATGTTGAAGTGAGTAGTGTATTAGGTAAGGCTTAAATTGATACACAATTTCAGTTCCAGTTGCCCTGAAGACTAACTTGGAGAGTTCATGTGAATGGATATGTTACATATCTATTCGACATGATGCAGAGCCTACTGTATGGTTCAAGGAAATAAATTCACAGCTTTTAGTAAAGTGTCAATGGGACTAGCAGGATTGTGTGAAAATCAATGCATATAAGGTGTATTCCTCTCTGTCCAACAATTAAGTGTTTACCTGGGACTCTGCCAGTGCTGGTACAAAGCCTTATTACTGCACATGGTTTAAGCATTATACATTTACAGCAGAGAAAAATAATGGTTTAGGTTGCCTTAATTTTCTGACAAGACATTTTTTAATTAAAGGTACGAGAAACATGAGAAAGTAATGACTGTAGAGATTGAACAGTGAAAACTCAGTTATTTTTCCCATAGCTGAGCAGTAGCACAACTCTGTAAATAACCTCAGTGGAAACACAAGTGGAAACCAGGGCACTTCTCAAATAGCATGCCTCAGTTTAGCTTTTTTCTGCACTCTCCCTTTGCTCAGCCTGTACTTTGACAGATAACTAACTCTGACAAGAACACTCCTGTGGTGTAGAAGTGCAGGTCTGAGATTTTGAGAATGATTATACTTCACTATCTAAGTGTTCAAGTCATTAAGGGAGGAAAAGTGACTTTTGTTGTCATTTCAGTTTTCCTTGCATTAATTCCTATGGGTTTCCAATAACGTTGGCAAAGCTTACACCGTGCTGTGCTGAGAACAGGCAAGCTCCATGAACTAATCTCTCACCACCCACATGCTGCTCAGGAGCTGCTCAACACTTGCCAGTTCAAAGCACCTTCAGACTTCATTTCCACACTTTCTGAGTTTGGCTTGCTTTATGAGTGCCTAAGTGTGCTTTGACAGTAAGGCAGAATTTGCACTAATTGTCCTCTAGAGTGGTTTGAGGCTACGGCATGAGAGGGTGGAAACTTTAAGACAAACAGACAACCTAGAAATAGCAATGGCTCTTGAGAAAAACCAAAGCGTAAAAGAGCAAAACAACAAGTAGGGGCTTAAAGCACATAGCAAGACCCTACTGTCTGTATCTCTAACTGAGAAGTTGCAGAGTTTTAGCTCAACTTCCAGAGAAAAAAAATGTAAAACTGACCATCAGCTGAAAAGATTTACATAGGGGTGCAAATTAATTCTGAGGAAGTGAACTCCAGAATGAGGGAGGGGAGTGAAATCAGTTTACTGAGTCAATTAACAGGCTGAGAACAGCAGGTATGTCAGCATGGTAGGATGCCTCTCTTGCTCCTGGCATCCTGGCTCCTACTTTCTATCTTTGATATGCACCTTGCTCTTTAAGTTTGAGTTATCAATGTATGGAAAATCTTGCTTGGCTGTGATACTCACAGGAAAAGATATTTTTTAATTTGTTCTAAGGTCAATACAATTCCTTAAATAGGATTGGGCAGGCCTCTGGCATTCATACAAGTAGTGGTCTTTGAAATTGGACCACTGTCATCTGACAAACCTACATGTTAGGAGAGGTGGTTCAATAGTAAATTCTCTGTGTAATTAATGACAAGAACAAACAACAGGACATTCTTCACTCAACAGACTTTACAGTCTGGGCCCATCCTTATCCCTGGAGTAGAAATAATCTACTGTTTCTAGTTCTTCTGAGACTTCTTCACAGGAAATTTTTACATCAGGTTTCTTTGTAGAAGCCCTGTTAATAGACCTAACCAAGAATGCATTTCCCTTTACAATGTTTCAAGTCTGTGAAAAGGCCTTTCAGGCTCTCAAGAACTCTTTCTATTGTAAGTCTGTATACGCTTTTCTTCAGTGAGGAATTCACATTTCAAACATATTTCTGAGAGGAACTAGGGGCTGTCTTATCCTAAGAGGTCAATGGACAGAAGTATCTATCTAGACCAAATTGCTTCTAAAGCTTACTTGATGACAGAAAAGGAATGCCTTACTATTGAAAGGCTTTGAATGTCTTCACAACTGCCTCTTCAGTGAGCAGTCAGAATTGATGACTCTTTCAGACATCTTACTTCCTGGGAAAATGTCAGTATCTGAAATAAAATTATGGTGCTTAGCCCTCAACCCTATTCTTTCAGAAGCAGAATACTATATTTCCATTTCCTTAGCATGGAAGAATTTGACATTTGCTATATGGGTCTGATGACCCTTGCTTACTTGTATATGAATGTCTATGGAGCACACAAACTCAAGAGTAGCCTAGCGTAGAAGAGAATTAAGGAATGAAATTGTCAGATTAGATTTAGGTCTTCCTCAGTGCAATAATTCCCAGATATATGTGTCTTATCTGAGAATGATAATCAGGGAAAAGCAAGAAACAAAGGAAAGAAGCTTCAGAAGGGAACTTCTTTTACAGAGATAAGACTGATTTGATTCATGGATTAGGTCTGTAAATAAAAGCACTTCACTGTGGTTGGATACTTGATGTAATAGACTTTCCCTACTTACCTGTTTCTTATTCCAGGCATTTTTTTTCTTATTTATTTTTGAAATGGGGGAGCTTTTTTTTT
>NDXB01004548.1:55008-66886 GCA_002631895.1 Agapornis roseicollis
TCCAGTTCCAACCCCCCCAAGCCCTACCAGCATGCACAAAAACAGAGAGAAAAGCTTGCAGAATGAAATAGATGTGAAATACAAGGGTCCCTTAGAAGGCACTTGCAAGAAATAAAAGAACACATTTATATTTTATAATGTGGTCCCCAATCACCACAGAAAAAGCATAAAATTATGCAATTCCCTATGGACATTCTGTATGATGGCACTGCTTTAATAATTGAAAATGAAATATTTCTTTTAGAAAAGAATTCTATGTATGACTCCCTTCTGAATGCATCACCCTGACTGACTGGGAGAACTCGGTGTGAAGCAGTGTGATGGTATAGTACCAGCTATGGTTTTTTAACTTCAGTTTCCTCTCTTTCCTCTTATGACGCTGGATTTCACAAAATGAGCTGACTGCCTGCCTCTGAAGGCCACAGTCCCACTAACATGGCATTTTCCAGGAGTGCACAGAGAGGTGGAAGGGAAACCAAGTGAAAGATCCTAGGATTTCTTTACACAACTGCTCTCCTTTAATGCTTATGTTAGGTCACGTGGAAAACTGGGCACATTAAACATACAGATTCTGCACGAGACTTTATGCACTTGGATCTGAATACAAATAACAGCAACTGTGCATCTGATGTGCCATTTTTGAAGTGTATACTTTGTACAGAGAGGGACTGGTTAAGGGTAGGGATTTGTTTTTCTTTGTTATTTGAGCTAGTGAGCACTGACACATAAATTTGGCAGTGAAAATATTTTCTGTGGTTGCTCTGTGAGACATCTTGGGTGATTGTTTTTCCTGTACAGACAGAAAACCTGTGTCCAGATAAAGCCTCACAAAACATAGGTTAGTAGGAATACAAGAAGAATGTGAGTGAATAACCAGTGTTTTTTGATCACGTCTTAGTTACGGAATCATGACTACACGAGAAGACAATACTTAGAATAATGTGGCAAATGTTATAATACATACAATGGAACTAATTTTCTTAGTGAAAATAAACAGATCTTGTTAAGAATATAAACACCTTTCAGTCTTTGAACTCCCATGTTAGTAGTTTTATTTCTCAAATGATATTTTAACACTATGGCTTTGCAGTAGAGCAAAACTGTAACTTTGGGATAGATACTCCCTGTTCTTATTAGGTGGGTGGAAAAGTAAACTTCTTTAATTTGAAGAGGTGAAGGTGTTATCTCCACAGCTCATTTTCCTTCTTAAAATACTGTCTCTGAGTAACTGGGAAGGCACAAAGTATCCTTGTATGTCTTATGTTAGGCTTTCTAAATTCCTGAAGAAGGAGCCATGGGAGCTGATGTGGAATGTGAAGTACAGAACTTCATGCAGTTTCCCCATTATTTATATAATGCAAAACCCAGGATCACTGAAATAGACTAAATAGATTGGCACTCAGACCACTTGCTATTTGTTAGTAAATTGGCACTCAGCCACAGATGGAATACTGTGATGAAGAAAAGCAGAATCATGGCTCCTTTACAATGCTACCTGGAAAAAGCAGATGTTATCTGGTTTTCATTTTTCCATATAAGGAATATGACACTACATTTGAATTCCTTGTCAATCCCAGCTTAAGTTCTTGAGATTTATTTTCCATGTATTGGAAAATCTGTATCTGGCTATATTCATTTATTTATGTATTATTTAGATTTCTAAAATAGACTTCTGCCTTCCCACCATTATACAAGTAGAGATTTTTCTAAAGATTTTTACCTAGGTAACCTTTTTTTAAACTCAGTCTCTCCTCTTTTCATCCCTTCTGAAGATTAAACATGATGCAGTGAGATGGTATTTGGTACAAGGCAGGTTGATAACATTACCATCCAAGGTCCCAGCTATTTTTAAGATCTATTGTTTCATATTTCACTGTTTGAATCACTTTGCTCAAGCTTGAACTCCACAAGTCAGTCCTGATTATATCTGAAAATCACACATTGGAAATGTGATCTATCTAATAAGTGAACAAACAAGGGAAGGGGAAGCCACAGGAAAAATCACAGAACAAATCCTTTGTTTTTGATTAAGGCTTTTCTTGGGTCATGTGGAAAACTAGGCACCTAAATTCGTATTATGGAGTGATGGGATTTGAGTGTGAATCTCCAGTGTCCTTGTACGAATTGAGGAGAAATGGAAAAATGAACATCCTCTGTTGTCTGCAGAAAATGGGATGCATCATAGTACATTTGGCTCCAACCCTGTCACAGGATCAGTACAGCTTTCCAAGAGGGTTGGCAAGCCTCAGAGCTCTGTCCTCATTGACTCCCATTTAAATAACAGCTTTCCTGTTCTGAAAACCCTCTCTTGCACGGCAATATTTTGAAAAAGAAAATAAAGCAGCTACTGAAGACTTTATTTTCTACACAGTTTTGATTATTTTGAATTTAGGAGTATCAGAGTTGATGTCATATGCAAGAGTGTATCTCCCTTTGCTTATGTTGCCAGGATGTGATTTTGTAATTTGCTTTTCTTTAGTGAGAATTAATGTTTTTCAATACTATTTTTAGAATGTAGTTCTTTCTAAAAGACTCGAGACAGACAAGATGCTATCTGTGGAGCTCGCAATGCAAGTTACACTGTAAGTCAAAGCTGTAGCTTTCAGGCTTTGGTTTCACACACAAAATGGTCTCAGAGGGTTTAGTGTTAGTAAGGAGAGGGGAATAAGGGAAGACAAGGGTGGCAACATGTCATCTCTCTGAAGAAAGTGTTAAGAGGCAAGCCAGTTATGCATGTTTGGCATATTGAAGGTTTATAGCCTGGGACAGTAACTATCCACTATAAATCACTGTGATGATAAGGAAACCACATGTCCTGTTCCTGAATTGAAGAAAGAAAAGCCTACAATTCTTTTTCTTCCCTAAGCATCTTTCCTGATACATATTCTCTGGCCACATAATAAATTGAAATGGACCTCAACAAGCTTCTGGTTTTAAACATTTAAAACTTTTGGTATTTGAATTTAGAAATTAGTAACTGAAACACAAATAATTCTAAGAGAGAGGTTAAAAAGAGATGGTTAAAAAAGGAGGTTAAAAAAAAAAAAAAAAAAAAAAAAGGGAGGTTAAAAAAGGAAAACTTGAAACCTCAGAAGATAAATATGTTTGAACTCCAACATGCAGAAGCCAGAGCAGTCATTGTCTGCCGCTGCTAAGGCGGGTGAAGCTTCCAGGGCCAGGCTCCTTGAGAACCACCTTTATGAAGACATTAGAAGAGGAGGAGATGCTGTTCTGGAGGCTCATTATCACAAAGGAAGCTCAGATATGAGGCTGGTTTACTTTATTTTAGCAATCCTGCTTCCATTGAGTACATATTTTTTATTGTGATTATACTTTCAGAAGGGAAATTAAAATGATGAGCCCACATACCTACACCATCAGAAAGACTCTTGAAGCCAACACACAGGAAACAGTACCACATATTCAGCTCTTTTTGAGACTCCCCATACTCCCTATCTCTAAGATGAGATTTTTTTTCCCCCTCTTGGGTATGACTTCTTCAAATATCTAACCTCTACTGGTCCTTTAGTCCTCTGGTATGAAGCAAATGCACAGGATCATATGCAGTGCTTTTAAATTACAGACACCTTGACTTAGGACACAGGAATTCAGCACAGCCCTAAAGGGTTGATATAATACTATCCTGCCAGGCTACACCACCTATTTTCTGCTTCAGCTTTAGCTTCCCAAATCATCCTCAGTATAGTATTTTGTGATAATACAAGCCTGAAGACACAAAGGTTTGCTATGAGGCCAGTTCATCTTCAGTTGAGAAAAACTCCCAAGTAATTTGACTGCTTCCACACCAAAGTGTCACTGAGGTAAATTGGGTTCCTATTCTATTGCATTCATGGAGGTATGACAAGCCTTATTTGGTTTTTTTTCAAGAGATCAGGCATTCAGAGGTAAATGCTTTCCCTCTGGTTCTGTGAAGAGCTTTTACATTTCAGCGGTCATACCATTGTAATGAGTGAAACCAACAGACCATCTGGTCCTCTATTTGATCTCTGGTAATGGCCGGTACCAGATGCTTCAGAGGACAGAGCAGCAGAATCTACAGCCAAATAACCAGCCAACAAGAGAAAGTTTTTTTCAGCTCCTGTCAATTAGTGACTCACTCATGCTTTATAAAGTGAGTATGTTTTATTTCTTATACTTTTTGTTATCCAATACTCTTAAACTATAACTGTTCAATACAATTTTAGTCTTTTATTCCAGAAATATTGATACTGGAAATTTCTTATCCTCCTCCACATTTTCAGGAGTTTATTTCACTTCTACAGTTGACTATAGATGATAAAAGGATTTTACATTTTATGATGTAAAGGCAATTTTCAACACAGCATAGCTATGCCAGATAAGTTAGTGAAATATAGTTATTTGTTCCAGTGGCATCCTGTTCTTCAGCTCTGACTTGTTACAGTGGGATTTTTAGTTTTGTACTGATTAGAGTAGAAACTGGAACAAATCTTAATAAATATTACAACTGGGTGTATGAGAGCACCCTGATTGAGCGGGCCAGACATAATAATATTGAATTCTAATTTGTAATTCAGGTTTACTAAGTCCAATTTGTACCTCAGAGCCCAAAAGCTTTGCTGATCTCATCTATGTCTAACTGCATGCTCCTACAGCCTTTGCCACAACGTCTCTTGGAGGTATCGCTGTACAAACTGTTTAATAATAGTTTCTAGTGTGCAGGTTTTTGCATTTATAAATAGCAACAAGCACAAAGTGGGTTTATTTCAGGCTCTTACTTCCAACTAATAAGATACAGTGCACTGTTGTTGGCCAAGTAGTGGGATGTTCTCAGTCAGTAATGGTTTGTATATTTAACTGGTTATTTTTAGTTTGTTCTCTATTTTATGCCAGAATGGTGAACCTTTGTGCCTCATAAGATGAAATTCGATTCACTGGTTGTCTCAGACCTGAAAGATTGAGCCAAAACCTTAAACCAGAGTCTCTGTATTACACATGTGGGATGGAGAGTTAGAGCTGCGCAACTTCACCTTTCTAACCAGGCTCTATGTGAATGAGGTTCATAAACAATGGTGCACTGGTTTTGGCTGGTATAGGGCTTGTTTTCCTTATAGCAGCTCTTCCAGTATTGTGGTGTGGATCTGCAATGAAAGCTGTTTTGGTAACACAGTGATGCTTTTGCTGAGCAGTACTTCCAGAGCATCAAGGCCTTTACTACTTCTCACTCTGCACCACCAGTGAGTAGGCTGTGGGGGCACCAGGAGCTGGAAGGGAACACAGCCAGGACAGCTGACCCCAACTGACCCAAGGGAAATCTCACACCATATGATGTCGTGCTCAACAAGAAAAGCTGGCAGAAAAGGAAGGAAGGGGTGATGTTTGGAGTTTTGGAGTCTGTCTTTCCAAGTAACTGTTATTTATAATGAAAATAACTAAACACCTGCCTGCCAATGGGAAGTCCTTTTTCTTATTATTATTTGCTTTCTCTGCTGAACTGCCTTTATTTAAATGCATGAGTTTCTTCCCTTTTCCCCTTCTCATTCCTCCCCCTCACCCCAACACAGGGGATTGAGTAAGCACCTGTGTGGAACTTAGCTCCCTTCCAGGGTCAGCCCCCAGTAAATGCTTAAAAACTGGAATATCCTTCCCAAACAGCTATTGACTTCCTTGGCTCACTTCTTAAAGATTACCTAGGGTCCCAGCTTTCAGAGGTCTTCTGGAGTCTGCTAATTTCTCAGATGTTTTGGTCTGGTTTTTTCCTACCTTTTCTATGATTCAAGACTTTCTTTTCTCATTTTGCTATTCAAAAAATAGATCTAACAGTGAAAAGGACACGGTCCTTTTTTTTTTTAAAGAAGGTTATCTGGGAAAAAAAGGTTCACAAATCAGATCTGCCATCTAGCCAGAAGAGGAATGCAAAGAATTAACTAATATATGGAAAGAGCATGCAGCAGAACATGATTTCATTTAGAGTGCACAGAACCAGCACATTTATGACAGAATTGCTTTCCAGCTACCTCAGGGAACACAATATAAAAAATAATCTTAGGTGCAGAATGAGAAACAGTGGCAAAGGCTGTGCGTTATTGAAAGTTAACTGCAAAGTACTGAAGAGTGTTTTGTCAAGTGTGTAGGAAAGCTAACAAAGTTGAATAGCTGTGAAATTTCACATCTGCTTCATGGCAGAGACATGATTGATTTGGCTTCGTATAGAACTGCAACTTGTCAATAGATCAAAAATTCATTTACACTCTAAAAAGTCGTCAGCCTTTTGGACCGGCTTACTATGGAATATGATATATATTGGTGTAGGTGCAAATTTAGCAGGTTTGAGAGTCTTACAAGTGTAGATTCAGATTGGTTCTGAATCTAAATAAACATGCAAACGCTACCTCTGGTAGCTGGATTATAAGGTGGTATCCAGGTACCGTTGTTTCAGACCCTGCATAATATGGACATGTCAGTGTATCTGTCATTTGGCAAAACTCTTCCAGATTAAACAGAAATACTGATTGAATTAATTACTTTCTTATTTTCTAAAGCTTATCCTTGTTTTCAGCTCAGTTTGGTGAAAATGTATCAACAGCTTTTACAAATCACTGCAAGGGAGGAAGAAATGAGTAAAAATCTCTTTCCAGTGTGAATATTTACTGTGGCATGAAAAGACAATCGATTATCACCGTGATTAACTGCAAGAAATCCTAACACAGCAAAAAAGCCAATGACAAATTGGCACAGGGAAGAGAACTGAATGAAAGGAATAGGTTTTCAATATAAGCATAATCTAAAGCATGGCCTCAAGTCACCAGATGGCTCAAGGGATTAGCAATGCTATATAGTCTTTCACTTTCCTTCTCTGTGCCCTCCCCTTCAAGCAACAGGTTCAAATGTTCAAGTAAGGAACATAAGCATACAGCCAGCCACAGCTTAAAGGGTCTTTATCTACAACAGGCAGCATAGTAAAAGTCATCACTATCTAGTAGCGTTATCTCTGTGAGAAGAATTATATGCTGGTGCTGTGTTAGTATTTCTTTGTTGATGAAAAGAAAAACATTCATCTGGTTTAAATTGAAATCTTCCCTTTGAAAAGTTTCAGTTTATTTTTAAGTCCTTTCAAGAGACATCATGATGTTTATGTTCGTTTCATAGATGTAAACCATAAATCTGTGAACATGCAGAGGGGATCTGATTTTTCATCTCAGTACAGAGACTGTTCTGCCACAGATGTTTCTGAAGTTTGCTTTTGGTCATATTATTTTCTTAGGGGAACACATTCAAATACCATCAAAGTATGATCATGACTGCTAATAAGTGAAAATCCTTTAGGAAACCTTAGTAGGCTACATACCACTTAAGACAAATTTTTAAGTCACCATATGAGGAAATATGGGGTAAAATGTTTTGAGGAGTTATCTTTTCCCCTATATTTGTAGTGCTTTATAGATAGATAAAGGGCTTTAATCCTTGTCATGAGGGTTACATGCTATGTTCCAAAGCCATTGATTGTATTGATCTACATTCAAATGAACATTGAATATTCTATTGAATGCAGTAAAAAAACCCAAACCAAAACAAACTAAAGTGGGAGGGTTCACTGAAGCCTATGTATAACTGTAATCCAGAATGCTGTACCATTTATTCTTGTGTGGCAATTCTTTAATTCAAAAAATATATTTCTTAACTTGAATTTTCAGCCGGTCATACTCTGCTAACTTTCAGCTATAGACTTAAATTACTCTCTTTTCTTCAGTAGAAGTAACATTTTATCCTCTATGCAAGATAAATGCAGAAGAGGTGAAAAAAATAGTTAAGTTTAATGACCTGATTTTATGCTGCAGCTTTGATGAAACTCTGCTTTCCTCCTTTTGCTCAGTTACTTGCCTTTTGTAGCCTTCTCTTTCTTTTTTCCTTTCAGGCAGCTGCAGTATGGTGCATGATTTATACTTCAGATACTAAAATATTTATTTTCTTGCATATTCAGGCATTTTCCTAATATTATATCAGTTTATTTTGTAACTCTTGACCCTTCAAGGTAAGATGTTAGCCCCACTGTTGTCACTGGCAAAGATTTTTCAAACTTGAACAGGGAGGAGGTTACCCTAAATGATATCATTGTGATAAAACCGTAATGCTCCTAGGTTGTATTCAGATTAGGTTCATATTGCCTGTGATTTCACTCTGTATGTTTTTTTGTTTGACCAAGTACATGCTCTTCTCCTGGAATGATGCTCAGGTAATAGTATATATTCATCGCCTGTGCTGTGATGTTTGGGTACATGTGCAGGATAAAGTTTGGGATGTAGATCTATGTTGACTGTATTAAGTCACAAAGTAATGGGATTCAGTTTACAGCTTGGTGCTGTTCATCACCCTCTTTCTGTACTTCTCATGATGTAGGTTGTGTGGTTGCAGGTTATGGAGCAGACAAACATTACTTTGAAATGGACATAGTCTGGCATATCTCTACAACCCTAGGGCCCTTTGACAGTTTCTCCTTACTTAACTATAGAGTGCATTCTCTGGAGTGAAGGAGCTACTCTTTCCTTGTACCCTATGGGAACACAAAGAACAAGAAATGGGATTTCTCTCTCCTTTGTCCATTTATATTGAGGCAATTCCATTTATATTTATATTCCACAAAAATAGAGAAGAGAATGCTCAACTTAAACAACAGTCTCTGGTTCTGCCAGGACCTTTCAATAAATTATTGTTTTGTGCATAAAGAAATCATTATTTCTTTATGGAAATGGAAGAGAAGTTCAAAACAGTGTTTTGATGGCTCAGTGACAGCCATCACTGAGCAAGTTCAGTGCTGAATAGCAAAGTTTTGCTCAGATCCTCTCACTTGCAGGATCTCACCTTAATCAAGATAACTAATGAATCTAGAAGAATAACATCAGGAGAATAAATAACATAGTGTAAGCTAGTCTTGCATGCAGTTTGGCACATGGAAGCAGGAGATATGCCAACTGAACTATATGTTCATCAAGGTCTGCCCAGCACTACCCCATCACCAACCACTACACAAGTTCACACTAATTCACCTAAGAGTTCGTATCTCAGTAACCTTCTCCTGAGACTCTTTCAGGTTTTCATATTCTGTCTATCTCATTTTCTGTCATTTAATACCTTGTAAGTAGCAGAACATCTTGTTTTTCTTTAACAGCATCTCGTTGTAATCTCCTTTGAAACCTGCAAGATTTTCTCTGCATTATACATACAACGTACTGTGATACCACCATGTCAGCTACAACACGAATTTCAGCACACTTGCAGACTTAGCAGTTTTACGGTACAATTACTGTGATGGCTTTGGCAGACATATGAGCCTGCATATCTTATTCAGGCAAAACTTCTATAAGTTCATTGAATGCAGTTAATCAATGGAGGCAAATCATGCTGACGCTGAATTCACAAAGTCTGTCTTTTGTTCATATACGTTTATGTGTAAAACTGGTACACTGAGAGTTGCCAACCATAGGCCTGAGGGGCTTTGAGCATCTCCTGCTTTCCCAGGTTAACATGGGCTTCCTCTGATTCTCTGAAGGACACACACCATTTTACTATCAGCTTGAAATTTCAGTTCAAATTAGAACACAAAGTTAGCTTGTTGGTCTTCAGCTATTTTAAAATCCCTTAAATATGTTGGTTTCTGTGAAGTATCTGCTGTGCAAAGCAATGTTCAGTCTGAAATTTGTAGAATGGGTATCTAAACAGATTGAAATTTATTGGAGTCACAGTATTTCTACATGAACTATTTAGTGAAGTACAGAATGTAAAGGTGTGGATTCTAAATACGGTTGCATGTAAGGCAAAAATGGTTTTGGGTAAAATTTATCTTCTAGATCTTCTCTGAGCACTGTCAGTGTTGTTTCAAACACATTTGAGCCACAAAATTATTTTTACAGGAAAACTCCTTAAAAACCTATGTAACTGAAAGACTAAATGCAAAATCCAGCCCACAAGTTCATTGTGAATATCCTGTGTGCTAGACTTATTTTGAAACTGGGTAGTTTTGGACAATTTTGCAGTTGTTCTCAGATTACAGTAAAATCCAAACCAGACTGCAGAAACACGCAAACGTTATTGTTAGCCTGTCTTTCATCTCTGCTCTCATCAAATAAATTTGAAACTGCAGATTTCCAGCAGAAAAGCTTTAGGACAGCTCACCATTCAGGGCCATGCGAGATGAAATGGGGGTGGGAGGACCACCCTTTTCAGAGGTGGGTGCAGGCCATGTAAACAGATGTGGCTGAGCTCAATGGGGGAGCCTGAATGGCTGCATTGTTCCTTCCCTTCCCGGCCCCCTTCTCGCCCTCCCAGCAGGGACCCTGCGCAAGTCGGGCTCGCAGATGAGAGCTTAAATTCTGCGTGTTACAACTGAAGAAACCCCGAGTGCACTGGGTTTTTATTAAGTCTATCAAATACCTTGAACACTAGTTTACCTCCCCAGAGCTGGTTTAGAGGCATTCCAGAGCAGCTTTTATAACAGCTTGTTTCTGCGTGTACAGCAGAATTCATTTTAAAGACAACATCAAAGTAATTTCCAGTCGAATTTTTACATTTCTCAATTAATTGTAGGTTATTTTTGAAACTAACTCATTTTCAGTTGTTTGTGACTCATGATGCACCTATAAATAGTACATCTAACATATACACACATATGTATTACTGTTCAATAGCTTGACATTAAGTTCATTCCAAGAAGGAGGACTTGGGGAATACTATAAACACATTTTATATAAGGATACATGTATATATACAAGTATATATGCAAGGATGTATGCCATGCCTTCATTCAAATCTTCAAAAGAGATTGTAGCAACACGATTCAACAGTGTTGGTAGAAGTTCATCCTGAAACATCCACACCGCTGCTCAATTACTGAATTACCATATATTGCATATATAAATAATGGATTTATTTCATAGGGGACTCTTATTGTTGAATACTTGCAAAGGTCACAGATACCAGCATTTGGAAGCTTTAAATAACCCCAGGGACACAGAGAGTTGTGATTTCTGAGGTCTTTCTGGGGAACAGACAGCAATAGCAGTGCAGTTCTAGTTTAACGGTTTAACTAGTGTTTCATTTTGCAGAAATAAAGCAACATCATTTTCCCCATTTAAGTTCAGTAACAAAGTTATTCATAAAATACACACTGTTGTATTCTGCCGCACAGCAGTGGGGTTTTTTCCTCTCCCCTAGTCATGACAAAAGTTTGTAATAGATGTATAATTTGTTAACTTTGTGTATAAAGGTCCTGAATGTATTTTGTAGGCATTTCTGGCCTGAAGCATGCCAAAGATTGCTAAGACAGGGAAAGAGGAAGTGAAACAGAAGGGAGAGGAGGGAAAAGGAATGCACGCTTTGTAAGTGCCAGTTTGCACTTCTTTCATATTCAAAAATTAAGCTTAGGTCTGTGACAGTTCAACAGGCACATGTGATAAGAGGTCTAGTTAATTTTCCAACCTCTAAGTCCTTTGTTTGTATCAACAGCAGAAACTTGAAGAAGTTGAGAAAGCAAAATAAACCAAACAGTGTACTTTGAACAGCATTTCAGGGTTGCCCTGCAAGCATTCACTTTGCAGTTCTGCGGCAAATCTGCTGCCGTAGGCAATACACAGGAGTGTGCACAATCCCACTTTTTGGAGGATAAGGCTTGGTTATTTGTTCTTAGGCACACTATCAAAGCTTTTCTTTTCTTTTTTTTTTTTCCTTTTTTTTCTTTTGGTAGTATGGTTCTATCTCAGAAACAGTGATAGGGTGTAAATAAGGTGCACTGATTTAATTTCTTGTTCTGCCACACACTCTGACTTTGTGTCTCATGTCATTAATAGATCTAATAGGATTTTGGCGTGAAACCAAAGGTGGGGGGGGGGGGGGGGGGGGTGTTTAA
>NDXB01004548.1:66979-80737 GCA_002631895.1 Agapornis roseicollis
GGGGGGGGGGGGGAGGGAGAAGGGATGAGCTGCAGAGAGAGCTGCTGCCTTTCTCAACTCGAAAGCGATGTCAGGCCTATCAGCCTCCTCTTTAGTCCTCCCTGACAGAGCTGGAGGCATTTCTCTGTACATGAATGTGTCTCATGCATTCATGAGGCTTTTTGACACCACAGCCTCTTTGTTATGAGCTAGATCACGGCTCTGCCCTTCTCTCAGCTGCCATATGGTGCAGTGGAAAGAGGCTTTCAAAGACAGAGTGGGACTGAGGAACTGAGGCAGAGAGAAGAAAGAAATCGAACTGTGGCAGATGAAATTGATTTATTTTCAGAGCAAAAGGGGCAAGTGACTATGACTGGTGGAGGGAAGGGGGGGGAATGCCTTGGAATATAAAACCGTCTGCAGAGCAGGCAAGCAGGCTGTTCAGATGACAGCCGTGCTGTGCTTGTTCTCCAGACGCAGTGCTTGAAAAGAAGCATACACATTTTTGTTATCTTAGTAATGCTATCTGAGAAAGACTTACAGCCCCAGTGCCTCCACACTGGACCTCAGCAACGTCATTTCAGCTTGTGATTTTACTTTGCTTTTGAGAAAAAATCTTTCTGCCCTGACATGTGTGCATAACTGTCAAGTATTAGTATGGCAATGTTAGAAGTCTCCAAAAAGTATCTGTCTCCATGACATTTGGAGAAGGATTGTTTGAAGGAAAACGTCAGATGATAAATTCTTCTCTCTGTCCAGTGAGTGCAAATCCACTAAAACCAATTGAGTTTGTTTAGACTTACAGGTCATAGCCTTGTTTTACCAAGGTGACCTGTTCTGTTAAAAAAGAATATTAAACACAAGTCAGATTTACTTCTTGTTATTTTTCTGCCTTACTTTTCATTTGGCTTCAAAAGGAAGCCTGTTCCACATCTGCCTGCACTCACTCTGACTTTCAGACTGGTGACAAAATATTTCAACCTGAAAAAAAAAAAAGAACATGATGTGTATGGGTCTTAATTCAGAGCTTCTTATGGAGATTATTTACGTTTTGTGGCAAACTGGGCTTTAATCTTGGTGTCAGTATGGATCAGAAAGATACGTGTAAGGTCAAACTCCTTAAAAGTTAGGGAAAAGTCCGATAAAACGGATTGAAATTGTTAATTCTTATTCTCTGAAAAATTATTATATCTACATAACTATTTTCCTAGCTCTGTGGGACTGTATTAAAGTATGCAGAATGCATAGGAACAGAATCAAACATGTTGCTTAGAAATTGTTGGTTTAAATTCATCTGGTGCTGTTTTGCATACCCTGAACTGCTTTGAAAGACTTATGGGAATTGTAGTTTAAGTGGCATGTGGGAGGACTGAGGAGGGCTCATATGCAGACCATTTCCACAGTAAAAGAGTATGCATGGACAGAAGAGACCATGAAAAAGATATTATACAGGTTTGAAATATCATGATTGGCATGGTAGCTAGGGAATCATTATTTACTATGTCCCAATGAAATGACTGAGAGACACCCAATGCCAATTTAAAATAGAAGCTTTGAAATGAATTAAGGAAGTTCTTTCTTCTCACTATGCATAATTAAATTGAAGCTCTCATTGCTGCAGAAATTTCTGAAGGCCGAAAGTATTGATGGCTTTAAAAAGATTGAGATATTCATTTGAAGAAGCGTAAGGCTCATAGTACAATGCTTTGGGTGCAGTCTGCAGATCAGGAAGTCTTAGAAATGGCACATTTTTGGAAGCTGGCACAAATGTACACAAAATAAACATTTTATCTGCCCAGTATAATTATTCTTGTGTTCTTATAAAATATTTATCATTTCTAGTAAGCTGGGCTCTCTCCTTACTCCATTTATCCTACCAGGTACTTCCGTAGTTCACTTTTGGGGTTTAATTGGAGGGTACATATTGAGGAATTCGGGAGATAATATCAGCCAAGGAAAGCCAGCTTAAGGGAGAATACTCCAGTCCGCTTCCCATGGGACAGTATGGGAAGCTTCAGTGGCTACTGAAAGAAGTTGAGCTAACTCAAAACAAAATACTTCTTTTCTGAAAAATCAGCTGCTTGGCTTGGATTTGACCCCAAATGATTTTTATAACAGACAAATTAGTTTTGAATCAACAAATCACATGCTTTGTTACAGAAATAACTTTTATGTAGAGCTTGGATTTTCCATTTCCCAAAATGTGCTGGTTAGGTTAGTTTATTGATCACTGCAAAAGGCTTTCTCTAGGAGCACAACACAGTAACCAGGGTTACTAATCATCTAAAGATGATTTGCACCCCTGACTTCTGAAACAGCATTCCATATGTTTGGCTCGTTTCAACCTGGAGCTGGATCTTCCCTGTAAAGGTTTAGGACCATATGGTAGAACTGACAAAGGAGGAAAATGGTCAAAGGAAGAATAGGAGGCAGAGCCCTTGGAAAACTCACAAACAGCAGAGAGGGCACTAGAGCAAAGCTGGAGGACTGCTGTCAATCCTCTCTTTATCAAGAGCTGCTTTCCTCACAGATACATTTCTGTGCCCTCAGCTAATGCTGCTGCTCTGGATGCTGATGTGACCACCCTGTGGTTTCCGCTTCTCAAGGAAGAGAATCAAGTTCCTTTCACACATACATAGCACATGTTGTATATGGTCTAATTGTAATGCTGTTTCCTGTTTGAGGGATGAACAAAAAATATGGGACTTGCTCAAGTGTTGGTGGTTGGTGTTGGTAGGGCCTCACCATGCTAACAGTGCCTAATGAAGCACAGTCCCAGCTGTCCCCCTCTCCATCCCTCTCTCTGTTTTTGAGCATCCTCAGCCTGCAGCAGCACAAGAAAGGAAGGTCACTTCCTTTCCCACACTGACAGATCACATAGGTCCACCGGAACCCTGTAGTACTTGGGTAGCGAAAAAGGATTGTCCTTTCACCCTATTCACTGATCAGAGAAGAGGGAGTAATGCCAGTCTGAATTCCTTTGGCTTGGATTCAGCAATGCCTTTGAGTAAGAGTCAGCGAAGCTTGTTTTAAGTTAATGACTGTGCTACACTCAGTCCTCATGGAGAACATGTGCAAAGGATCATGTTCCCCTTTTATGCATATGTCAGCCCTTAAGAAAAGTAGAATGAGATGAATAAAACCACTTCATCAAGACTATTTCTGAGAATTTTCCACTGAGTCGTCCAACTTTCATATCTTTTGGAATTTAAATGTTCTATATAGTCATGTTTTGCCTTCTGTAAATATATATATATGCAAATGAATAAAGGAAAAGAAAAGAATGTTTTTGTGAGATGGTGCTGGTCACAAAAGAGCTATTGTGTTACTTTTTTGCTCTTGCATTTTTCCTCTTTATTTGTCCACGTGAAGAATAATTCATATTGTCAAGTGAAAAGACACTGCAATTACTAATCAACTTAAAAAATGCTGTTCCTTTTTTGAAAAGAGAAAAGCAGCATTTGGGCTAAGTTCTGACCCTGCATTATGAATCAGTGTTAGTAACAAACATATTTATTCAGTATTTCTCTTCTATTTTTACAGTAAGAAGAGAAAGACAAGTTTGCACAAAAGAACAGACAGGTAAGGAATTTTTTTTTCCTTATCTTTTATTATTATTGTTGTTGTTGTTGCTATTCTTATTTACAGTTAAGAAAGGAAGAAATGCTGTGTTGGCTAGACCACTGGCCCATCTATCTCAGGACTATTTCTTTAAAGTGCCACAGAGAAAGACACTTGAGCTGTGCAGTTCTGGCAGCCCAGTCACTCTCTGCACCTTGACATCCACAGCTGTGGATCTAGCTGTTTTAGGACTAGGCAGGAATATACCCCTTTTAATCCATTTGATGACAATTTGTTTTAAAATACAACATCTATAGCTATGAGTTTAATCCTCTCAAGAATGCAAGTATGATAAAACAATATTAAGATTCAGTGTTCATAAGTTTAATTAAAGAGAGTAGTACTTAGCACCTTTCTGTATTCTAAGTAAACTGTTTATGCAGTATCACATGGTCAAGAACTTTGACTTACAACTTAAATGCTTTTAACAAGGTCAAGCAAATTATTTAATGATTTGAATTTCATAAGTATTTAGTCTTAGTATATAGCAGAAGCGTGAAGCCAAATTACAATTCCTTTCTGCAGATGTCTTTGTTTCTGACAATTACTCTCCTAATAGTCTCTTTAGGCTACCTGGTAAAGCTTCCTTATTCTTAAAGGTGTAGAAGAAGCTAGATACTCAGTGCTTCAAAGGTATGTAGAACATGCTAACACACAAAGAAAGTCCCCAAAATTTCAGTGGGCTCCACAGTATTTCCCATATGGCTTGCTTCTGAATCCCTGTTACAAATCTATTGTGTATTGCATGTGGGTAGTTTTGCCTGGTTGTTCAAAAAGGCTGCTAAAGCAACAAAAGAGAGCTTGCTTCAGGTACCACAGCTGCAGAGGGTCCCCAAGGCCATGGGATGTGAACTAATGTTTATCACTGCATAAGGATATGACATCCGTCTTGATTTTCACTTAATACAGTTTTGGAAAATCATTTGACAGGACATTAGACAAGGATCACTCTACTCAGACATCTTGGTTCATGATTCTGGGTAGAACAGAGCACAGAAGTGACAAAATGCATTGGTTTTAAGTTGCCGTTATCTGTATATGGTTTGACAATGAAGGCATTATTATATCAGAGTTATTCAAGTATCATAATTAGGTGCCTCATCACTTTATAAAAATTATGTCCTATCAATAATTGTAATGACAGTAAGATCTCATACAGGATATCTGTGGAAAGGTATGTGTATTTGATGTTTAAACATAATCTAACATTTTTACAGCCTGTGATAATTCTTGTTTTGCTTTTTTCCAGAGGAAATAAAAAATTGCACCTTGACTGTTCTGCAGCCTCCATGTAGGTCCTTGCTATAGTTTGACTCCTGGAACCGTTCTTGAGTCTTGCCTAGCACAGGAGGGTTTTTGGAGACAGGTTTCTCATTCATGATACCCGCAGGAAACTGCTACTTAGAAAGGACTAGGCAAATGCTAATTTATCAGAGAAGCCTTTCGAAAGCTCTGACTAACGGTACTGAAAACTTACATTTAGAATCATACATGAGCAAGTTGGGTTTATATTGCATGGAAGATTTTATGGAGCCCTTAATGTAGCACCTATTACTGCATGCTTCATTTTAGCAGCAATAAATCAGCAAGACTGCAACAAATAGCTCAGATACTAACTAAATTAATACACTAAATTACTGGGAGAGCAATATGCCAGAACTTTACACTAGATAATCATCTAATTTTCAGGGAAACATCCTTTTCATTATGTACCCAAATTTCAAATAGCGAGATTTGTAGTCAACTTACAGGAGTGGCAGAAAACGTTTGAACTAGTACTGTTCAGAAATTATTACTTGTAAAGGCTGAGTAGGAATCTGCTTTCCAATTAAAACCAATTGTTTTAATTTTAAATATAATTAATCTGTGTTAGTAATGAAATAGATCAATATAATACAAACTGAGTTCTTAAAAGAATCTTAGAGATTCTTTCAGCCCATGTGAGAAATAAAACATTCTTATGTAAAAAGTTGTTATTCCTGAGATAGAGTATTACCAGAACTGAAACAGAAGAAATCAGTAAAAATCATGGTGCTCAAAAATGGTTTAATATAGTTTAACCTTTGGGGAATAAATAATTCTTTAATTCTTTAAAAGAACTATTACTTTTTCTTTTTTCTCTTAAGATGTTATGTAGAACTGACTTTGAGATGGGATAGTTCTAGACAATCCCTTTAAATCAAACATATTTTACACCATACAAAGGAAGTGGAACAATGTAGGGCCTGCACACAAAGTCCTCCAAATCAAAGCCTTAATTGCTGCTTTTTGTGGAGATTAGTTTCAATTATTCAAGTGCAAAAGCTTGATACCTCTTTTGATATAACTTTTCATTTTGTTCTTTTGTTTATGTGTTATCTTGCATCTCCCTAAAATTGCAAACAATATCTTCTACTACTATGTTCTTTATGTATTCTGTATTCTTTAGGGGTTTAATTTCTAGGACCTAAAAATAGAACCATGAAGGAAGCATATGGATGCTAAGAATTTCTGTTTTCACTTGTAACATCAAAATCTTTTCAAGCAGTTCAATAACAGTGAACCCACAACATATGGATTATGAAATACAAGTCATACATGTACATATATGTACATATACTATTTCTACAGTGGGCAACCTTAGAAAGTGTATGTGAAATTGATGTTTTAGAAGTTTTAGCTGACATTAAAATGTCAACCAAGTCACAATGGTTAAGATTTTCACAGATTGTTTTTAGGTTACCAAGTCCTGATCAGAAATCAATAGTTTTTAGAAGCTCTGAAGCCTTACTGATTTCAGCACGATACAAACATTCATAGATATTTACATTTCCAGAGATATCAGCACTGTGAAGATATGTGTGCTTTGTGCCCCATAAAGGAAGGAAGTTGGGAGCTGTGTTTCCCAGCCAGTCTTTTTCACTGATAACTCTTGGGTTCTCATCCCTGTTGCTGGAAAGCAGCCTCTTACTTAACTTTACTTAAAGTTACAAGATTTTGCTATGTGCAAACTTCCATAACTATTGCAGTGTTGCAGTTAAACAAAAGAAAAGAACTCTGCTCCTTACAAAGTGGTTTTACCCACAGGATTCTTCAAGGAAACTGGTACATGGGTTCGTCCATGGCATTGTACATGCTAGGATATATGATATCTGTGTGTGTTGGGAAAGCAAAAAGAAGTCTACTTTCTATGCTTAATGCCCAGTGAATGTATACAGTTACTCTGTGTCCAGTTTCATTAGTCATTCCTCTCTCTGCTTCACATATCATTGATTTCCCATAACCTAGAAGTGTACTTCCATCAGCAGCCTAAGATTTGCTGCTAAGGTTTTTTTAGCTTTCTGCCAGATGGTTTCTGCTCAATTCTAAAACAAAGCCAACCAAACCCAACCCTACATACCGATTTAACCTTAAACACAAGTCTTCTCATTTTATCCCCAAGTTAAGTACAGGCCAGTGGCATACATTTCTGCAGTCTTGACAGATGCAGTAGGTGATTCCTTAAACAAACACAAACCTAAGTAGAGGCAATATTTGCACAGATAGCTATCAAGTCAAACACTATAAGCCCCCATTTCATTACTGAACACAGTGCAATAAGCACTCTGAACAGAAACACATTTCTTCTGGTATTTCAGCCCTAGACCATACTAAAGGATCCCCATGGCCAAATAAAGTAAGTTGAAAAACCATGCATCATGAAAAGCAGGATATTATCCTGTTTGTCACTTTTATGGGGTCACATGCTTTCTAATGTTAAAACTGGATCATATAGCACTTCAGTCACAAAATAAGTAAGTAGACACTGAATCACCCCTCTTCCTGTCCCTGCACCTTCCTCCCTGGCCCTCAGAGGAACAGGGGAAAGAGCAAAAGAAAGGGAAAAAAGACAACTTAAATTTGCTAGGATTTAGCTTCTGGCAAGAGACATTATAAGGAATTTATTTCCTGGCACATAATTTACGTGTCCAGTCCTCCCTCCCACTCCTTTTTTTTTCTCCCACCCTTCCCCCCTATTCCCCCTCCAAGCTGTCTTCTCACCCACAGCATTTGCCGCAGTTTCCTGCCGTATGTTTGTTTTCTATTTTCATATCCATGGGAAAGGAATCTGCTGTAGCACAAGGCTGCTATCCTGCCTACGCCTAAGCCACTGCCACTGCCACCTTTAGCTTAGGCCACAGGTATTTGTACTTCATTAAGTGATGGTGAAGCACTGAGCAGATGACAGTCATTAAATTTTAGCAGAGTCAGCTGGAGAAATCTCTTCTTCTCTTTGAGGTTTTAGCTTTCTGCTAGCAAGCTGCAGACAAAATAAAATAATTTTCAATTTTAAATATTTAATCGAAATCCTGTTTTAGGGGTTTATTTTGGGGAAAAGACAGTCATGTCCCTCTTGCTCATTAAAGGGCTCTCTGTTGTGTATGTTTGATGCTGCTTTGGGCAGCTCTTCTACTTTGATCCTCTTAGAAATAGGCTCATTACAACATCCACCTCACAGAGTAACACTTCAAAGAGCTTTGCAAAGGACAAAAGAAGGAATTTAGAAACAGAGCCAAGTGGCTCTCAAGTATCTTGACTAAATTAACTTTGTATTAAGAGTTACTGGCCCAATTGCAATTTTGAGAGGAGGAAACAAAGAAGTAACTCTGTGTGCTTCTTTCATGTGTTTTATATCAAATTAATACACATGCTTGAAATTTTCTAGGACTCTCTGCCATAACTTCTGCTAAACTAAGCAGCTACACAGTTGTCATGTCAAACTCATTCTAGAGTGACATTACTACTCGATTTATATTGTTCAGAATGATAAAGCCAAAATTGATCAACCAGTGAGATTAACAGAGGCAATAGGCTGTTCTCAAAATCATTATCTCCAGAAATATCAGTACATTTCCAACACTGTTAAATCTATTAGAACCGTAATGATTAGTATTATTGGTCATTCTCCCATTTAATGTCATTACTTCAGATGTGTTTGACTTAGGATTTCAGTTAGGAAGTCATTACCATTACAATATATTATTTGTACTATGTACTTTAAGCACAAATCTCAGTGCTGTACAAATACAAGCTACTTAAGTGGTCTTGTTCCAGTGAAACTGCAATGGCCATCAGAAAGCTCAGATGATGCCCTGAGTGTCATAGTCATGCTGCCTAATAAGTGTGTGTAAATCAGTCTGGCCCTTGTACATGACTGTGAGCTTAGACTCTTGGCTCATATTGCCATAATCTCTGCCATGAGAAGGGCTCTTTCCTTGTGAAATATCAGATGACCCTAGTTTAAGTGGCAGTGACTCTTGACATAAACCCTTTGCATGTGCTGTAAGTCAAATGCAGATGTTGTTCATTACCCTAACCATGGAACAGCCTTTGAAGACATGTATATTGGTCTCTCAAAAATTTAAGTTCACTTGAAAGTTCTGATTTTACTATTTATTCTACCTTTTGAACACCTTCACCAGGAGGTTTTCTGAACAAATCAGAGCATAATTTGTCTGAGGTCCCAGTTACATATTCTAATCCTGGCTTAGTTAGGCTTGAGCCATTCTTAGTTTAGAAAATTCTCCTATAACTTGCAGGTGTTTTACAGTACCCAGTATTATAATGCAAGTTGTGCATTCTACTGTGAAAGTATAGTAAGCATGGAATAAACAGAGAAAAACCACCAGGAAGCCTGCATCTCTTAAGTGCCAGGATGGAGGGTTCAGATGGTGGCCATTCATCAGGCCTAAGCCACATTCAGTATGTGTTTTATTGCCCTGTAAGAACTGTCATAGTCCCTTGCCCACATGTACTTCTTCTCTGCCTTCTTAGCAGTCCTTGAAATGTACTTGTGTGTCTCCTTGAACCATAAATTTCCCTTTTGCAGAGAGTTATCAGTGAGTTTAATCAATGAACTATGATTTTATTAGGAAAAAAAGAGCTGTATAAATTTTTGCTAATACATAAAATTTCACTCAAAGTAAAGAAAATCAGAGCTTATATGAATTTGGTCTACCCACATATATTTCTTAGTTAAATATGAAGTCAATGCTAACACAATTTCAAATTTTTCTTCATCTGGGTTCATCAGGACTCACAGGATTTCCAGTCTGGTAAAGGAAAACAGAGAACAAAATCATGACTTTGATCCCAAAAGGGACTAGATTTAAGGTAGAGCATTTGGGGACCAAAAATGAAGCTATTGATTGACTTACTCATTCCAGTTATTGAGGAATCTACTTTCCAGCCACTATCCCCTTATCAGCCTACCCAGCTGAAAGATATGGTGATCAATGAACTGCTTCAATTTTGTGAACAATATATTAACAGTTGTTGAATTGGAGATTCAGCATCACTGCTATTTTGATGTTACTATGTCCTGTAGAGGCAGCATTCTCCCCAGCAGCAACTCTCACTCTCTGGTTCTCATCTTTGAAGTTATCATTTAAATCTTTAAGATTCTGTAGAAAATATTGAGAGACTGCACATTTCATCCACAACCTGTATTGCAAATTGCACGTAACTTCATAAGCACTCATTTCACATTTTCTGCTAGTCTTTCTGCTCATTATTTGATATTTTTTTTTCCCCTCATAAGATTTCTTGCAAATAATTATGTGAGGAAGCCATCAATGTAGCTGCATCACATCCCTTATATCCTTCTTGTGGTAGTTAATCACATACCGATTGTTCTACTGGTATGTCTGTTCTTACAAGTAAATTATAGGATATATGTAATCACTCTGCTCTTTATATTTTGCCTGTAAACCCCAAATATACTTTGCCAGTGTTGTCTTAATTCTGTTAAATTCTGCTCACCCCTAATTATCCTGAGGAGTGTAGCTCTTTTTTTACACCCAGTGCAATAGGAAGGAGGGCCCACTTGGTTGCTTACCATTACTTCAAAATACATAATTATTTTGGAACTGTTTGGAATTCTCTGAGCCCCTTGAAGCAGGCATAAGTTTCAGGTTCATGATATCTCACCCTAAAGTTCTCCTTGTCCATTTCATGACTCCAGCAATGAAATAAAAGTTCTTTTCCGGATTGTCTGATTTGACAACTGGGACAAAATCTGATGACTAACACATCATTAGCTTAGTACGAGATGGGTAGAAATCCTATTCATTTCATTAATAAGAAAGCTACAATTAAAATAGCTGTGAGTCAGTCTCCACTGAAGGACTTGACCTTACTCTGGGGTGCAGTTGGAGGGTTCACAGAATCACAGAATCACCAGGTTGGAAGGGACCTCTAAGATCATCAAGTCCAACCCATGCCCTACACCTCCACTAAACCATGTCACCAAGTGCCATACCCAGTCTCTTTTTAAACACAACCAGGGATGGTGACTCCACCACCTCTCTGGGCAGACCGTTCCAATATTTTATTATTCTTTCTGTGAAAAACTTCTTCCTAACAGGGTTCAAAACAGGGTTGCCACTGTTTTGGAGAGTTTTATGCTGTCGTGGACATAATACCTCAACATGATACTTTAATTTTCTTTTGTATTTTTCTCTTTAATGCAAACCATGTTAAAATCAACCTTTGTACTTCAGCCACAACACTGAAGAATCTGCCTGGCACAGGCAGAACCCACACTACAAGTTAGGAGGGGGAGAGTGCAAGCACCTGTGGTGTAACCTAGATACGGTCTGTATATAAGTCCCTGCACACTGAATGAATAAGAAAACCTTGATTTGACCACATCAATCTTGCTTTGAACATCTAGTTTTGCCTTGTCTGGAAGACAAAGCATCCGTATAAGGAGATGAATCTTCTTTCTTTCATTAGCAGAAATGTCTACCTGGGATGAAGTCTACCCTTCAGGAGAATGGTCTTGAGGTAGGGCAGCAGGTCTCTGTTTCTGTTGCACCTGATTCCTGGAGGAATTTCCCAAAACAAAGGACAGGCTATAATGCCATTTTCTAAAACTTTCCAACATCCATTTTTGTACTGGCCAGAAAGATTATGGGCACTGACAGGAAGTCTCAATAGCAGGACTTTCTCCACCAGTATGTCACTGACAGGGCCAAGCAGTGTCAAATAGAGCCCTTTCATAAATGCAGTTATTCCTCACTATTTCGTTCACACTTCTATCGGCATGGGGATGCTGTCAACATGGTGGTTTTGATATAGCAGGGCACTAGCACAATGGTCATTACAGTCTTGTTTTGTGTAGGGAGCTATTCCTTTCCCTGACAGTGCTAAGCAAAGCTAGATAGCTCAAGATACTGTGAAAAATTCTTCCAGTCTTGAACTGACCTTTGTCATTTCTGTCTCTAAGTCTATGGTGTATCTTGTCACAAAACCACTCAGAAGTGTGAACAGAACACTTGCTGACTGACAACTTGCCTTTAGGAAATAAACTTTTGTAACTAAACTCCTGGAAAAAGCTCTTTTAGGGCAGTTGGAGGTTTACTGTCCTGATGGGCTGCACACTGTCTTGAGGGTGATTCTTTCACAGTTGGCTCTTCCTCTAAATTTCTCACCATTTTTAACACAGTGCAGTGACCTTTAGGCAGTGAAATATTGGTTTCATTCAAATCTTCTTTATACTTTATTCTTCCTTCCAGAGTAGACCCTAATCTATATTTCAGCTTCTTTTTAGTATCTGTTTCAGGCATAGCCTCATGGAGAAATTGACTGAATTTTACCAAGTTGCATATCCAAAGGAACATCCATACCCAAACATATGAGGAAACCCAACTTTTACTGATCACTTTGGTTGGCTCATAATGTTCAAAAGTTCTCTGCCATGTTCAAGCAAATAAGATTTTACTTGGAAATATTAGGTCTCATATTTCACTATCTATTCTGTTCTACTTCTCTATTTATTTCACTGTCAACTGAAGAAGTTCCTGTTAGGACAAATCGTGCCATGCTTTGCAACCTTACCTGGAAGCTGAGATTGTACAGTTTGATTCCATCCTATTCTGAGCAATATACCTATCTCTGTAACAGATTCAAAAGCAGCCAGTAGTGGCTTATATTGCAGTATTATCAAATCCCTTGACTTGCTGGGAATCTTGGTCTTATATGAGTTTTTGAAAAAGTATGTTATTTGCAGCTGCTGTCCTTCAGACTACATTTCTTCCCCTTCAGGCATCCCCATAAAGATGGGTAGATTATTCAGATGTAGCTACTTTAATTGTGAAGCATCCTTACCAGCCCTATGAGTGCATCTAATCCGTCATGCAGTGTCCTGGAATGTTATCCTTCTACAACATATAAATATGTTTCTATTTTTAACACAGTTTATCACTTCCCTATAAGGAGAAATCAAATCCTGACACATTTCTCAACATTGTGGCATATCTCTGGGAAGCTGTTGCCTAACTGCACTTTTCGGTTCATAGAAAGTTTCTCTCTCAAAATCTTAAGTTTATTGACTTCTGCAATTTTCAAAAGCTGGTAGTGATAGGAATATATTCGTGAATTCGGACTGCCGTCTCATGGGAATGTGGTCTATCTGTTTAGTTTCTGAGGAGAAAACATACTTGTTTTTCTCAGGGAGGCTAAGAAATCAGAGGCAACTGTAAAAGACAAATAATGGAAAGGGCTGACAGCGAGAGACTGGAGGGAAAGGAATGTTTTTTATGCCTTTAGTGACAGTCCTCATTTTACCCCAAAACTACTACTCATGTTTCTGTGGGGAACTATGTTCTCCTGCTCTTTATGGCAGAAATAAAACCCAACAATCTGAGTTCTTTTCCAGAAAAAAAAAAAAACACTAAAAGGTACTTTTTTTTTTTTTTCCTTTTATAAAATGCCATTCTAAGGCCTCTAAAGAAATAGGTATTATAAGCAAGCTAATATCATACAATACTATACAGGGGCTTGTGTTTACTATAGACTTCTGTAACAGTAGCTGATCCATTTGTTTCCCATCCATATCTTTGGTANCTTTTCCTTTCATAAAATGCCATTCTAAGGCCTCTAAAGAAATAGGTATTATAAGCAAGCTAATATCATACAATACTATACAGGGGCTTGTGTTTACTATAGACTTCTGTAACAGTAGCTGATCCATTTGTTTCCCATCCATATCTTTGGTAGGTTTCAATACTAGACAGACCTTTTTAGCTTATCTTAATTGCAGAGATTTATTAGGAAAATGTTCTATTTTAAATACAACTTGTAATTAAAAAAAAAAAAAAAAGAAAAAAAAACAAAAAAAGTTAACCTTTTATAGTT
>NDXB01004548.1:80810-110340 GCA_002631895.1 Agapornis roseicollis
AAAAAAAAAAAAAAGAAAAGAAACCCAAACATGTTAACATTTATTAGTTTAAGAAGCAGCATATTGAAGTATTTATTTTTACTGACAACAAAATAAAAATTAACCCTTTGTCAGGATGACAGATTCCACTTGCAAATGTGTTCTGAAACTTCTGTATGGATTATTTCTTAAGTATTTACTGAAATTATCAATCATAGTTCCTAGTCTATGGATCATTTGAACATCTAAGACAAATGAACCTAGACAGATCCATAAAAACGGAACTTCAAAATGATATCTGCTACATGGACTTATCAAGTTTATATACAGAGGATGAATGCATTGTGCTTAGTTGGCTATTTTCTCAATGCAAGAATACGGGTATCTCATGGTGATGTAAATCGTGTATAAATATAGAAACCTCTAGTAATTGAAAATTAATTTTTGTCTATGAATTTGTGATATTCTGGGGTTCACGCAGCTTGGTACAGGCAGTAAGTTGTTAACCTGCTAAGGTATGTGACATGGGATAGCTCACATCCTTTGGAGTTACTGTGCTATTTGCATGGTTGTTGAGAAATGGATGAGATAGTTGAGCTTTATGGGATGGTACCCTCTGTGCCTGATCCTGCTGCCATCTGTAAGACCTCTGGGTTCCTCTGACTGCTGTGGGGTCAACAGAACAATCACTGTGCCAGGCACTAGACAAAAAGTCAGACAGCTTCTTTCTGCAAGATGAAAAATGAGATGGCAGAGTTCAGCAATTAAGGCAGTGGTCAAAGAGATTGATGTGACCAAACTGAGACACTAAACTGACCAGACATAATTCGCAAACTAGTATTACTCCAGATAACATGACAAAGTGCTCTGGCCCACAGAGATCTATTTGTGATGTACTGGCATCTGAACAAGAAAACTGGAATTAATAGTCACATCATTTGTTTCCCACTCCCACCCCTCTTAAATTATTGGACAGGGCTCATGGGAGAGCAAGAAGCTTAATGCCAAGGCTGATGAAAACTGACCCATTTCAGTTTGCATGTGACTGGTAAGATGAATTTTAGAGGAACTGTGTCAAAAAGCCTCATGTTTCCACTGATGGATGCTCTACAGTTGATCTCTCAAAGACAGCAGGTGGGAAACACAGTGAACCTTTTATAATACAGTGGAACAGAGAGGGATGTTTTCAAGCCAAACAAATAAAAAGATGAATGCATAGTAAAGAGCACCTTTATAAATGCAGGTAACAAAGGGCTACGAACTCAGCTACCAAAATGAAGCTTTCTTTTTCTGTCCTTTTGGAACACCAGCATAGTTATCAGCTATACAGCAAATGGCACCTCACTAAAAGCAAAGCAAATTTGCTCCTGGTCTACACACTGACTGCAAATAACTAGTAGAATGAGGCATAAGACATTTTAATCAATTTAATGAAAGTGTGTGAGGTAAATTCTTTACACTGGGTTTGAGGTATTGATATGTTCCTTTTTCCAACACTGTGTGGAAATTAAATTGATCTAGTAAGTGTTAAAGTTGTGAGCAATGTGTACATAGCTTTCTTCTAGCAGCTCCAGTCTCAAAACTACATAACTACTGCTTGAAGGCTTGGCAAAAGCTGATGTGCTCTGCCTCCAGAATTTCTGCACTGAAGCTGTTGTTGAATGAACAGATACATCTTTTTCTATCTGCATAAATGATACAAAGTAATTATATTGGGGTTTACATCAGCTTAGCTAAATTGGTTCATCATTTAAATCAATGCAAGATGTTAGAAGTGGCCCTCGGTTTCAGTACCAAAGTCTTTTATAGTGCTTGCTCATGATCCTGGGTATCAGCCTAGGTATGGAAGGCCACTATACTTGTAAGTGGCCACTGTGAATGAAACTCAGGTGAAAAAAACTCAGAAATGCTGTCTGGAATTTGCTAAGTCTCTTTTGCACAAGAGTGATATTTCTCTGAAGTGGCCCCATGTTACTACTATACTGTTTGTTGCCAGACAGTAAATGGTTTGTTGTCTTTTCTTTTTTCCTTTTTATTTTCCCCCTCCTAAACCCCAGAATTTTAATGGCACTTTCTGCCTGGAATTTCTCGGTTTTTAGACAAAATGGTGTCTTCTTTCTGTCCTTAGCAAGTACAACTGCGAACACTGTTCACTGACTGAACATATGTATTTTCCAGGCAAGATGACAGGTATGTCTCAGAACTGGTCGTGAAATAATTTGCGGACAACTCACTTCTCTGTATGTGTATGTGTCTAAATGATATTTTCTTTCTTATTGTTCTGCCCACCTTATGTAGCCACATTTGTGAGATGCAATGTAATGCTGTTTCTCATCAGTTCAAACATGGGATCAGACCTGCACTAACCATGGCCATGTATCTCCCAGGCATCTCACAGACAGGCTGAACTCGGGCTATTTTAGAGCCCAGTCAGACAGCACTCACATGAGCCTGCAAAACTCCGTGTAGGACTTAACCTTCATTATGTCAAAGGGGCCTTTGAATATTCATTTCTTTTCAGAAATAATGGTTCTGAAAGTTCCCAGCATTGGCTATATGGTAACATTTTGCTCCCGCTAGTCTCACCTATAAAGATGAAGGTCAGGATTGAGTGGATGAGTTGATTGTAACACAATGTTTTGTCTACTGGCCTATTTTTACCCTTAGAAGCAGCTAGAACCCTCTATTCACATTTTATATTCATTTATGCCTATTTGCTAAGTAATTCTTTTCTTCTTCATCTTTCTATACCCTGACACCTTAATCTTGCTGACATCTTACAATAGTTAATGAGAAACAGCTCCCTGTCTTTTTGTTGCTTGCTTTTCCTCTCTTTAACACTAAGGCATCAAATGATAGTTTACTTTGCAAGACTTGAAAATGTTGTGTTGTATTTCTCTTTTGAAGAATACATATATATTAACAGAGCTCAAACCAAGAACAATAATGACAGCCTTATAAGCCTGATTACTAGCTGAGACACAAGTACAGACACTCTTGAATATATCACCCAGGTATTATTTTCAGCTCCAGACCTGAAAGCAATTTCCATATCTTATAGACAAAAACATGATACCTATCTCTAGGAGAAGCAAAACCTATCTAATATCTTTGGAAACACAAAACAACTTCTAAGTAAAAGTGGTTTTGCTCTATGACTGAAATAAAGAATGTCTCATTAAAAGAAATCCTAACTCTACACAGATTAAGGGAACTTTCTATTTGAAGAGGTAAGACCCTTGGCTTATGCTAGTGTGCCATAGAATAGTTAGGTTAGGAAGGACCATATACAAGAAATATTGCCCGCTTCTTCCAGGTTGGAATCAAGCCCAATGACTTCAAAGGTAGTATCCAGGTTGTGAACTCAATAGCCTCATACTGCTTTTTAAGTCCTGTGGGACCTTTGACTACAGTGTGCCAGTGGATGCTGGAGAGGGACTGTTCATCAGGGATTGTAGCAACAGGACAAGGGAGAATGGATTTAAAATTAAACAGGGGCAGCTCAGGTTAGATATAAGGACGATGTTCTTTACTGTGAGGGTGGTGAGGCACTGGAACAGATTGTCTGAAGACATGGTAAATGTCCCATCTGTGGCAGTGTTCAAGACCAGGTTGGACAGAGCCTTGGGTGACATGGTCTAGTGTGAGGTGTCCCTGCCCATGGCAGGGGGGGTGGAACTAGATGATCTTAAGGCCCTTTCCAACCCTAACTATTCTATGATTCAGTGATTCTAAGTCTACATCTTGTACTACCAGCACCCATGGCAAAGAGTAAATCTGTCCAGACTTGGGGCCTGCACCAGAAAGGCACCTTCTTCATCTCCTGATCTCACAGCCTGCTAAAAGTAAGCCTGACCAGTCCAAATTGCTGTAGGTGGTTGCTTCTCAGGTTCAGATGGGAAGAGCAATATTCTATTTCATTCTTTTTCAGAAATTGATGGGAAGGACTCTCCTGGTGATAAGTTGAAACTTTTTTTGAATCAAATATATTTATTTCACTGACTTTTTTCTCTTTCTTATAGTATTGATGCACTGTTCCCACTTGTTTTGTCACAAGATGTTTTTTGTCACAAGATGTTTAGGCTACCCAGAAATACGCACCTTTTATGCTGTCATTTAATGTTTTATCATTTAGAAAAAACAGGTCTGATGAAAATCAAGTAGTTCCTTCTAATTTTAGCATGTTAGCTTTTCTAATCTAATTATTCTGTGCAGTGTATTATTTAACTGGAAGTCAGGGACAAATGGTAGATGTGGTGAGTTAAGATGGAAAGAGACAATACTTAGAATAAGATACTGAATAGCAACAGGCATAAAACTTACCATGCTGTCTGGTTGTTTCAGCTGGGGCTTCTGTGGTGATTTCCTGGTTGCAGCTGTCCTAACTCAAAGCAATAATATATTTTATGTTCCTCTATCTTATTTCTCCTTCAGTTTTTCTCACTGTTCTTGAAAAAACAGTTAAAATAGATCTTTGATAAAATGAAGCTCTACATGAGTTTCTGAATATCCTGGGCTAACATACCTTCGTGGTCCTTTTGAAGATAAAGTGCTCCGAATTGAATCAATTTCTCTTTTTTTTTTTGGTTTTGGGGGGTGGGGGGGTTCCAGGTTATTTGTCTAATATGTCAAAAAGGGTCCTGAAACAACAGGAAACTACTCAAGACATAGAAACTCTACCAGCCCACTGATGGTCAATAGTCCTTCAAAAGCTGAATTTCATTGGAGAAATTCAGAGCTTACCTCAAAGCTGGACAGTGTATCACAGTGACTATCACGTGAGTCGGTGCAAAGCTCATCACCGGTAAAGCTCCTCTATCTTTACGTTTTCTCATTCAGATTCAGGTGACTTTCATGGATCCATAGTGTATATAAAAAAAAAAGATTTGGGTAAGGATGAGGCACTGACTGAATTGTTAGCATGCTGGTAGGCTGATTTTGAAACAAATCTGCATTGAATACTTCATTCATGTACCAAGAAGTTATCTCAGACCTGGCCTTGAACACAATGATTTGTGAGCTTCAAACCTAAGAAATAACAATACTGTAGATTAGGACTAGTTCAACACCTCCTTAAATTCCCTTTTGCTTTTACCTGCAGGCTAACTCAGTTTCTCTTCCTTCCGGCCAGAATGCATTCCAGTGAAGGAAAAATTTATTTCCTGAAACCCTGCTGCCCTCAGCAAGTTCAAATAGCTCCAAATTATGTGGAAGTATCTCTTTGCTTATTGATATTTCTCCTTTAATCTCACTGAGTAAATAAATCTGCACTATTCCTTTAGGATTTTTATTTTTTTGTGAATATAAATACTAAATTGCTACCCCTGTTTGGGTACTTGATGTTGTTCAGGCCGTCAAGGATTAAGCAAGGAAAAAAATAACAAAACTGTTTTGTGCTCCTTTCTCCTCAATTCTGATTTATAATTTACTTGAAGTTATAAAGCCTTGTAAACTTCAGATACTTTTAGTGATGTCTGCTTTCGTATTTTCTTAAAACCTTTTAACATTTCACCTTTACATTCTTCAGACTATGACCTTTAGCTTTCTCTGAAGGTAAGAGTTAATTCTGCCTCTCCAACTATATCAAATTTTTCTGTCACCAGCATCCTACTTTTGCTCCATAATGGTCCTAGTAATGTCTTTTTTGATAGTTTGCTTATCTACATACAGAATTTCTGAGTGTAGATGAGAGGAGCTGGGAACAACTCCACATATGCATTCAGATCTAACAGTATGAGGTACCCTTAGTAACCTGTCATGCATGTGAGAGCTTTTGCACACTTCTGTTACTCATATAAAAACCACATGCCTCTATTTCATAGTATACATCATCATTTGGGTATTCATTACTAAGCATGTGAGTGATGCTGATTAACCATTCTTCCAATGTCACTTGACTAATGTCTTCAAGTTTTCAGCTACATTTTTCCTATTAGCTGGGACTTTCACCTTGATTTTCCTTTCCAACTGTAAGAAAAGAATAGTGCCAATACTGAACTAAACCTGAACATAATCCAGTGTTCAAATCTCTTCTTTATTCTTTGCATTCAAATCTATTTGGCCAGGATTTAGAGTCTGGTAATGTTTAAAGGTTAAAAATGGAGACATTACAAGTGTCCTCTTTAATGTAGCAGTTAATGAAACATGACTGTTGTTCTTCTACAATTCACTTCTTTATTGCTAGAATCATCTCACAGTAATTTCCTTTACATATAATATCCTGATTAAAAACGTCCCCAGCACATAAGCTTTCAAGGTTTTCTTGCTCTCTTGTTCATTCTTTATGTCCCAGTTTTCCAGAAAGAAAATAGCTGACCAGCTGATTTACAAATACAAATGAAAAATACCCAAACTTATATAAATGTAGTGTTAAAGAAAATATCCTGTGTAATAGAGAATTTCCTCGTAACTTCTCTCTTATGATGCCTATCCCTTTTTCCTGTCTCCAGAATCATCCCTTACTCCTACTTTTGCATATTCCTGAAACAAAAGCCTCAAAAGTTGTGGTAATATGGAAAAGTATCAGCTCTAACAGTGCATCTCTTTGGGACACAGCAGTCTTTCTTCCTCTTCAGAGGAGTATAATCTAGTCTTTTATTAAATAAAATAATAAATATATAATAATATAATCATGTAATTTATATAAAATATATAATTTATATAAAATATAATTATATAATATATATTATATATAATAAATAATAAAATAATATAATAAAAATTCTCTTCAGAAAAAAGATGTCAAGGAGGACTGAATTTTCTTCTGTGTTTTGAATTTGTTTTGTTAAAAAAGGTGAATTGTAGGATTCTATCATCCATCTAATCAAATTCTCACTTTCTCTACATTATCACAGTATCATCTACAGCTGGATTTGCCTCCCCAGTCTTATGTAAGTCTCATGTTTCTTAATCATGCATTATTCCTGTGGCCTGGACTGATTAATTTGCACAAATTCTTTAAGGATCTTAGGGGTTTGCAGTTCCTCCTGTTTCAACACATTCAGTTCTGAGTGTATTCTCTTTGGATGCTGTCTTTTCTATTTTCCAGCTCCACGTTTGCATTAACCATCCTAACTTTGTCTTTACGCGTAAACAGTTTGCCCCATACAGCATTCCAGTGGGAGGACTGGAGTTCTGACATACTACATCACAGTAGGTCAGAAACATCTGCTTTCTGTCCTCCACTCACCAAATTATTCAGAAATTAATCTCATTCTGTTTATAGTATGTAAACTTACCAAAACCATCATTTAGGAGTCTAATTCATGCTGTCCTAAATGGCCAAGCTGTCAGGCATAGATTTTTTTAAAGGTATTAAGTGTCTAAATATTTAGCAGGACTGGTATTTCAGTTGTGTCTAGGTGCCTCATTGATTTCAGTGTACTTTCCAAGTTTCCTGCAGTGAACTTTCAGATTATTGGACAGATTTTCAAGAAACTTGCCTTTGAAAGCTGGAATTTCACAATTTGCTAAGGCCTTTCTGTAATAACTGTAAATTCTCTTTGGTTTAGTGAGAAATCACTGCCCAGTAAAATTATTTTTTTACCTCTGCCAAGGAACCCAGTTAATTCCCATTCCTTTGAAGAAATATTTTAAAAAATAGTTTTTTTTATTTATTTTATACAACTTAATATCAGGTTTTACCTAAAAAATTTCCTCTTTAAGGTGTCTTCATGTGATCATGCCTCTGGTCTGGATAATGAGTACTGTATTTAATGATACTTTAAAAAGTAAGTAAAACACATTGTTATACAGATCATATAAGGAATATACTGTCTAATGAAGTATTATCAGGAAATCAACCACCAAAGCAATAAATTACAGCAGGCATAACAGTAAGAATCTCAGAATAAAAATAAAGAAATTGTACATTAAAATATAGCTACAACAAGCCTCCCAAAATGGGTGAAGAAGCACCACAGTTTTGTTCTCTTTTGCTTCTCAGAGAGGGTAATTGTTCTTCAGTTTAGGCGGAAAAAGTACTATTGAATGTGAGTGCCCATCTAGGGAAATGAGGTTAGCAATAGCCAAATGAATATTATGTACTCATAAATCAATACAAAAATGAGTTACAGAAGTTCTTCCACAAGTATAATCAATCTTACCTTTAAACTTGTCTTTGAGTTTAGGCACTGCTGTTGATTATGTCTTTCATGGGAAGAGAGGAGAGTGGCCATGTTCTCCCTACTCCTTTCCATGACTCATTTACCAACATATTGACTTATGTTTACAAAGTGCTGATTTACCCAGATGCTCCTTTGCTGGCATTGGCATGTAAAGAACAGATTACAACAAAATAGGATTTTAAAAGTTAGCTTTTAGTACCTGGGAACTGCATTTGTTCTGGTTTTCCTTCACAAATTCCTGTTTGTGAAAGTTTTTGAGAACTGTGATTTATTTTAGTTTGGCAAGCAAGTGAGATAAAAACAAAGTCCTTCAAATGCTTTGAGAAATGGGGCAGAACAGAAGCAGATATTCTTCCTGTGGGCAAAATTTACTGGATGACCTTGGTCTTGGTCTTCACACAAGTTTGCATTTAAAGTTTTGTTGAGAGAAACAGGTTCCAGTAAATGTCATAATTTAGCCAAAACAGCTTATTTTGCTAAAATTACAAACAGTTGAAAACATCCTGGCCAGCTCCAACAGGAACATAGAAATTATACCACGTTGTTAGCCTGGTTTGCAGTCTGCTGACTTCAGTTTACTTTTATGTTGTTTAAGCATCCACACAAGAAATGTGCTGCTGCTTCAAGCTCAAATCATAAGGAATGCAAAGGAAAAAGCTGCAGCTTCTCATCAGGTCCTTTCTTCCCCTGTCCTGCCAGGTGGCTGGCTCTGTTCTGCTGCTTCCAGGGGCTTTTATGTCTCCCTTTCCTGTACTGGTATTTGCTAATCGATCCCCCTTGCAGCATCTTTCTCAGCTGCTGCTCCTCTCTATTCACTGGTCTCAAATACTGAGCCTGGGACCCTTTTTTGCTGGTCACCTGCAGCATCCAGACAGCTATGATCATGGCAGCACTGTTAATTTCACAATGCACCTTCTAGAGATGCCTCCCAGTTTGGTGAAGGGTCTCCTCTTTTTCCTATTTTCTCTTGTATTGAGCTCAGCCACTGCTAATCCTCAGGACTGCACCCACCATTTCTTTTTGGCTGGCAACGAATTTCTTCCTCTCTTCATCTGTTAGTATCCATCCCCAAAAGACACAGCCGGAGCTTGAAAGTGATAATTCAATCCACATGTCCAACAGAGGAAAGCAAATGAATAGCCAGAGCTCCTTAGTATGTTTTGGTTTTGAAAGTCACAACACTTAGAGCTTTGAGTACACTGAATATAGCCCCAGTTTATCCCAATATCTGCTCTTAGATGACACAGCAGGACCAAGGTATCGTTTCTTCCCAAAGCTGCAGAAATAAAATGTAGCACTTGCAACTGCAATGCCTAATTGTGAACATTCAAAGTGTTAAACATTTTGACAGCTGGAGGAGAAAACATGTCCTGGAAATGTCCAGGATTGTTATTCATAAAGTGATACAATGAGTAGAAAATCTACTTACTTTATTATATATATATATATATATAAAGGTGAAAACTTGTGTTTCCTGACAGAATCTAGATAGCATCTTCCCTTGGAAAGTTAAAAAGGCAAGTGAAAGAAATCCTTTCTAGATGGATATTATGTAATGACAAATGCTCTGATAGCCTCTCTGTTAGATTTATCTGAATAACACTCGAGGCAGACAAGACCTCCCCTGACTTTAAGGGTTTTTGGGTGAGGCTCTTAACCATATAGAAAAGATAGCTTGACATTTGCATGCAATAAATTACCTGCTCTGGACTTTATGCTGTTCCAGTCCTAAACAACTTCCCTTACACACAGAGAAAGTGCCTGCACTGGCTGCTTGCACAAAGAGATTGGTCCATGTATGATCCTGTTTCCTCCTCCCCATTCTATCACAAAAAGCAAATGAGCAGGCACACAATGTGAAGAAGGAGTTATGCATTCTAGATACCTTAAAATGAATTTACTACAACCAGCTGTCTAAGTAAAGTATAACAGAGACCCACAAGAGAGTGGATGTTTAAACATCGAGCATCTGACACTATGCCTTTGACTTAACTGTGCTGCTTTGCTGAGTGGAAAATCTAGTTACTTGAATGTATAAAGAAAATGAAGACTTATATTTCATGACAGAATCTAAATAACATCTTATCTGTCCAAGTGAAAATCATGTCCATTACAGTAGAATGGTTATGTACATCATCCTTCTAGTTTACATTGTTAGAGTGCTTTTACATCAAAGATGTCATTTTATCTCCCATCAGACATCCAGGGGTTTCTCTTGCAGCCTCTCTCTCCTCCCGCTTTGCCCTCACTGCTTATTGTTTTACTACCAGTTACTAGGAAACTGTAGCTATATTTTTTGAGCTGCTTTTCACAGGTTGGTGTAAAATGTATTTATAACATGAGTAAATTCTTCATTTTAAAGCATATAAAAGGTATTTCTCTATTCAGAAAACTGTCTGAACTTAGAGCAGCAAGTGTATTTTTAGAAGCAAGGTTTCACCATAAAAGCTTTAAATGGTGTCTTAAAGCTTTTTAAATACAGTGTGTTGTCTTTGTGGCTCTGTAAATCACTAGCCTGCTAGAGGTCAAAAGATTATCATTTAGAGAAAGGTTTCATTCTTTGCAAAGGAAACTGGTAAACCAGAGTTATATAAATAAACTGACTGCCCTGAGACTTAGTCATGTAGCAAAATACATCTTTGCTGTCAAATGCAGAGATGCTAATATGAAGACAGTGTCTATTGTCTTCATGCAGTGCTCATGGATAGTAGCATTTTATTGTGACAAAGCGAGGCTGATGAATCATATATACCCAGTGGTTCTAAGTCTTTATCCAGAAACATCAGGAATTTAAAGCAGACTACCTATCATGGTGAGGTGCATGTAAAAAGGAAGCATCTCTCAGAGTCAATAAACACTTGCTCTACTCATTCAAAATTTCCTTGGTTTATAAGTTTGACCTTAGGATAAGCACAGCATTCCAGTAATGTGATTTAAGTATCATTATTTTTCTATTTCTTATTCATATTCTCAATCTTAGGCTCATCTTAACATAGCTTTATAGTAAAGCGGTGTAGCTTCCGAAAAGTGTGTATATAGACATATATTTCAAAGGACTTGTTTGTGAAATACGACTCCCAGGTGTAAGGTGTACAGCGTTATCAATATGTTTCTATGAGAAACCTCCAACAAATTAGTAATAAATCAGCCTCAGGCATGGCAGTTTGGATCCTTGACTGCCCAACAGCTTTGCCAGTCAGCAACACTATAATGAGGATTTAAAAGCATAATGCAGGTGTCCTAGGGTGAGCTCAGGGAGGACAGAAACCTCTCACAGAGTGGAAGGGCAAAAGCTTGCTTGATCTTGACTTTCAGTACGAATACAGACTGTGAAAGCAGGGCCTCACGATCCTGATGGCTTTTTGGGCTTTAAGCAGGAAGTGTCAGAAAAGTTACCACAGGGATAACTGGCTTATGACAGCCAAGCATTCGTAGCGATGTCACTTTTTGATCCTTTGCTGTTGGCTCTTCCTATTGTGAAGCAGAATTCACCATATGTTGGATTGTTCACCAACTAATAGGGAACGTGAGCTTGGATTAGACCACCATGAGACAGGCTGATGCTGTGTTGCAATAGTAATACTGCTCAGTACAAGAGGAACTGCAGGTACAGACCCCTGGTGCGTGCACTTGGCTGAGGAGCCACTGGCGTGAGGCTTATGACTGAATGCCACTAAGTCAGCATTCCACCTAGACATTTGATGTTGTACTGCTGCAACATTGCTCGCTCAAGGTTGACCCAGGAGATGACAGTCTTGTTCAGAATGCATGGCTAAAGCCTTTCCCTAATTGTGGTTTATGAAGACAGGCCATCTTCACGCTAGCCTTCAGGCAACCATCCTAGGAGAAGGAAAACTCTTAACTTCAAACCTGGGCAGGTGGAGCTCACTTGGCCTTGTAAGGCCATCCATCTAAGAGAAGGACACTCTAACCAAGCCTACGATCTGAGGACTTTGCTGTCGCCATCCAAGCTAGCTAAGCCGTGGCAGTTAAACCTCAGGTGAAACAGTGGGGCCAGTTCTGTGCACACTGTGCCTTACCTAAAAAAATCCACTGCACAGCCTTGAAGCGCTTACTCACACTTGCAAAGCCCTGTAGCAACAGGCAAGGGACGAAACAGCAGGTGACAAGGTGCACTGGAGCTGCAGATCCAACCTTGGATGCGGACAGTTCAGGACATTGGTCGCTTGAGATTGACCCAGGAGATGACAGTCCTGTTCAGAAACACCCTGAATGCCCAAGCAGCCTTTTTTCCAACCAGATTGCCTATCCCACATTGCCCTTAGTCATCGTGCTTGTAGTAGGTGAGGGTAAAGCCCTTCCCAAACCTTCATTCGCGAAGCCAAGCCAAGCCAAGCCAATGAGGATTTAAGAATATGGAAATGTAAGTGGCTGCAATTGGTAATGCAGAATTCCAGACGCTTTTAAAACTCCCTTTAAAACCCCAGAACTGAGGTGAATGTAAATGCCTGATTCCTATGAGCATTTAGGAAATCTTTCATAGGCAAAACATGCAGGCATTAATTTGTATAGTTAGCCTGGGTTTTTTATAAGCTGGCGGCTTAATGCTGAAAGAAAGTTTTCGTTATCTGAGTTGATGGCTAACAGTCAAAGTTGTTCTCTTGTTTCTGTATATTTTAGTCACTGGGAAACTGATGTACAACAATACATGGATGCACTGAATTAGAAAAGACAGTTTTAGAGCAGTGACATGTTTTTTTCCCTACAGTGCACACTCCACTGAGATATGTCAAACAGGCTACAGAGCTACATACACCTGGAAAGGTTCTCCTGTCCACTCTCTTTTTCTTCCTTCCCTTTTCCACTTGCCCTTTTCAATTCTTGGACTGTGACCAGAGAACAGTTCAAGATCTTACCCAAATTTCACCCTAAAGCGCCTGTAACAGACTATAAGGGCTTTAAAATTACACCCAAACTTGTTTTTACTTCTGAAATTTCCAGGAAAGACTGGATGATTTCACAGTGAAACTTCGGTGTCCTAAACTGCTGCTTAAAGATTGTTTCCTTAACAAAATGTTCACGGGTGCTTATAAATCTAACCTGTTTTCCAGGCTGAGACAAGGTCATTTGCAAACTAGGCTTTATAAGCCATTTTAATTATTTTATTTAATGACATTTCAGAGATGCTATTTAATCTCACTAAGCTGTGTATTCAATTTGATTTGCGAATCTAGGGTAATATTCCTTTCCTATCCAGTTGTACCTATATAGACACTAAATATATTCCTATCACTGAAACATTTTTCCCAGCTCTTCCACAGTGTGCAGAATGCAAAGGAAATTTCTTTGATAGAATCATAAACGTAAAAGTCATAAACCTTTTTAGCCCAGATTTCTTTTCTAAACAGAGAAGAGATTTTAGGAGAAAATCCCTGTAAGATGTCTCAGTAAGCATCTATCTGTAACAAGATGAATATAAAACTGAATGTATAATGGCTGCTCCCTCCAGAAGGCCCTTATGGAATATAGCTCAATGCGCAAAAAGCACATTTGCAATGGTATAAATACATATATATGCAACTATATGATAAATGCAAAAGTTTCTGACATCAACAAAATTGTTACATTCAGGATAGATTTGGTCACAAATGACCATTTGATTGGATGACTGAACTTAGCCTTTCCACATACAGATATAGGTATAATCATGTCTAAGAAAACAGCTCTTGGATCTGATCTGCCATTGAAATTACATTGTTCATTACATTTGGAAACTGTATGCTATTGCTGGGGACTGCTAGAAGAAAATGATGAGATTTCTGAGCAAAATTTGGGCATAAACATTTGAAAATGACAGCTGCTTCTTTTTGCAAATGACAAAATTACAGTTCCTTAAAAATATAATGAAAATATCTTCCAAAGCAAATATAACTTCATTTGGTTCATTGTAATTTACAAATGTAGCTTTTTAAAATTAATTTCAGTATACTGCCGATTATGTATGTATGTGCATGTGTATACACATATTCATATATACAGATCTACAAAAAGGGTACTCATAATGGATTATTTTTTGTTAACAAATATGCAAAACCGCAAAATCAAACATGAGTGAGGTGAGGTGTTTAGGTGAGAAAGAGTATGTAATGGTGAGAAATAGCATCTATGTTCAGTCAAGCAACTGTATCGGGAGTTTTCATGAGTCAAAAATCATCAGGTCACTCAATAAAATGGTTTTATATAATGAAACAGCTGAAATAATAATTATCATCATCATTTGCAATTATTAATGTTTGTTTTAACTTTCCACAATAACAAAGCCAATTAATTATGAAATTTCACCTACCAAGATTTCACTGAGAAGCTTTTTTATTACAAAGCTTAACAGAAAGAGTTAAGATTATACTTACTGGTTTATTAGAGAGGCTCCAACTTAATGGAACAACTTCAATGCAATCAATTCCACCATGTATTTCAAGTCCTAATTTTTGTTTGTATCTATTTTTTTTCTCATATATTCTCTGTATTTTTTTTTTTCTAGGATGTAAAATAAAGGTCTTCAAATCCAGAAAAAGTTCCCCACTTGCTGTATTTGTCTCTGAGGAAATCAGTGCTTTTTAATCTGCCATTCATCTCATCCACATAAGAACAAAGCAGATTTTTCAGATCAGATACCTCTCTTACAAATCAATAAGGTGCCATTGAAAAGCTGAGTTTGAAAAGTATAGTAAAAATATCTGTATGTGACATCTATGTAAATGAGGTGCTTATACGTATGTGTATAATACCAAGAGATGTTTGAGCCTCTGTTCACCAACAGAACCAACAGTTAGGGTGGTGAGATGCTGGAATGGGTTGCCCAAGTAAATTGTGAGTGCTCCATCCCTGGCAGTGTTCAGGGCCAGATTGGATGAAGCTTTGGGTGCCATGGTTTAGTGTGAGGTGTCCCTGCTTACGGCAAGGGAGTTGGAACTGGATGATCTTAAGGTCCTTTCCAACCCTAACTATTCTATGATTCTATGATTCGAAGTGATGGAAATGAAGTCATACTGAACTGAATTCATGTTTTTGCCAAGGAGATGTACAGGGTCTTTCTTTCAGGGAACTTATTCCTTGAGGTTAAATATATCAAAATATATCAAAAAAGTGGGTCATACTTTATTAGGTTTTAAAAAATATATCCATCAAAACCAGACTTTCTAAAAGACTGTAGAAGTGCCACTGCAAAGCTGTGAGTACCTGGGCAGTGAGAACAAGATTCGGCTGAGTTGTGGGAGTTAGTTTTGAATCATGATAATGAAAATGTTTATTTGGAATTGATCTGGAGTATAAATAATTGATTTTTCAAAGATAAAGCTTTTATAGTTGAAAGAAAAATAATCTTTTTTTTAAAAAAAAGAAAAGACTGAGCTGGTGTTTAAGTAATGGGAGTTTTCACAAACAGATCACTCCAAAGACAAACATCAGGCTGGCTAAGGCGGCACTGAGCTGCCTTCAGGATTGGTTTTTTTTTCCCTAAGCCGTATAAGCTTTATAAAACAACCGTTTGGTGCTGGGTTTAACCATTATGTGAACTGGCTACTGCTGCTGAAGCCTTAAATGTCCCTCATTTCTCCTGATCATTTAGACTTGTTTGGTTGCAGCCAGCTTCTGAGGCACTTATTTCCACACTGTGGCATTTGTTTCCATTTTGGATTTAAACTTGCTCCAATTAAAGCTTGTTCCATGGTTTTCTGCTGCTCAGAAATGCAGCAATTCAGGATTAATTTAAGAATACATCTTTCTAAAAAATGCTGACTTATCAGGACTGATTTTTTGTGTGTGTGTTGGTTCTGACAGCATTTTCTGATCAAAACTAGACTCTGTACTAAAGCACTGAAGCAGCTATATTTCTATGAATATCTTAACAGCATGTCTACATTCATCCTTCCCCAGATGAAGACCTGAAACGTGTCTCCCACTTGGAAGGTAAATTTTATTTGTATCTATGTCTCTATATATACGTATATGTATAATCATATGCATACATATATGCACATATACCTCTAGACATGTTTCCCCATGCAAATGAAAAATGAATCTTGATATACTCTACAAATAATTTGTATGTCGTGGGCAGTTCTCTGTACAAGAAGTATGGCATGACTAATGTGCTCAAATAGATTTCACCTCCAAGTAGTGCAAATTCTTCAGCCCTTTGAAGAAGAATTCATGCTGTTAACAAAATATATTTAGGTTGGGTAAACTTACTTCCCCAGTTTCTTTTCCTTTCCCTGCACTACTAATTGACAAAATGAAAAGTTTTTGAACAAAATATTTTCTTGACTTTTGGGCTTTTCCCAAATATTCCCCTGCACAAATCTTGCCCGTCCTTGTTTCAAACTTTCGTAACTTAGATGGGAGTTAAAGATCCCCACATGTCCTGGCTTGCAGCCTATACTTCTCTGCATTGGCAGAACCACCATCAGGGTCATGAAAAATGACATTCTTTCTCAGTAACTTTGTAATTAATTTTTGTTGTGGGTTTTTTTGTTTTGTTTATACTTTGAGGATTCTCTTTGCCTGTCAATTGGCCTTGAAAAAAGTACACTGAATTCAGAATACAGAAAATTCCATGTGTAGCAACAAGGACAGAAGACAAAACAGCACTGTAGCCCTCCATTTTCTCTTGACTTCCAATGGAATGTGATACCAAGATCAAAGTTTTAGACTTGATAAAGCCCTCTGGAGAATTTACCCATTTTAGCAAAGGAACTACTTCCCTTTTCGCTAACAAAATTACATGGGAGAAAGCCCTTGGTTCTCTGGAACAACCGATAATCTATTTATTTTAGAAGGGTGTAAGTGAATAGATGTATGTATACACCTGTATAAACTACTTTTAAGCTGTCTCAGAAAACAAATCAGAATGATCAGTAGACAAGCAGCAAAAGCAACTTATTTGATAAAGCAAAAAATAAAGTATATCAAATACAGTGATAATTATGGGCAAAGGAAATCCTTTTTTCCTCAAACCTCAAAGACAAGACTGATATGCAGATTTTTCATATGGAATTGCTATATGAGGATAGATGTCCATCTCTAGCTATGTAGGTGTTCTCAGTTTACTGCCATGGTGATTGTTTGTAGCATTTGTGTGACGTAACAGTTCTGTAAGCCACATAACCGGCTCTGATTCACGGAAGTTATTAGCAAAAGACACTGACATAGTGAATGGTCAGAGGTTCTAATTCTTAAATGAATATGGGAAAATTCATGGTGGATAGAAAGAAAAGTCTAATAAATTGGAATAGAAGTATTCTTTCTTTAGGACTGTTAAACCAGTACAAATCATGCACCAAATAAATACATGTAATCCAATTTCTTTCTCAGTTTGACTAGGTACAGAAACAGACATGGATAATTTTCTTTGATTGTTAGATGATAACTGAGTCTATCAGAGAATTCACTATGAATTCAATAAAGCAGAAAGAACTGCTGAAAGAACCACTTGAACCATCAGTTTGGGGAATTATCTCAGATCATATCGGTTGCAAAATACGTGCACTATACTTGTCTCATGAGTATACAGCATTCAGAAGTAAGGCCCCATCAAGAAGAGCAGTTAGGGCTGAGGGATAACCTGAAGGCTACATGTTTGCAGGCTTGGATTTGTTTGTCAGTCCCTTACCACTGTAATAAGTGATAAAAAATACTGTGAGAGCAATTTTGCATAATAACCCAGAGTGAGCCTTAGAAATATATGCCATTGTACTAAGGTGAAACATACCAACTGGGAGCCTGAGAACTTAAAACTGCTATAAAGCACTATTTTTATTCTGTTTTCAACAAAAAGTTACTTAATGAGGGAATTTTTGTTAGGAAGGATGGGACAAAGATAACATAATAGCACTTGTCTTTTAGCAACGTCAGGCAGACTTTATAGAATTCATATGCAAATTCGTATATTCCTTTAGTTCTAGCCTGATTTTTATTGCATTTTTTTCCTCTTGGGGTGGGTATGATTCTTACTCTTAAAATGCAGTGCAAGGGTTTGATGTAAAATACACCAAGCTTTCATGGTTTTACAATGTTAGGAAAAAAGCACATGTAATAAAATCCATAAATGATAAAATCACTGTATTTTGCAGTTAGATTTTACAGTAGCTTGGTTGCCCTACAAAATACTAATGATGAGATGTCAGAAAAATGCTCTCTTTCCCTCTCTTTCCTCTCACTATTTCTGTATACAGACAATGACAAACCTAATAATCTCCAGGGTGCTCAGGTCCATGAAAATCATTTCATAATTCTTCCATTGTGGAAGATGTATTAAAAAAAAAAGGGAACCATTTCTCTGTTATGATTTTGGGGCACCATAAATTAGACCTAGTAACAGAGATCAGGGCTAGTAACTTTTGAAGGGAAATAACTCTGAAGTGTCCTTCTCATTTCATGAATGTGTGAATCAGAAGACTGAATTTATCACAGTGAACAGAAGTCAGTCACTTTGGTCTCATTTCCACTTGGATGGGGAACACAGTACTTCATTTTGCAGCCTCCAGGTTTTTATCTTATTCTGATTAACTGAAGGTTGAGAAAGAGATGACCATTTGCTCCACCAAAGCCAGAGAGAGAGAGTCCAGTTTACCCCCTAATGGCACAAGCAAATCAAACCCTTTCAAGTCATCAGACACTCATGAACTGAAATGAAGCTTGAGGACTAACTAGGAGAGTAATGGCTGCTTCAAGTACTAGTTATGGGTCATAACTATGTTGAATTACCAGCAGATCAACTGCTTTTCATGGTTGAATGCTGTTTGAATCAGGTGGATAGCAGAGAACATAAACAGAACTGGGTTAAGAGGATATATAAAACATAGTTTCAAAAAACTAGACTCCTAAAATATTATTACTGTGGATATGAGACATCCCTATGAGGCAGGAATTTACTTTAAACTTGATGTGGATTCAGTGATGTGCACTTTGCCTGGAATGAAACCATTAACTCATCTCATAGATACCCAAATCCACAGACTTCAGTCTTTATATGCTTAGATCAACAAAGAGATTTGAGTTTTATCTTCATTAGCTGTCAACAAAAGCTGGTACGAAGGCCACATTAGGAAAAGCTTCTTTGACATCCCTAAATGAGCTGATGTGATCCCTAATGAAAGTAACAGCAAATTAAGAAAAAGTTTTCCACAGTTGAAAAAGAAAGCATCCTGGTTTAGTTACAAACCACAGCAGACCTAGGGAAACACACGCTGTTATCTTTCATATGACAGGCTGAATATTTCTTAACTCGTTTAAAACCAGTGCAGGTGTTTTGTCTAAAGTGATCATAAAAACAAAGCTAACAGCAAAAAACCATCAAACTTGTCAACACACAGAGGTTTTCCTAATATATGTGCTTTTGTACATTTATCACTTGGGTTTATAGCTTTTGGAATTCAAGTGACAAATTGTGAGGCGTTTTTATTGTTAGCTATTGAGCCATTTCTCTACCAAGGTACTAAAAACATAAGAAAAAATCAGATTTGAATTAGTTATAGAAGCTGTATTAAAAAAAAAATAAAGAAAGAAATCAGTGTTTAACAATACAGGGTGGCTAGGAGAACACTTCCTAGCAATAATACTGAGCATGGCCATGGGGCTTAACTTGTGTAACTCTTGATCATGATAGCAATATACTGAATCCACTTAGACTCTGCCATTTATTTTCATCAAATTTTCCTTTTATCTATATATTGAACTACTTTAATGGAAAGGACTCAGAATGCCATACTGCATATGCTTGATTTATTCTGCATTTGCTTTATTCTGCGTTTGCTTAATTGCTTCATTTTGTTATAGAAGTCTGTGGAAGGACAAAACAAAAGACCAATATCTCAATAGAATGCTTGCCCTAAGAAAAGGAATCCACGAACAACTATAAATACTTGAAAACTGTAAAAGCAGCTTATTGAGATTCATTAAAGAGGTTTTTTCTATTGAGGTTTTTGTTTGTCTAAAGGTGTTATATATACATACAAATACGTATATATGTGTAATCCCTGTAATTTATTTCAGTTAAAAGTCTACACAGCTATATTTGGAAAGTACATGTGTCAGTTTATGCTATAAATTCCTGTCACTGTAGTATTAAGATTTGCTGTTTAGAAAATTTATGAAAAAGAAATGCCAGCTGCTCCACTGCATCATACTGAAGTGTTCCAGGATCTGACATAGATGTTAAAGACCACAGAATTAGGGAAAAAATGTGGGTGTACCCATATTTATATAGTCTGGTGAAAGAATGCATTCCAGTAAGTTGAGGTTATTTTGAAATAGCCTATCATGTTTCTTTTAATTGGTGTCTGATCGAAACAGAAATCTTTCTGATGGATGGAAACTTTATTCAGATGGCTCCAGAAAGACACAGCACGTACTTTTTGCTATATTTCCTGTACACTTTATATATTTTTGTTAATGTTTCATTTTATAGTATGAAAGTAACAGAACTCTTTCATTTGAACTAATTGATTTCTAATGAATTTTATGAATGCTAATATGCTCACAATACATTTCGTACAGTTAAGACATAATGCACTACTTCTATAATGGGTCTGTGTAAATTAACTTTGAAGGGTGTCTGCCTTAGTCTTTCACCTATTAATTGCATGATGCGAACCCCCCCAGCAGCTGGTTGAAGAGTTCAACTCGGCTGATTGTCGCTGGTGGAAATTTGCCAAAATGATTACATCAACTTCCAACAAACAGCATGCGCATGACAACAGTCAGCAAACAATTACTTAAAACCCTATAATATAATTTGTAATTTGACATAATAGACTCTTCTTTCAGGGTTCGCATTTCCATGACAAAGACAGGGGAATTGGAGCAGTTCTGCAAACAAGCATGGGCTCTGGACATCCATGTGGGAGGATATGTCCCTTGTCCCTCCTCTCCTTAGTGCTCCAGGGTTGTAAAACTACCGTGCTGCCTGGAACCTGGGATTAAAACCATGACAGTCATCCTTTTGGGAAGTTCACTAAAATGCCACCATTTCTTTCTCTTTAGCCCTGAGCAATGAGAATGCTCAGCTTATGTTTTGTCTAACAAGACAGAAAGGGGTTGAGGAAAATGTAAACCTATAGTAACGATTTCTGGAAACAATAACTCTTCCCTGAGTTTTAAAAACATCTGAAAGTAAATGTCATGGCCCCACGTCCTCCCCAGCTCTGTGTGATATTTTCCATCCTCCTGTGTTACGAAGACCCAGCAAAGGCTGCGTTGTGGTAAATACATTTCTACTTTAATTTCAAATTCTTCAGTACGGTCACAAATCACTATCAGTGCAGTATCTGAAAACAGCAAGATTATCACAGATCCAGGCTTTGAAGCCCTTCTGTTTTCTTTGTACAAAGGCAGAACTCCTTGACGTATCTTCAAGAGACAGATTGGTTTAAATTCTCTCCCTCTTTCTCCTTCCCCTCCTCTCTGCTTTTAGCCGAGTGATTTATTTGAAATATGTGTGACTTCTCTGATTTTCCATTTATGGGCTGAGGGGTTTTTGTAGCAATAAAAGGACACAAGGCCAGCAAAGAGGGATTATGCAGCATCTATTGTAAGCAAATGTAAAATAATTGCAGTTTTATGTGGGGTGAGGACACTTAGAGGACTGTGAAGTCTTTATCTTCAGATACGTGGTGTTAACATTTTGTTTAGGCTGTGGCTACCAGAGGTAGATGTTAATAGACTGCTTTCTGTAATACTGTAAGAAGCAAACCCCTCACTTCTTAGTCTGTTTTCCAAATTAACTCAGAGGTGGGAAATGGACTTTTTCTGTACAAAATCAAACAAGCAAACGTGCAATTTGAAAGGTTGTCAGAACTTTGCAAGTGGTTGGGATACGGAAGGACAACAGTAATGCTGTGTAATATCTCCTGAATCATGCAAAAAGATTATAAGCTACTCACAGAATGCATACAATAGCATAAACTCATAGAATATGGTTTTCAGGAACAAAATGACTTAGAAGGGGGGGGGGGGAAGAGCCATTACTATGAATACTGAAAGTTTATCAGTGGTACTGTATGCAAGGCAGTTGATTTTAGGCTGTTATGTTTTAGCTATTATNTTTAAGGAAAAAAATGACTTAGAGGGGGGGGGGGAAAGAGCCATTACTATGAATACTGAAAGTTTATCAGTGGTACTGTATGCAAGGCAGTTGATTTTAGGCTGTTATGTTTTAGCTATTATGTCAATTTGCTCTTCATTCCCTGAGTGCTTCCCTGTGTGATATTTTTTCACAGACCCTTACCCCTGACTCAGAGACACAGAAACACATAAGTTCAGATGAATGGTAATGAGCATTGTCAGAGAGGCAAGAAAATTGAGTCTCTACTCTGGCTGCTGGGCTGAGAGCTGCAGGAGCTGATTGTGTCAATGGTAATGAGACTGAGCAGGCAGCAGATGCTCACGTGCCTTTACAATCCAAATCCCACCAACAAATTCCTCCCACAGAAACTTTGAGGGACGTCTTGGCACCCCGGAGATGGTGATAGACCCAGTCCCAGCCACATGCCACCTGCTAGAGCCATTGTTTAAAAAAGAAGGAGGGGAAAAAAAGCCTATTATGATAACAAAGTTGTTTGCTGTCTCTTGCAATGACTTTATGGCACCAGTTGTACCATAGTGCAGCTATTGTAAAAAAAAGAAAAAAAAAAGCAAAATAAAAAAGAAATAAAAAGAAGAACATCTGATTCTTTAAAGAGAAACATTTGTATTAAGGACTGTTAACAACTTACTTGGGAAGCCGGATGTTCAGTATATGTTACATATTCTGCTGATAAACCATGCTTGCCTTTTTCCCATTACAGCTCCCACTGTGCCTGCTTCCTACAGCACGTTTATATTTCCACATGTTTTCCCATGACATTGAAGCAGGGAGCATTTTCTTGCTCCTTTTTTTCCCAGAAAAATCGAGGATAAAGAATGCAGATACCCATGTGGAGGGCTGTGTAAATATTTACTGTAAAATAAATTAAACAACATATTTGGTCCTTATTCCCAAAGTGGGCTGAGTGGTGAATTGTGCCTGAGGTTTTGAAGAAAGGAAGGCCATTAAGGGTCTTTTAATGACAGTCCTTTGTAACTCAAGGTTGCTAAATGCTGCAGTACAGAGAGGCTCAGATCCTTCCAGGAAACTTTTGCCCAACAACTTCTACTCCTGGAGAAATCTGATCAAGTGTCTGTTCTTGCTGCAAGACTTTGTGTCCAGCTTGGCAATCCTGGGAGTCTCACCCTCCACAGAGTCATTTAATGAGACCCTGAAGCTGTTCAAAATCCTTTCATGGATTGGGTTGGTTCCCATCGGCCCCAGGGGCAGAAAAAGTGTCTTAAAACCTCTGGAGTTGCCTCTGACTCCACGGTGGCTGTATGCAGCTGAGCTCTGGCTCTGCTGAAAATGGTGGACAAGAGTGTCCAATGTCCTTTGAGCCTTCTGGTCACAAAACAGCTGCTGGAGGTAGGTACACGAGAGGATCTGGATCATTTGGCTTAGGCTGTCAGTGGAAGATTGAACACATGCTTTGTCTGCTCTGAAGACACTTGAAACAGCAATTATGCTCTTTTTTTAAACTCCCAGGGGCAATGAAGAAAGTTACAGTTCCATGAAAAGCTTGGGTTGAGCCAGCAATTTGACAAAGTATGTATTGCAACCCTGACTAAATCCACATCTACACTAAACTTCAAACCCTTCCTTTACAGAAACCCCACTTCTGTGAAGAAAAGAAGTATCACAAATGCAGCTGCTCCTTCTGCTCTGTATAAACTTAGAGTGGCCTTGAAAACATCATCACATGCCAGTTACTGTGTCAGGGTAAAAGAGCAAGACGTTTGTCAAAACAGAATAGCAGCGGTGTACGATGCAGAAAGCTTTTCAAATTTATTTATGTAAAATATTTGACATTCCAGTTCATACAGTTAACATCTGGAATAAAATCAGATGTGGGAAATCCAGTGAAAGTACAGCCTTTTGTAAGGCTGAAACATAGTAAGGATATCTCAGGCAAAGGATACAGATGTTGCTAGTGCTTTCCCTACAGGGAAAAAAAGAGCTCTGGGGCTCTCTGACTGCACTGGTCACCGCTCCAGCCCCAAGGTGGCTGCATCATTAGGGGACAGGAAGTGACAGAGCATCTTTGTTCCTCAAGTTCCACTTTGTGTGATCCAAAGGTTATAGCCACTGCCCTCTGAAACATCTGGCTCTCTTTATTATTTGTATTTGCAGTGATAGAGATGGACAGAAGGAAAAAATGGTGCATTAGGTCATGGACAGTTGTATCTGTTGTAGTACACAACAGGACCTACAGCTGGATTTAGGTGGCTTTATGAGAAAGTAGAACAGTGCCACACAGGATTACCCTTCTTGGCCTAGGTGTTCTTGGATTGTGCCACAGTTCTGACTTTTTTATTTTACCTTATCTTTTATTCCACAGTTTATCCCAAGCATAGATAATGCTCAGAACCTCATTTGGCTTAGGTGCATATACTGCACTTAAAGGCAATTTTAGGTAAACAGTTATCAAATAGACATAGTCTACTTCATGCTTCACAAGGTAGTAACTAAACAAAATGACAAGGGCATTAGAGTGATCAAACAGTGGAATTTCCATTATATACTGTGCCATAGTAACTAATCCTCAAATTAATTCAAAAGCATCAAGTGACCTATTACAGGAATTCGTTTTGAATGGAGATTTAGTAAACTGTAAGTCTCTAGCATTTTTCTTCTTCGCAGTTGGTAAAACTTTGAGCAATAAATGTTTTATTGGTTCAGAAAGAGACTGAATATCTAGGTACAGTACTTACTATGCATGGAAGGTGTACTGGTTTATCTCGCTATTTATATACACAACACTGCACTGCAAAACTGCCATGGAAATTTACTCATGTAGCAGAAAATCTGATCCCCTGCCCTTTGCCATGATGATTGATGATAATGTGAAATCTAATTTTGAACTCATGAAAAAAAAAGTTCTCACCTATCAGCAGGTATACAGACTTTTGTGGTTTGATGTATTTTAATGAAAGATCAGAATCTTTTTTAAGTGATTTGAAAAAGTGAAAATTATAGATCAGGGCTCTGAACTAAGTTTCTCTGTTTACTCCTACTTCTGGGTGCCTGGTCTTTTGTTCCTGGCCTTAGACTGGCTGTTTTTTGGAGAAGGGAACTACTTTTTCCTAATACAGCTATTATCTTTACCAAATGTTTCCTGGGTTTCTTCACGGTGACAGAACCTTCTGAGGCTGCTTGTGCTGGAACAGACTGCTCAAGGAAGCTGTGAATGCTCTATCTCTGGCAGTGTTCAAGGCCAGGTTGGACAGAGTCTTGGATGACATGGTTTAATGTGTGGTACCCCTGCCAATGGCAGGGGGATTGAAATTAGATAATCTTAAGGTCCCTTCCAACCCTAACTATTCTATGATTCTATGACACTCTGTAAAAGGGGCTGTGCTCTGACTGGGACCAGGAACTGTTAGGCAGGGTATCTTCAGCAGGATTGCTTTAAGGTACAGGTATATGTATATACAGATCATAGAGTCATTAGGGTTCAGGTATAGATTTTGTGGAGGTCAGGACTTATAGTGTCAAGTGGACTGTTTGCTTTACTGATTTGCCTGCCAGGATCCCTGACCCCATTTTAGATCAATTCTCTGCCTTTTCAGATGAATAAGGTAACTGATGCCTGACTGAGTTACACTGTTTAGCATTCCACAGATTAAAATGTATTCCCTACCTAATGTATTTGGGATTAATTAAGAAGGCCAAGGTGATGCAGAGGTCATATCTGATAATCCAACAGACTATTCTTCCTTTAATATATTTTGAAGTAATCCAGCCTCTGATGCACCTCGGTGCTTTAAAAGGCATCGGGTGTAAGCATGACTGAGGAGATAGATACTAGATTGGTCAAATGCAGCATTAATTTGTGATGAGCTCTATAATATGGTTGTCTGTGCAAAAAATCAGACTGAAATGTCAACCTCCACCCACTCCACTGAACAGCATCATGCTGACCTCTGATCAGCTTTTTTATGGGTCCAAGAGTGAGTACAAAATGGCAGGGTTTGTTTGCCTACAAGGATATTTTCACTCAATTTGCACTTATGCTGCAGCAGATGGAAAGATAAAGTACAAAGACCAGAGAAAGCTCTGTTCTTAGTTTTACTTTGGGAAACAAACTTGACGAAGGGGATTGGCGAGAGACAAGGGGGAGAGGGAGGAAGAAAGAGAAGACAGAGGGAGAAAGGAACCCCCAATTTTGTCATTCATTGTGATGGAAATGTTCTTTTAAGATACCCTTCTGAGTCAGGAAGACTTGTCTTTTGCATTCATTACACAGGTGTCAAATCAAATTTGATCTGCGATGTCTAGTGTACTGGAGCATAGTGCCTATGACATTTTGTAACATAACACAACATAAGGCAATAAATCATACTGAAAGTGAATAAAACCTCATTTGTGTGTGTGTGTGTGTGTGCATGAGGAGCGGAATGAACTGAATGGCACTGTGCTAATTTCCCTGTGCTTCTATCATTGTTAAGAAAACTATTTTCTTTCTCCCCTGGCCCTGCTAAAGGACCCTTTCTCAAAAATAGTTCTTGAAAGCAAGATTCTCTGTCGCCTAAGCTTTGCAGATATACTGCGCATCAAGGGGACCAGTACTTTTCAGAAGAAAATATGTGCTGGAGAGTAAAACTCAAGAAACAAGACAAACTTTAATCAACCCCAGAAACAGATTTACTTTCAGCATTTTAGTTAATGCGTTGTGCAGTTGTGGTTTCTGAAGTAGTACGGTAGGCAAATGAAGGTGCCGTTTGAAGACGGTTTTTCTTCTTCGTATACATTGCTGGAGAATTTGATTGCAACTTTTGAGAAGAAGGTTATGGTGAATAGATGCGGATTAGGTGGGAATAACGGAGATTCCTTTCCAGGAGGCCAGCAGCACTCCGCTCACGTGCCTAGCTGCCTTCACAATACCATGCTCCCCAAGAAGTGTCTGCTGGCTGCACGTGGGACTTTCCCTTTCCTTTGTAAGGGAAGGCTGCCATGTCAAAGGTGGGCCGGAGTTTAAGTGACTTTCAGACAAAACTCTTTCACTGGGTATGGGAGGAATCAGCCTTGGGAGTGCTGTGATTGCTCATAAGCACCCTACAGAAGGATTCCTTCTGGAGGTGCCATGCTCTTAAATATTGCAGCTTCTAAACAAACAACCCCAAGATGTGTTCCTCCTCACTTGTAGGTTCAGATGAATATTAGATGAAAAGAAAAAGAAAATCAAGGCTTTTTCTTCACTTCAGAATTCATATAGGGACTATTGTGCCAATGACATTTTATTGCCATTGTAATTCTAAATGGCTAGTTGCAAAACAGCATGGATTTAAGGGATAATATTGCACACAATCTGACTTCTGAAGTTAATATTACATATAACCTGGCTGCTGGAGTTAATATTGCATATAACCTGACTGGTGAAGTTGCAAAATAAAAAGATAATTTAAAAAAAGAGGAAAAAAGAAAAGAGGTGCTGTAATTCCTCTCTGTAGTTACCCTACTGCCTGTTAATATACAGAGTATGTCTCTGAGAAAGACCAATGTGACAAAGTGAAATTACTATTTGGAAAGTGATAAAAATTGCATAAAGCAAATTCTGCACATCTAACTGTACTAAGGAGTTACTTGGAAGAACACGTTCTCATTTAAGAACACATACAATATTCTTGGGTTTCAGCAAAGAAATTATTTTTTCTATGAATTATTCATCTCCTGTACTCATCATGTAAAGGGGCAGTGACTTCTTTTATCAACAAAATACTTCTTATTGACACTCAGAGCAGCATTTAATTGAACCTATTCCCCCAATTATCGTCAGAAAAGAGTTTACACTGGTGTTTTGGAAAAATGTTTTAGGAAGATTTATCAGAGCTGCAAAAAAAGCTGTCCGTGAACTAATGGAATTAGATTATCTTTGGATTCTCTCCACCAGAACTTAGAATGGCCACTAATTCCTTTCTTTGCTCTTTTGGTGTTTGCAAAGGGGTTCACTAAAGCCTGAATTGATATAATTATTGGCTTGGATTGTTAGAGATTTAGAGCAGATGGCTATGGGTTTCTAAAGTCCCATTTGCTTGTGTTAGCTTTTCTAGTTTGCCTATAGGGTTTGGGGATCAGTAATTTGAAAGGGCTGCGAACTTGTAAAACAGTATTATTCATGGGGGCAGAATGTTCATCAGCGTGACCCAGTACTAAATACATTCATTATGGGCATTTCTATTCTGCACAATTTGCCACACGGTGCTGGTTTGTGGAAAAAAAAAATAAAAAAAGAAAAAAGAAAAAGAAAGAAAAAAGAGACAATGGCTTATAAAATGCTTTTGAATGCTTAAAAAGAAGGAGAGTTCACGCTGAGCCTCCTCTGCTTTCTTTTTCAGCAAGAACCTTCTAAGTGACTTTGGCTGAGCTGTGCTGAGAGTAAGGAAATTGGGGGAATCAGAGCTTTACTCTTCACATCTTTGGATATGGGGGGAATTTAAGAGAGAGAGAGAAGCAATAAAAGAGAGTGATGGTATGATTATGGGCAACAGCAATAAGCAAATGGACAAAGCAGAAAAAGAAAAAGCAGGGCGAGACTGTTGGTAAAACGCTAAACTTAAAAAAATCCCACCAAAAACAAACAAAAAAACCCCAAACCAAGCAAAACACACACACACACACACACACACAAAAGAGGGAACAGAAATCACAGCATAAATTGATGCATTTGAACTGAGAAGAACCCACCAGGCTCTGTGACCTGGGTGCAGCCTGAAGCTCATGTAACCATCTGCAGCATTTCTGGTGTACACAAAGTACAGGATCCACTCAGTCATAAGATTGTTGTCTGTTGTGCAGATGTGTTGCAGTGTAAACACGAAAACCATTTTTTAGCAATAGCGGAGAGGCAAGGAACTTGCCATTGTCCAAGCACTTAGTATGTCCTGTGGCTTCTTTAAGACATTTGGCATGGAGGAGATGTACTTAGCACAAATCCTCTGTGTGAAGCATGAAGAGGTTTTTCAACTAGGATGGAAAAGATCTTCTGGAGAACCACTGGAACAGCAGAGATAGAAGCGCAGCAGCCTGCACAGAGACAATTGCACACACACATACAGATACACACACATACAGACACACACGGGAGGACCAAGCTCAGGCAAAGGTAGCAGGCGCGGCGGGCGGGGGGAGCCGGGGGTGTACAGTAGTGTGCAGAATGTTACTGACTTCAGAGAGGAGGAGGAGAGAGAGATGTCCCTTTGCTCCACACAGGAGCATGTGTGTTGAGGAGAGGCAGGTAAATAGGTAAATGCGGAGCAGGAAGAGGCTCAGCCGGCATGGCCGGCAAAAGGCGGGAGGCGGCACACTTCCCCCTCTTATCCCCCCATCACCCCTCCCCCCC
>NDXB01004548.1:110786-133075 GCA_002631895.1 Agapornis roseicollis
GCCCCCCCCCCCCCTTCCCTTCCCTTCCCTTCCCTTCCCCTTTCCTTTCCCTTTCCCGGCGGCACACCGGCGGCCAGCAAGGGCTGGGGGAGGAGCTGCCCCGTCCCGCTCCCATTCCCTGATTTCCCCACCGAGTCCCTCCCGCCCCCTTCCAGGTCCCCCCCATCCCGTTCCTCCCCCCGCCTCGGCGCGCCGGGCTGTCCCCGGGCTGATTGGCTGGACGGGGCTCAGCACACGCCGGGTAAAAGCTTTGTCTGGGGAGTTGGAGCGAACTTGCGGGAGATTTTTAGGCTGGAGCCGGCGAGGGAGGGTGCTCAGTGCGGCGCGAGCGGGGAGAGGAGAGCAGAGGAGAGGAGGGAAGCGAAGAGGAGAGAGGCGACGGGAGGGCGGTGGATCCCGCGGCGCGTCCCGCGGGCTTCCCGGCGTCCCTGGATGCTCACGGCAGGAGAGGAGCCCGCTGCCGCCCCGACACGTTCCGTCCGGGAAGAGGAGCGGGGAGTCAAATGAGAACGTGTGGATTGCATACGGCTTGTACCTGGATGTCCTGGCACGGTGTGTATATAAAAAAAAAAAAAGAAAAACCCCAAACTTTTCTGATCTGGTGAGATATTAATCCTTGGCTGAGCAGAAAAGGCGTTTTCAAGTTTGGAAGGACCAGATGTGCGCAGGGTTTAAGGTACGGAAGGCAGCCGCGATAATTGCTTTTTAACTTGCTTGAAGAAATGAATTGCAAAATCTTACAAATGCACCGAGTCGGCGGTAAAATGCACTTTATAGTCATTTTTGCACTGATGATAATATCTTTCAATAAGGCTGTGCTGGGTAAGAATTTGAAGTACAGGATTTATGAGGAGCAGAGAATCGGATCGGTAATTGCAAGACTGTCGGAGGATGTAGCTGATGTTTTATTAAAAATGCCTAACCCTTCCTCGGTGCGATTTCGAGCCATGCAAAGGGGGAATTCTCCCTTGCTTGTAGTCCGTGAGGATAACGGAGAGATCAGCATAGGAGCTAAAATTGATCGGGAGCAACTCTGCCAGAAAAACTTAAACTGCTCCATAGAGTTTGATGTGATCACTCTGCCCACTGAACATCTGCAGCTATTCCATGTTGAAGTTGAAGTGCTGGATATTAATGACAACTCTCCCCAGTTTTCCAGAGCTCTTATCCCTATTGAGATATCAGAGAGTGCAGCAGTGGGAACACGGATCCCTTTGGACAGCGCTTTTGATCCAGATGTAGGGGACAACTCACTGCACACTTACTCCCTTTCTGCCAATGATTTTTTTACTATTGAGGTGAGAACCAGGACTGATGGTGCCAAGTATGCCGAGCTGATTGTGGTTAGAGAGCTGGACAGGGAGTTGAAGTCAAGTTACGAACTGCAGCTCACTGCCTCAGATAAAGGGGTGCCTCAGAGGTCTGGCTCATCCCTCCTGAAAATAAGCATTTCTGATTCCAATGACAACAGCCCTGTTTTTGAGCAACAGTCATATGTAATCCAGCTCCTAGAAAATTCTCCGGTTGGGACTTTGCTAATAGACCTCAATGCCACTGATCCAGACGAGGGCGCTAATGGTAAGGTGGTCTACTCCTTTAGTAGTCATGTGTCTGCCAAAATTATAGAGACTTTTAATATAGACCCAGAAAAAGGACACCTCACCCTCCTGAAGCAGGTGGACTATGAAGTAACCAAATCCTATGAAATTGACGCTCAGGCTCAGGATCTGGGGCCAAATTCCATTCCAGCTCACTGCAAGATTATAATCAAAGTTGTGGATGTCAATGACAACAGACCCGAAATTAACTTAAACCTGATGTCTCCAGAGAAAGAGGAGGTAGCTTACATTTCTGAAGGGTCACCTCTGGACACTTTTGTTGCCCTGGTCAGAGTGCAAGACAAGGACTCTGGTGTGAATGGAGAGATAATTTGCAAGCTCCATGGACATGGCCACTTTAAACTCCAAAAGACTTATGAGAATAACTACTTAATCTTGACTAATGCCACTCTAGATAGGGAAAAGAGATCTGAATACAGCTTGACTGTAATAGCAGAGGACAAGGGAACGCCCAGTCTCTCTGCAGTGAAACACTTTACTGTCCAAATCAGTGATGAAAATGACAACCCACCCCGCTTCCAGACAAACAGATACGAAGTTGTTATCTTGGAAAATAACTCTCCTGGAGCGTACATTACATCAGTCACAGCCACAGACCCAGATCTAGGTGACAATGGCCAGGTGACATACACTATTTTGGAGAGCTATATTTTAGGAAGCTCTATAACCACCTACGTGACCATCGATCCCTCCAATGGGGCGATCTATGCCCTGAGAACCTTTGACCATGAGGAAGTAAATCAAATTGCCTTCATGGTTCAAGCTAGGGATGGAGGGAGTCAGCAGCTTGTTAGCAATACCACGGTGGTACTAACCATCATTGATGAAAATGACAATGCTCCTGTCATCGTGGGGCCAGTGCTACGCAACAGTACAGCAGAAATCTCAATCCCTAAAGATGCTGGAATCGGCTTTCTTGTCACCAGGATAAGGGCTACAGATAGAGACTCTGGTATGAACTCTGAACTCAGCTGCTCTATAGTAGCTGACAAGGAAAACAGCATCTTTGTGATGGATCCCAAAACCTGTGACATATCTATCAATGTGAGCATTGAATCAGTTCCAGCAAAACAATGGGAGTTTTTTGTCATAGTCCAGGATAAGGGCAGTCCTCAGCTTAGTACTAAAGCACTTCTCAGATGTACCGTTTTTGAGTATGTCTATTCATTTGCAAGCACAGAAGCAACTTTGGTAAGCCAACCCTCCCTGGATGTCTCCATGATAACGATTATATCCTTGGGATCAATATGTGCTGTGTTGTTGGTCATTATGGTAATTTTTGCCACAAGATGTAATCGAGAAAAAAAGGACACCAGGTCCTACAACTGTCGTGTGGCAGAATCGACCTACCAGCACCACCCAAAGCGACCCTCAAGACAGATCCACAAAGGGGACATTACGTTAGTGCCAACTATTAATGGCACTTTACCCATCAGATCTCACCACAGAGCTTCTCCATCATCATCTCCTACCCTGGAAAGGGGACAAATGAGCAGCCGGCAGAGCCACCACAGCCACCAATCTCTCAACAGCCTGGTGACAATCTCCTCTAACCACGTGCCTGAAAATTTCTCACTGGAACTCACCCATGCTACTCCTGCTGTTGAGGTAAGGTCCACACCTCCCTTTGCACATCCCTTCACTCATGCCTTTACTGGGAACCATTGAGGTACTCTGCATGCCACCTGTGAGACCAATTAGGTCTATAACTAAATAGGATGTATGATGGACTTTTCTGTAGACGTCACAGCTTTGCAGTTTTACTCCAATATCAACTGAATCCATTACCATGGGGAACAGGATTAAATCTATTATTTATAGATTAAATATTTATTGGTTCTTCCCTGTGAGGTCAAAACAATGGGGTGTAACATTGTGCTTAGCTCTGGCTTACTGCTCACTTGTTCTGTCTTCCTTGCCCTCCCTTTCTGTCTGTTTAAGAGAGTGCCAGCATATTTATATAGAGAAACAATGCAGGAAACCCTTTCATTATTGGGGATAGAGAACTGAAAGGCTAAACACTGACACAGTTTAAGTGCAGCTGTTGTAATACATGGTCATAATATCTCAAACTTGAGACTACCCATCTCAGTTTTTACTGCAAATGCTCTGTAGTGGCTTAAATGAGAGCTCTGTCCCAGTAACTTTATATGTAGAAAATATGTACATTTTGTTTCGAATTAGCATCCTGGAATGGTAAAGGGTTGATCCTGATGTATTAAAACAAAACTCTGCCTCTGTTTAATTACTTGTTAATGAAGTAATTATGATGAGTTCAGGGGCTAATGAACAGCAGTGCATTTCCTCATTGTACAAAGTCTTCAGATGTTTCCTGTGGCTGACACTGTACTACAAAATAGTCTGTTGTACTGCATTATATATGTGCAGGTATTTGACTTAATTCAACTTTAAAGGAAACCAAACCTCAGAAGCAAATTAATGGTTTTACAACTAGGAATTTGAGCTTTCATTTCAAAGAATCAGTCTTCTCACCTTTTCTTTAGCAGGTTTCCCAGCTTCTCTCCATGCTTCACCAGGGCCAGTATCAACCAAGGCCAAGTTTTAGAGGAAACAAGTATTCCAGAAGCTACAGGTAAGAATCTGGACTGTTCTGCTACTTATGCATGTATATGCATCAGAAAACAGACCCATGGTTTTAATCAAAATGTGGAATTTAATGTGTGTGAAATAATCTAATCCCATGATCCCTGCAATTCTCTTCACAGATATGCCCTTCAAGATATGGATAAATTCAGCTTGAAAGACAGTGGCCGGGGTGACAGTGAAGCTGGAGACAGTGATTATGATTTGGGAAGAGAGTCTCCAATTGACAGACTTCTTGGGGAAGGATTCAGTGACCTTTTCCTTACAGATGGAAGAATTCCTGCAGGTAAGAGCACAATGGAAGCTGACCAGTTTATTTACACTGTTGCCTAGCTGTCACTTTGATAAAACTACTACTGAGAAAGAAAAAACTCTTTAGCTTTCAAGTCCTGTGTTTCCTTCCTTTTTACTCTGCTTCATGATAAATACTGAGCTGAAACCTTCACATATATAGTAAAATGAAACCTCAGGTACAATTGAAAATCCACCCAGAGCAATGCCTACTTTTTCCTCTTACTCACATTATCATGAGCTGGCTCTAAATTACCCCCAGATCATGATCTGCTCCATGTCCTTAGACTTTCAATGACTAGGTGGATGTTTTTGCAGAGCCAGGCAGTTGTGGTTTGTTAAAAATATACTAAGCTATAATTTGGGAGATAACATTTTCCATGGTGGGTTTCGTCTATACAATACAAACTTCTACCATGGATTGTGAGTAGTTTAGAAATATGGATGGAGAAAAAAGTGTATTTTTTCCCACTGGAAAATGAACTGGAGTGGCAATGGAAGGATCTAAATATGGCCCAGATTGTAAATCTTGCAAGTCATAACTTGTGGAAGAACAAACTTAAGAGTACAATTCAGGGGCAGTGGGCAATAAAACAAAAAGAATAGGGGGAGTGAAAGTAAGATAAACACACATGTACACATATTCATGTGTATGAAGTACCACTTTTAAATTTATGCCCAGTTAAAAGTTGAATATAATAGTCTATGAGAAACCATGTTGAGTACAGGTATGAGAATTTTGTAGTTAACTTCAATAATGACACAGCCGCTGGTTGTACCCTACATCGTACACTTCCTTCAGATCGCGTTTAGTTTTCTCTATGTAACTGTGTAACTCAGTATGGCTCACTGAACCAAACTTAAAAGGTTTAGTAAAGTCATCTTATACAGGAGACACATTGCTTTCGGGACAGTGCAGCACATAGTCCCTCCTAAAGTGTCCCCCATGTGTTGCCCAGGGCTGGAGGAGAGAAGCGGCAGAGCTGCTTCTTCCCTCTGCCACTATGGAAACACTGGTGAGGGATTGTGCCTGACCTTGGTGTGGTTTACCCTGAGAAATATGCTGTTAGGCCAGAGTAAACCCCAAAAGTTTAATTTGGTCTTCTTATACATTTTAGCTTTAAAATTTCCTTTGCATATTTTGCTCCAGACTTTTATCACCTACTCAGGCATTCACCTACCTCTTGAAATTAGTCTTTACTCAGTGTTTCAAATCTGGAGGTCTTGAAAAGTTACTGGTTTTTATTTTTTCAGAATCTTTAACCTAAATCTGGAGTCCTAATATATTTTTACTCTCATTTCCCCCTGCTCTTATTACTTATTCCTCTGCCAGCTAGCATGAGGCATGTCTCATTCTCTCCTGCAATTAGCAAGGAGGGATCTGCTGGAGCTCTCAGTTGCCAGGAGAACTTCAAGTGCAGTGGTGTTTGCACTGGCATCCACCCCTGGTGTTGCCAAGGAAAAGCTGTCTCCTTCTCAGTGGGCAGTCAGGGGCTACCCACAGGTGGGAGTGGTTTCCTCTTTGTCAGCTGGGATACCCAGAACTGGTTTTCAGCTCTTGCAGTTCTGCAAGAGTCTCTAAAGGGGAAGCCAAGGGCTGGGATTTCCAAAAGGGCCCAGCTAATCACATTCAAAGTAAGGAAAACTCCTGCTGAGTGCAGATGGAGCTGGGCTGGGCTATCACAGTGAGTATTTAATGTCACCTAGGTGTCCGCTTGCCACTCTACATGGTCTTAATCCATCAACTAAGTAGAGAACCATAGAATGGTTAGGGTTGGAAAGTACCTTAACGTCACCCAGTTCCAATCTCCCTGCCATGGGTGGGGACACTTTCCACTAGGCCAGATTGCTCAAGGCCTTGAACACTGCCAGGGATGGAGCATAACGTATGCTGAATCTGTTCAGATGAAACCTGAATTGATCTGCAGTCCAAACAAATAAAAAGCAGAAGAACTTCTGGAGGTTTCCTGTTCCCCATTTTGAAATGTTTCTGCATTGGCAGTCTGGACACAGGCAAAATGCTGTGAAAAAAATCCTTTCAGTTTGCCTCTTCAAGGTGGAACTGGAAAGAAATGGAGCCAGTCCCTCAAAACTACAAAAATTGCATGATCAAAAAGTTCAATAACTATCCTTAAAAGGCTTGTTTCTCTTTCTCTTTTTAAATCTTCACTAATAAGCTTGAAGTCTGAGAGAGGAGGTGTGTGTGGGGGGGGAGATAATAATGTTGGACATCTTTGCTTTTTCCTTTTATTTATTGCTGCTTTAAGGACAGACTGTGACACCATTCAATATCCTTGAAGTATCTTTCAATCCTTTTTCAGGAATGTCAGAATTTATTGTTTGATACCAAATCCAATCCTGGTAACATCAGTAACAAAACTCACAATAAGACAGCCTTCACTGCTAATGAAATGCTAAACCCCTGAAAGTCTCTCATTAATTTACAGGAGCCTTCTTAATTAGCAGAGTAATCCTCACCTTCTGGGATGAGTTGAGAGCTCGTCCAGGCACCACGGGTGACTTAGGCATTTTTTGTACATCAGTACACGTGTGCTTTTCATACGTGGGAACAAAGCACTCGAAGGCATTTCAGTCCCTTATATCAAAACTTCAGCTACTGACATTCTCGAGGTTGCTTTGCTTGCTGAAAGCTCACTGGATCAGCAGGCCATTTGCAAGAACTTGTGCAATATCCAGCCTGTAGCCTGAACCTGTATTCTTGAAGAAATTCTTAGTCTCACATGTGAGACACGGAGAAATTTCATACTCCAAGGAACTGACAGGAAAGCAGACAATATGGTAGGCTGTGTAAAGCACAGAGATAAATAATGCTGACAGTATGACAGTAGGACTTTATCAATCTTTGGTATGTCCTAAGCTGAAATACAGTGTTCAGTTCTGCTTACACTGTTGCAAAAAATATCTTTTGATAAACTAAGTGGATCCAGAGCCAGATGGGAAATGTGATGAGAAAGCTAGGGAAACTTACAGGGCATGACTGCACACATTTTTTATGTATTCAGTATATAAATAGAAAGAAAACACTATTCTGTGTGGCTAATTTAACTGTTAACTGATAGAAGAGTAGAGCAAAAGTTTCTTATGGTCAAAATATGCAAAGAGTCTGGCATTCCTGAAAACAGTCTTTTGAAGTATGTGATGCAAATTCAAGCTAGTGGCCCCTGCAGCACCTGGGTCTTTCCTAGCAGGTCTGCCAAGCACCCAGCCTGAGCAAAGGCTTCATGTCCTACAGAGCCAATTCCCTTTAGAGAGGCACATCCCTCTTTATGGGTCTGTCAGGTAGGGCTTTGTCTGTCTCTGCTTCCAGGGACCCTTTCCAGATCTCTCCAGGTGTTTGCAGAGGATTCTTGCAGTGCCCTGCTCAGACTAGCATAGCTCCCAGGGTTGCAGTCACTTGTCCCACTGTGTTGCTCCTCCCTGAGAGACATCACTTGAAAGAAGCAGCTAGGAGAGTGTCTCTTGTCTTCTGCTCTTCAGTCTTCCCGGCTGGCCTGAATGGCCACCTCATGCCAATGCTTGAGCCAGCGTGGTCCAGTAACCTGAGCTACAGAGTGGCAAGTGCACCTTGGAGTAACTCCAGTATAAACACTGGAGTCAAAAGGGGTGCAAGTTAAGCCCTAGGCAATTTGATACTGTACTAAAAATTAACTGATTCAGTTAAAAAGATAATATGGCAGTGAATCACCTCATATTCAACATACATTGTCAGATACAAAGGAGGCATGTTAATGAAGAGGGAAATCCTTCTGCACATTATTGTTCTTTCTTCTGTATTTCCCGTCAGTTTTTTCCCACTTTATTACTCTGATGCTCTTCTCTAAGTGCATGTGGCAACTTCACTAAAACTTAAGTAAATATTTGGAGATAGAAACACCTTCATTTTATTTATGCATTTAGTTATTTGGTTGGTGGAATAGCAATGTATGAGAGGAAACAAGTTGCTTAAAGTCACAAATGCTTGTTTTCTGCCTGCAACTTACGTGTTGATCTTCAGCCCTATGTGAGAGATTGCATAACTACTTTACATGTTCTGTATTTGTCCTCATTTTTTGAGACCATCCAGAAGTGGAAGCGCATTTAGATCCAGACCATTTGTATTTGCCACCTTCCTTCACACAGAAAATGAACCCAAATACTGGATTTGAAAACCTTTGGAGAAGTTCAGTCCTTGTGTTAGTCTCTGCAATAGGAGGGGGATGCTCACTCTCCTCTTTTCTCTCTTGCAGCGATGAGGCTGTGCACAGAGGAGTGCCGGGTTCTGGGGCACTCTGACCAGTGCTGGATGCCCCCACTGCCCTCTCCCTCCTCCGATTACAGAAGTAACATGTTCATCCCTGGGGAAGAGTTCCAGTCACCTCAGCTGCAGCAGCAGCAGCAGCAGCAAGGCCTGGAGGAAGATCCACAGCCCACTGACACCAGCGAGAAGAAGAAGAGCTTTTCAACGTTTGGTAAAGACTGCCAGAGCGAGGAGGAATCAGGGGACAACTGCACCTCCTCTCTCCTCTCTGAAATGAGCAGCGTCTTCCAGCGCCTGCTGCCTCCCTCGCTAGATGCCTACACGGAGTGCAATGAGATGGATCGCTCCAGCTCGCTGGAGCGCAGGAAGGGACATTTGCCAGCCAAGACTGTGAATTATCCACAGGGGGTGGCAGCCTGGGCAGCCAGCACACATTTCCAGAATCCTGCCAACAACGGGCCCACTCTGGGGACTCACTCGGGCGCGCAGCCTTCTTCCAAATGGCTGCCAGCCATGGAGGAGATCCCAGAGAATTACGAAGAAGATGATTTTGACAACATGCTCAACCACCTTAGTGATGGGAAACACGAACTCATGGATGCTAGTGAGCTGGTGGCAGAAATTAACAAGCTGCTGCAAGATGTCCGGCAGAACTAATTGTTTCAAAAGCCTATTTTTCCATATTTATGGAAAACTGGAGAACAAAAAAGATAAACAAACCAACAAAAAGAACAAAAACAAACAAAAACCAGACTGAGAAGAACTGGCGTTGCCAACTAGTTGCATTTATCATAAATGTGTCTGTGTATGTTGAATATTAAAATACTGTATTTTCATATGTACACAATGCAAGTGTGATTATCTTTATCTGTATTTTAAAAATACATTTGTACCTTATATTTATGTGTAATTTAACAAATAAATTTTATTTTTGTACGCCCACAGCAAGCATGTTTTCCTAAATGTATATAGATGGTGCCACCCTTGTCTGACTTCCACCATTCTTGCCACACAGGCATGGTGAAAAAAACCAAACAAAAGACAAAAGGAAGGGGTATTGCTTTCCCTTATTATTTCTTTCAAGTCTGAAATGTTACAGATAGAAATTCAAGCCACTGAAAAGTTATGCAAACGTTAGTTTCAATAAATGATCCAACACCTTGTTGCAATGTTTCATTCTTGTAATAAAGAGTTGTCAACTCCCATGAAACTTAAAATGTCCTTTTTATTTTGATGCTTTTGGTCTCTAAAGTCATTCTCAAATTTAAGCAGTGGATTATTGCAGGCTCGGGCTTGGGTCTTCCTCTGTTTTACAGGTGTTTCCCCAAGTGAACAAATCATGGAATTCAGTGATGGGATTTCCAATGTTATCTCTGAAAAAAAAACACCCAAAAAAAGGTAAAATTTGTTTTGCTGTTGTTGAACTGCAAAGCCAGTTGAAGTTAGTGGTGTATGCTTGGAAGGCAGCATAAAATCAGCTGATTGTAGCTATATGTTGCCTCTGTTGTAAATGTGCTTGTATTTGAACTTCCAAGACAAGAGTAATCCTGCAGACACATTGTTTTTTGGTGAGTCCCATCCTTCCACAGTGGGGCTTCTCCCTGGACTGAGGGTAGCTCAATGAAAACAGTAATAGATACCATGGTGCTGTCACCACTCGAGGGGTGACCTAACCAATATTTCTCAGAAGAAAGTCAAATGTGTCTCTAGGTGCTTTTCTTTAAAAAAGGTACATTTTTGGTTGGCTTGGCATGCACCTATTTCTGTAATAGTAAACAAACTGATCTCAATATTGAGAAACATGGGTGGGTTTTGGACTCATGCTCATTTCAGGACAGTGTTAAGTTACTAAGAGATGGCCACAAAACTTGGTACTTTGGGATTTCATCAGAGCTGTAGATGCATATTTTTATAAGGTGTGGTTTTTACCCAAAATGTGATAAGCTACATAAATAATCCAAGTGAATACAGGGATAAAAACTGACACATTTATTCTCAAGGATTGCACTTACAAAGTACCCTACAGAATATTTTTTAATGGTAGTGATAGAAAAATCCCATTTAATGATACCTAAAAAAGCCAGAATTTTGTTATGTGCATGACCTTTATTGGTTTGCTCTGTGTGTGGAAGGAAACTTTAATATCATAATTGTTTTCACAGTGCAGATATTTGTTGACACCTGAATAATGGAGAGACTTTCAAATTGTTTACTGTTCAGGAGTTCATGAGTATAGCTATGCTGGTTTGAAATACCAGGATCTCAGATCTCTAACAAAGTATCTGCATTGGCAGATGAAACTATCAAGATGTCATTTTGTCAATATGGCTTAAATGGAACTGTCTGAAAGGTAACTGGCTTATCAGCATTGGTACAAAAAGATCCTCTAACTGTGGAGGCTCTGTTTCTGTTTTGCAGAGTTCCTATAGCACCCTTTGAATGCCAACAAGACCTCAGTTTATTACTGAAAAGATACGGGCTGAGAGAGTTGGGCTTGTTCAGCCTGGAGAGGAGAAAGCTGCAGGGAGACCTTAATGCAGCTTCCAGTATCTAAAGGGGCTGACAAGAAACCTGGAGAGGGGCCTTTTACAAGGACACAGTGATAGGACAAGGAGTAATGGCTTTAAACAGAAAGAGGAGAGTTTACATAAGATGTTGGGGAGTTCTTCCCTGTAAGGGTGATGAGTGCCAGTGTCTACTGGCACAGGTTGCCCAGAGAAGCTGTGGCTGCCCCATCCCTGGCAGTGTTCAAGGCCAGGTTGGACGGGCTTGGAGCAGCCTGGTCTAGTGGAAGGTGTCCCTGCCCGTTTCAGGGAGGTTGGAACTAGATGACCTCTAAGATCCCTTCTAACCTGAACCATTCTATACTGATGTAATGACCACAGCTCATTTGTTAAATATTTGAAAACCTCTTCCATGTTTTCCTCCTTCCTTCCCACTAACAGCCTTAATAGCTACAACCAGCCTCACCTGAACCCACCTACCTCCTCCCCCACCTCAAGGGTGCAGGAGCTCATTTAAGCTCAGCCTGGGGCATTTAGTTGTTATTTGAGTGTTGATCCTTACTGTTGCTTCCTGAATGGACCTGGGACTTACTTTATAGCCATATTTCTAACTTCGTTTCCAGCTGCTGCTGAGAGGAGTTCACAAACGCATGGCTTTCTCCTTAGCTAGCTTGTTTCTGTCTCAGCCCACTCCTTTTCAGTTTTCTTCTTCATCAGTATCCAGTTTTGGTCAGCTCCATCTCATTTTCCTTCCCTCTCAGCTGGCTGACTTTGCTTTTCTTACCCATGTACTAATTCTGCATGGCCCATGGTTGTACTCTGGTGTTTACAAAGTATGTGGTGTCTCAGTAACATTGCCCATGACTGAAATTCCCAATTGCTGCCTCTTCAGCTAAGTCTGGTTAACACATTCCGCAGAAGCTCTCTTGCGCTAATTTTTTTCATGTGTAACCATAAGCTCCACTGGATTCCTGAATTCCCCCACACTCAGAGCCTTTAGTTGGGTGACTATATAGGCTGGCAAGGGCCTATGTGCCCAGCTGCTTCTCCCTGCTGCTGACTACACAGGAGTGGAATGGGAGAGGGAGATTCAGGCAGAGCAGCTCCTGAGACAAAACTCATGCTCTCTTAGGGAATCAGTGATTCCAGCCTGGGAATGAGAGGTGTATGGAGGCTGGTTGTTATGTTGAATGTGTAGAAGATGAGAATTTGACCATAGCTATTGGAGTTGGAAATTATTTTATTTTTCTATTGAAATGGATAAACCGTTGCTATTAGTATTATTTATTGCTAAATCAGCAGCTGAGACTGAAACGCCTCTTCGAGTGGTGCAGATTCCTCCTTCATAAATAAATGCAGATAGATACTGCTTCCCATTTCTAGAAGAGGAAATATTAGACCTTTGGGCTCAGACTGATTTGTGCTGCCTGCAGACTTGCAGGGCAGCCTGATAAGCTCCATTTTCACAGTCACATCATCTACTAGGGATTTAAAATTCTGTTTTAAATTTAAGATCCTTAAATCAGTTTATGCCCACTGGCCTATGTCACATGGATAGTCTCAATGATTTAAAGAGCCATTGTTTGCAGAGGGGGCTTTCTAGCAAAAATAGATTGCAGTGAATTTTTCTGGTAGCACTAGGCACCAAAATGTCATAAAATATGTAAGGTTTTCCTAGAGGGGATTTCTGTACCAACACAGTAATAGTATTTGGTATGTGCGTTGCTGCAAGAATCTTATCATGTAAAGAGACCAGTTATAAGACCAGTCTCCAGGAGCAAAAATGTTTGCTAAGATGATATCTGAAATGCATTGGAGTTTGAGCTGCATATATTATTGATAGGAAGCTTGCTAAAAGATCTGTAGATTGTGATAAATGGGGGAAAAATGCATCTTAATCCTACTCTGTTTAGAGTCCTTCTCTTCTCATGCTTCCTTTATATGAGAGAAATGACATATATATATTTATATATATATATATATATAAAAAAACCTAACACCAAATCTTTTCTATGTCAAGAACAGGGAAGGCTAATATTCCATGGATTAAAATGTAAAAAAAAAAAAAAGAAACCTACAAAAAAGTTTGGATTTTCTACATTTTGATAACTAATAGAAGGTTAAGGATTGATGGTATATTTTAAGCATCAAACATGAGCATGATTATCCTGCCTAGAACACTAGGTTGCTAGAACTTCTATAAATGCTTGGCAGCCAAAAAGTTTCCCTCTTTGGTATCATTATGACAGAAAAGGTCACGAAAGCCAGCAAGTAATAATTATCAAAATACAGGTTATTACTATGTGCTTGTGGTTCTGTGATTGTGACCACAGATAAAATTAGTAAGACTTTTAAACAGATACAAAGCTTAATTAATGGATGCTTAACCGCTGTCTTTCTCCAGACATCACATAGGTTTTACTTTTTAGTCACTTCTGAAATGGCCAAACTCAGAGATGTTCTGAACTACTGATCAGAGACAGTGCATCGTTTGACTATTTATTTAATTTGTGTTTAAAGTATTTCTGTAACCACTGCATTACACTTTACTGTTTGGTGTCCATTAGGGTAAACACATTGAGAGGATGTGGAGGATGTGGCTGTCAATAATGTCTTTGTTACATTCTACACCCTGGTCGTGTTTATAGTTATTTGGTTTAAGAACAGCAATAGAAAGCAAAAAAAAGCTACCACAAAACATTTAACCTTTACAGTTTCCTATCTTTTTTTTTTAAATGAAAGATTGAAATTCATAGAAAATGCCAGGAAGCTGAATTTCCTCTTCTTCTCTGCAACCTGCAGAGAATGTCAGATGTTTCCCAAGATTAGAAGACGTGAAATCCTTGATTGTCAGCTGCATATATGAAACATAAACTTTCCAAACTGCAGCACAAGCAGCTAAAGTTTGCTTGCAACCTGTAAAAACAAGCTGGATTTGTGAAGAAAATCTTATGTTTAAATTTTGTGTGGGATGGCAACTCATGGAAGTCGCTTCAAGTTGCTTTAAATAACAAAAAGAGCTTTCTCGTGTTTAGTTAGCATTAGGTTAAGGTGGTCTCTAAACTGAGATCCCTAGGAGACTGTGGCACACATACGTTGTCCTTCAACAATGCAGACTGGCACAGCAAGGAGTGAGACTGTGCCTGAAAATGTATCCAGGGCCAGACTCTGTCTGCACATAAAACTTGTCCTGCCACATGTTCTGTAACGCGGTTAGAAAACAAAGGAAGCGATAATATTATAACTTCAATCAGTAAGAAATATTCACAATTATCAACCCTGTTGCCCTGTGCATCCCTGGAGTATTAGAACCATAAATGACTGAACACTAGAAAAAAATAAATAGTATTCAGGGATCATTTAACCCCCACTAGTGAAAAAAGAGACTTTCTGAAGAGATGCACAGGAACAGTTTTAACCACACTGTAAAACTATTAACAATAGAATTGGTAAATAATACTTCATTTAATTGAAACTCGAGGGAGACTCTGACAGAAGTGGGTAATAAACTAAGCTGAAATTTAACCAGTGCACACATTCGCCCACCACTTGCCCAAATAGCGCTGTTGGAAATACAGTGAGAAATGACCATGTAAACTGTTTTACAGCTTACATGAAGCACTTAAAGCATCACCATGCATCCAACTTCATAACATGACTTTCGTTTACTACTGATTCAAGAGAATAAAGCAATACACAAGGAATCAACAACGCCCCTTGTACGTAACTTAGATATTCCTTGAAGGACTTTTATCCTGGTAATGACCTCATGCAGTGAACGCATTCAGAAGCTTACAAAGTAACAGAAAAAAGCTGCATGGCTTAAGTGAGATTTCTTTTCATGTGTTCATGAAGAATATTTTTAAGCATACTAAGGTTTGGAGCTACAAAATCTCGCAAGTAACCATAAGCTCCTCCAGCATAATTTTTATCATCTAAATCCTAAATACAGAACCTCAAAACATGGATGTCTACTTGTCGATTGATTATTATGTCTATGACTCACAGTGCTGCCAATGACTTTTGAGATGTAGGTGATTGAGCGTATTCCCATGAAAATACTACATTCAATTCTCTAGATACAGAAAATATCTGTGCCCAGTCGCACAAAATTCTGTCAATACCTGAGTGCAGGCATGAAAAGGGGGAAAACTATCCATTGCCTAACTAGTTTCATGGCCTCAGTGCTGCAAAAGTTTGCCTCTCTGGGCACATATGCATGCAAGACCAGACTCCAGAGAAAAGAGAGGAAGAGTAAAAAGAGGGCTGTATGCTGCAGCAAGCACTGGAAAGCAATTGTCTGCCCTTTTAGGTGGTCACCCCTCAACTCTCATTTGTTTCTCTTCTTCTTCTAGCTTAAAATAGTGGTTTAAATGTTAAACAAAGACAGCAGCTTCAATAGTAAAAATTGAAATTATAGGGTAGGGTAGGATGTTGGTTTGGACAAGAAGCTGATGCTTCCTGGGAAGAGAAAGTGATCTGAAGCTGGGGTTTCTCAAAGTAATGATATAAGTACACACTATACTTTCATATACTTGTATTTTTGCAAGGAAGAATTGTCATAAGTTCTTGCTCTGGAGGTGGGATTTATTGTGGTGGGGTTTTATTTTTAAAAAAGACTTTTATCTTTAACTATTTTATTTCAGGTTTTGGGGTTTTTTTGGTGGGTTTTTTTGGGTTTGTTTTGTTTTGGTTTTATTTAGCTTTAAGCCAAGTCCAGTATCCTGCCTTCTCACCTTCCCCATTTAACAGCCCCTGGACATTCCTGCTTGTGATTTTTGCTTCCACTGTTGCTTGAACGAAAATAGTGTGGAGCAGCTCAAGGGGTAGATCTGGATGAAAATTAGCGGCTTGATCATGATGGTGTGCATGCTGCTTCAGAGGTGAGTCTGTATATAGTCTGTATATGAGCCTGTATAGTGTAGCTGGGACTTTGCTGGCATTGATTGCTGCAGACCTATGCTCTTGGTCACTGGTGAACATGCAACCATTGTAGTTTGAACACTGCTAAGAAGACACGTATGATAGCATGGAGTGCCAGGCAGGCTGCAGGATCTGGGTTCCCTGCCAACATTTGGGTGACGGACTCTGAACTCAGTGCCTTAGAGGTACTCTGACAGTAATGTGTGGCCTAAGTGGTTCAGGCATGGCCATGAAGGGTGGTCTTTCCCTGTAGATATTTCCATGCTGCCATCATGTTCTTTTCTCACTGACTGGTTCAGGTGGGATATTCTCTGTCAAGTGTAAAGTTCTTCCTGTTTATTACACAGAAAGCACATGAATTCTATAGATCCTACTGTGTTAAAAGGTATATATTTTCTTTTGTGTGTTTAGCTGTGAAAATTAGTGTGAGAGGAAGCCTACTTCCTATTTGTTTCATTCAAATCATTCCTTCATTGTCTTGTCCTTTCTCTCACTGGTTTGAATGCTAATACCCTTCATCTCACTGAAACACTGAATGATGGGTTGTTTTGGGATAAAAGTAAAACTAGCAGTAGGGAGTAAAGGGACTGAGAAACCATGCTGTCCCGTGTGTTCAGGAGAGCTCCCTGCATGTAAAACCCACAGAGTTTTTACAGCGAATATGGACAGTGATAACTTTGAGGGTTTTTGGTGGTATATTACTGAGTGGAAACTGGTATTTTTGAATTGCAATATTTACCCGCTTGGCAAGATTGGTTTCCAGCTAGTAAGGCAGTGTCCTAGGCATGTCCATGGCAATGTTAAATATAAACCATGAATTATGCCTTAAAAAGAATGGAAGTATTCCTGCTGCTGTGTGTGGAAAATGAAACAACATGTGGTACTGTGGCTATAATAACTCTGCATAACTCAGTGTCTTTATCTTTTAAAAAGATAAGGCTTCAGCAATGATCATATTTAGGTCTCAGAAGGAGAATTAAGACTATCCACTCTTAAGTACAGAAAAAAAAAAAGCTAAGACAAGGGAAATAAGCAAAGTCTGTATGAGAGAGGATTGTGTTTGTGTCTTCTTTTCACAGGTTCCAGCTGGTCTTGAAATGAAATGGTTGCCATCTCTACACATAAGCAGATTTATTACATGCTTAAAAGTGCATTGCTATAAAACGTGGTTGATATGGAAAGGGATGCACATATAAGCCTGGTAATCAACTTTACATGGACGATTCATGGACAGAGTCTTTCTATTTAATCCTGGATGAGGTAGTGAGAAAGCCTCATTGCTGATGCCCTAGAGAAAGCTAATTGCCAGAATCCTGTGGTCTAATGAGCTGAAGGTACTGCCTGTGTGTGAGAAAGTGTGTGGAAGAAAATCCATTTCCAAAGTAATATAGTAATGTGCAAGACAAAAAGGAAAGGAAGACGGGCTGAGAGAGTTGGGGCTGTTCAGCCCGGGGAAGAGAAGGCTGCGTGGAGACCTCCTAGCAGCCTTCCAGTATCTGAAGGGGACCTATAGGGATGCTGGGGAGGGTTTCTTCATTAGGGACCGTAGCAACAGGACAAGGGGTAACGGGTTCAAACTTAAACAGGAGAGGTTTAGATTGGATCTAAGGAAGAAATTCTTTCATGTTAGGGTGGTGAGATGCTGGAATGCGTTGGCCAGGGAGGTTGTGAGTGCTCCATCCCTGTCAGTGTTCAAGGCCAGGTTGGATGAAGCCTTGGGTGACATGGTTTAGTGTGAGGTGTCCCTGCCCATGGCAGGGGGGTTGGAACTAGATGATCTTAAGGTCCTTTCCAACCCTAACTATTCTATGATTCCATGATTCTTTGATTCTATGTTAAAAAAGGATTAAAAAAAGAAAATCCAGTTTTCTTGTTGATCAGATCTGTGCTGCTCCAGGTAATGCCTGTTAGCCACAATATTTGCAAACTGACAGGTAACCTGGCTGGCTTTTATACAAATGATGACAAACAACCACAGCAGCTTAGTGCACCTCTGACAAAGAATGATGGACATATTTCATTCAAATAAAGTGGAAACATAAGCTTGGTAAGTTGGCAGCCTTGAGACCACCTGGTCTTATTTTGACCCATCTGGCTTTCCTGAATTCTTACAATAATTAGGTCACCTAACGAAAAAGAGCATGCTGATTTATAGCCCGACTAGAAAAATGTTTGTGGTGAAGTGAACTATTTATCATGTTTTCAAAGTATCGGTGACTGATGTTAAAATCCTGATACATCCTCGGGATGGATTTTTGGGTTTTTTTTTTGTTGTTGCTGTGGAAGCTTATACCTGACTTGACTTTTTGGAAAGTTCTGTAATTTAAACTTTTAAAACCTTTCAGAAAGGTAATAAAATTGGGGCATTGCAGTTCCAGTGGTGCAATAGTTGAATGGCATTTGCAATGTTTTCAGGGATCAAGTTAAGCTATCACAACCATGCCTTATGATCTTAAAAATCTGTGAAACAAAACCACAAGTGTAGATGTGACTGTTGAGGGGCAAATTCAGGTCTCTCCTATGGTTCTCATCTCACTGTAGCACTTACAGCAGCAAACTAAATGCTACACGTTTGGGTGCATAAGTTAATACGAGAAATAGCAAAGAGATTTGTCACTGAAAACATTTTTAAACAGCTGAAAACTCGGTGGCTTCCTGCCAGCGTGGGTGAACAGCAATGGCATGTTCTGATGCTCTGTACTACTCAACACAGATTTCTTCAGCATTGTTTACAAAAGCCTACAGCAAACACTCAGAGAGAATGCACAGCAGTTCACGTTAGCTGCGTGGAGCGACAGTGAAGATTTGTCAGCATATGTAGTTCTGCATTTTTGCATGTATCATAGTAAATTACCTCATCCCTTCATACCACAGGGAAACTGCTTTATGGAAAAGGTATGCACGTCGTTAACTGCAATCTTCAATACAGGATATAGGCAAAAGAAAACCTGTTAAAAATATGTCAGAAAGGAGTCTGAAAGGCTGTTGTGTTGAGTAAGAATTTAATGGTAGTGTTTCACTGAAAATAAGGCTTCAATAGAACAGCAAAACGTGTATCAACAGTATCAACTTTAATTAGCATGTTAGAGAATAAGAATAGGTACTATTTCTCTGAAACTTGAGGGAAGCCTTCCAAACTTCACTGTTATTAGTTTAATAATTTATTTTAAACTGAGCAAAAAGGTAACTACTTACTCTCTTTCAGATTTTCATGGAAAAAGGAAAGGCAGGGAAAAGGCCCAGATAGTGCTCAGAGAGTAACCGTGTTCTGCCCTGTGTTACAGGGATTTTGTACCTCAGAGAAGGTACTGTCTGGGGCACTTAGCTGCATGTCAAACATGCCTTTCTGGATAAATTGCCCAGGTCAGGTACTGTGCTGAATCTAGTAATTTGTAACTGGTAAATCCTGCCGGGTGTCTGTTGCCTTACCAGGTAGGATTCATCTAAGGCTGATGAGGACTGGAGTAGACTCTCTTAGTGCAAAGCCAATTTCATTGAGCTCATTGGTTCCAGCACTGTCTGTTTAAAGCTTGGCTGAGGCCTGAAAATGCTGGATGTCTGTCTGCGCTAATGAGAAGAGTCCAACTGAATTCAGTGCCTTGTTCCAAGGTTTTCTGTCTGTATGGGTAGCAACCAAACATATGGTGACTCCTCAGGCTGGCAGGACGTGAGCACTCGCTTTGCCAGCTCCTCCACCCACTGATGTGGTGGGCCTCTGGAGAAGGCTTGTGTACACTGCCATTTTCTCTCTGCTTGTTGGACCAGTGTACAAAAAGATTCATACTCTCTTTATGACCCAGAGCTCTGACTGAGCTAGCCAGGTAGCAAACGGTGCTTCTGGAGATTACTCAGCTTGTGACTCAGGGGGAGAAGAGTGGTCTGGGGAAGAGGAGATCTGGTGTCTTCCTTGACTGAGTGCATTGTCCTTGGTAATGGTCTTTTTCACTGAAAGCAGCAACATTATTATTATCTCTCTATGGAGTCAATAGGCAATAAATGAAAGCCTGTCTGACTTCAGAAATGAAAACTGATTCCGTCAATTTGAGGCAGCTTGTGTTCTCCCCATCCCCCCTGCAATCTGAACACGCAGAAACCTCAGCCAAAATGAAGATGATTCTGAGATGGTACTGGAAACAGCTCTCATAGGTATCAACAGGAGACAAAACCAAACAAATGTGGATGCAAAACAGTAGGATCCATTTGGTCAGGCTGGAGGCAAATCTGGAATGAGAAAGGAATGTCACCCAGATGGAAGGTGCATGAGAATTTTTCTGCAGTATGTTCCCAAAGAATTCACAGAAGAGTTACTTACTGTACGTTATATATGGTTTGAAGAGTGTCTTTGGGAAATTCATTTGAACATTGAGTTTGGGACTCATTGTACAGACCAGTGACATTAAATAAGATATGATAGATTACTTCTAGAGAGCTTTAGTAGCAATGTTATACGCTTAGTATAGTTGTGCAGTTTAATAGTATCTTCCCATAAAGCATTCTTTGAAGGAACAATACCTAAACACAGAAAAAAATCATATCTCTTCAAGTCAACAAAATGTGAACACTTGTGAGAGCTGTTGGAGACAACAGCACAATAGAAATTATTTTTCCTGTCTTATTCCAGCCTACCTGGGGGTGGCTGTCTGGTCCTGACGCCATGGAAGGACACCTTACCGTCCCAGTATTCCTCTCCATAAATTTAGTAACTTAGTCTGTGACCCATGAGGGGTTTTGATCACATTGGAAAACTCTCAGGCGAGCCCTTAGTAAAATAAGTAATTTAGATATTTAGAAAAATAGCATTTAGTGGGGTTTTATTTCCTGAGTAATTTAGCAAGCTTACGCAGGCACAGTTTTTTTGGTGTCTCTTAGAGCTCCAGCATCTCTTAATATGCTACTCACCCCAGCCAGCTCTGGCTGCTCAGTTGAATCACTCAATATTTATGTTTGTTTAATCTGCTGGGCAAATAACCTAGAATATATATTTCTAGGACTCAAATTTATTTTATAACACAACATGAAATTCAGCAAAATACTTATGTTCAATCTGTTCAACCAAGACTATTCTCTAAATTATTTTTGATGTGTTTTCTTTGTATGGGATTGAAGTTTTTTATTTGTTTGTTTTCATTTCATTTTGAGGAGATCAATGCTGAGTATGTCAAATACCAAAAATAAAACCAGAAAGTTTTATGTCCTGTCTGAATTGGCTTGAGGACAAACAAGCTATGGCTGAATATGTAAGTGTTTAAAGAGGTTTTCATAAAATGAATATCAATACTATGGTGACCTAGTATGCATAGTTCCTCAACTTTACAAAAAAAGATACATATTTTTTCCAAATGCAATTACATAAAAGACACTCAATTAAGGAATACAGTGGTTATTTAAGCATACGAATGCATGAAGAATTGTGCTACTCTGATTTAAGACAACTAACAAAATCAGACCACTGACAAAAGCTGTTTCGTTAGATCTCTAATCAGCCACAGCAAAGTAGATCAGAAAATACAAGAGGTTCTTTGGTCATCATGATCCTAACTCCAGAAGATAAGCATGTTTCCTACTTGCCCTTTCAGAAGGGCTTACATAGATAACACAGCAACTTCAGGTGACAGGTGGAAAAAAAATAGCCAGCTGGAGACAAAACAAGAATATTTGTAATATCATTCAGTTTACAAACAATGAATAACATTCACATTATTCTAGAGAGCTTTTAAGAATTATTCCAGCTTTTACAGGTGAGAACTTATACAAGCATAGGCAAGTCCAAAGAACAACTGGAATCCAAAAGCAGGTATTAATGTATGGACAGGCAGCCTTCTGCTCCAAACCATACTCAAGACAGGGTGAGAAGTTGTTTCAGCCAGGAGACTAAATACTTCTGTCATATCAATGCAAACCTCTGTTGTATGAAGATGCAACAAACCTTACAGAAAGGCAGTTCAGGCCAAGAAGGAGCACTGGTAATGGAAACGGTGGCAAATATTCTCTCATGGCCTTCCACAATTTTTATTTAGTTTTTTGGTTTGGTTTTCTTTTTTTTTTTTTTTTTTTTTTTTTTTTTTTTTTTTTTTTTTTTTATAATTTTTT
>NDXB01004548.1:133492-151366 GCA_002631895.1 Agapornis roseicollis
TTTTTTTTTTTTTTTTTAGAATTATGCATATTAATAAAGAAATTTGATACTGTGGGACTCACCTTGTCCTGCAAAAGCTTGCCAAATCCAGTATATCCCAGCAGCTGAATTCTAGGACACACCTCCTTTTAAACTGACTTTTCTTAAATAGGGCAGATACTACTATAACTTAAAGAAAATGGCATCTTGGTATCTGCAAGAGTTTAATGCTGGAAGGCTGTCTCTTAGCTAGTTTGCTGATGGAATAATTCATTTTTCTTCTAGATAGTGAAAATACTTAGTAATTTTAGACAATGAGCATACTCTTCATATAACTCTTCATACACCTGGGTTTTAGTTCCCTCCTTTTCTCTAACCTCTAATGAGGTGTAGTTTATAAAACAGTATCTGGTTCCCTAATTCAGAAAACTGCTGTCTTTAAGACCCGTCTCCTACCTGCAACAGTAAAGGCAAAGGGTGAGAGACAATGAGGAGGACGTCTCCTGGATCTAATTCAAGAAGGACATTCAAGAAGGTCTTCAACCTGCTTCAACATCTCAGTTTGTTCTCAGAGTGACTTCTTAATGTGAAACAGGATTAAAAGACCAGCAAGTTATCTAAGAGAAGCGCTTGGTCTTGTTGGTCAGTTAGAGAACAGCGCACAACTCTTCACACTGGATGTTTAAATAGCATCATCAAGCAGAAACATGAGTTATAGCCTTATCAGATGTCAATAGAAGATGTTGACAGAAGACATTGGAAGCCAGGTGAACGTTAGGGAGAAGGAAGCATCCCCTCATTATTTCCTGTAACTATTCTGTGTTATGGCAATTTTGTCTTCTCTGTGTGTGCTTGTCTAGGTGATGAGTAACAGAGATGCAGGTTTAAATTTAAATGTAGTCTTTCAGTTTGGTTTAGGATTCCAGGACCTTCAAGAAAGTTCTGTAAGAATCAGGAACTTGTGGGAGCAGAGCTGCAAAAGACATCAAAAAAGAGGACCTAAGTGAAATAGCAGTACATTTCTTTTAGTCCAAAAGCTGGCAATGAGCTCTGCGTAAGCATTTCATTCAATTCCTGCAAAACATAACAGGATGGAAATAAGAGACAGAAAATATTTGCTAGGATATGCAGGCCATTTTCCAGTGCCAGCAGAGAAGGAAAGAAGTGGAAAGTACATCTTGTATCACTCCCTCATGTCCCTTCTGGCTATATTTGGAAATGACATGGATAAACTCTGGAGGGAGCCCCACCCTGTCACTTTTAGCCAGGAGCAGCTCAGCAGTAAGTAAGCTAATGGGACAGAGGAGGAAAACTCTGGGTGATGCTCACAGAGATGGGAAACCCCTTTAGCTTTGTGACCAGGAATGCTTTTCTTGAGTTTATTGGCACAGGAAGTGACCAAATGCTGCAGTACTAATTTGCTTTGCTGTAAGGGCTACTCCCTCTTTGTGCTCACACACTAAAGCTTTCCCTTCAGCCACCCTCCTTGGGGCTGTACAACTCCCATGCTGGAGGTGTGCCTATGGGCCCCAGTGTTGTTTCTGACAGCAGTGGGTGACTTGCCAAAGAGGATACTTGGCAGAAATTGGGATATTTTTCAAATTAAGAAAAAAGAAATCATGGCACGTGAGCTCCTTTGACCTTACACTCAGAAAATGATAAGAGCAGTATCAGTGTTTCATTGGAAAAGGGGAGAAGTCCCTTTGACTTGCCTTAAGCAGCTGACAGTTAAAAGTAACAGAACTCTAAACTGAGATCTGCCTCTCTCCCTGAGTTTGCTGTTCGGCGCCGTGCTCTGACATTTATGCTGGTTTTGAAGTTAACTTCCTGTAACCGCTGCCACCAAAGCCAGGCCACGTGGGCAGCAGCTCAAGACTGAGTAATTTGTGTGGGCTTTTTTTCAATCACTCAGCTACAGGCGTAACTACGGCTGCCAGAAGAGAATGTTTCCTCTTTTGTCTTTGTTTTTTCCCCTACCCTGTGGAATTCTGTTCAAGTAGTTTATCTGGGTTTGATTTATTTATTGTTTTTAATTGCATATTTCTGAGTGTGTTGGCAGATTACTCTGAAGCCACCTGACTGGGGATTTTTCTATTTAATTTTTTGAAAGAACAGGTTATACTTCCCCTCTTTTTGCTGAGGGTGTTTGCTGGTGTGCCTTTGAAAAACGCAGTCCTCAGCAGTCAGTTGTACAGGTACTGAAAATACCATGCACTGTTCCTGTTGGAATATGACAAAGAAACAGACATGAAAAATACTAATAAACTGTCCTGGGTTCAGCAGTTGCAGTCAGTTTTTCTTCTCTTTAGTAGCTGTGTTTTGACTTAACCCAGGAACAAGGCTGATAAGGCCGATGGTTTTGGTTGTTGCTGAGCGATGTTTGCCCTGACCAAGGACTTTGTGAGCCTCATGCTCTGCTGGGGAGGAGGGGAGGCCAGGAGTAAGGAGGGACAGGACCCAAACTGACCAAAGAGGTATTCCATACCATAGCACGTCATGCCCAGGAGGTAACTGGCAGTTACCTGGAAGGAGGAGGAACTTCCCGGTCGGGCTCGTTTTCAGCGGGTGGTATCGTACCCTCTTCCCTTGTTTTCCTTATTGTTATTATTATTGGTGATAGCGATAGTGATTTGTGTTGTACCTTGGTTACTGGATTGTTGTTATCTCAACCCGTGGGAGTTGCATTCCTTCAATTCTCCTCCCCATCCCTGCAGGAGCGGGGAGGAAGGAGGGGAGGGCAAGAAAGGGGGGTTGAGTGAGTGAATGAGGTACGTGGCTGGGTTTAAACCACAACAGTTCTTTTCCTGTGCAGGGAACCCCAATGGATTTCCAAAGTACTGGAGGGGCCCACTGACCTAGATGCTTGCCCATACTGTCCCACACATCCTGCCACTCATGGGTGTCCAGCCTCGGGGAAAATTGGTTGGTCTCCCCATATCATTGTCTAAAGATATACAAGACCCAAACCTGACTCTGGTTAACTCTTGAGATCAGACCAAATGGTCGTGGGCAAAACATACCCTGTATGGGTCCCAACATGGTGATCCCCATCAGTATCAGCAAACAGGTCTCAACAGTATTAAAAGGCCATTCAAAATCTCCAAAACTCTCAAATGATGCTGTAAATTCACCTTAGCATGTGAAAGGCCAGAAATGAACTGGTTATCAAGTTTAAAGAGTAATGAAACTTTGCTTGTTTTGGTAAAAAGAATGATTCTGGCATCTTGAAATGTGATGTGCTTGGAATGAAATAAGCCAAACTCTTCTGGTGGTGTCTTTTGACTGCACAACAAATGTTTTTGCAATTGTTACCATCCAATATCTGCAAGATCTGAGAGTTGCTAGTTTATGAGGTATTGTGGGTTTGATCTTTGTGGTGTCAAAATGGCTATGTCCTTTGAACTTATAATAGCTGAGCAGATTTATGTCATCTATCTGTTCAAAATGATTAGCTGATCATTTCTGTATTTTGGGGAGGTCTTGCTTTTGATCTCAGATACATTTGAATGAAAAGACAGCTTGAGGTTTTACGATCTACCAGTGCTTTCCTATGTACATCTAGGGGAGATCCAAAAAGAGATTTATACTGTCAGTGTCTGATCCAAAAAGAGATTTATATTGTCAGTGTTTGATCCAAAAAGAGATTTATATTGTCAGTGTCTGAAGTAGCTTGTTGTTTGCAATGTGGTGGAGAATTCCAGGGAAGCTCATGGGTCACCTTTTTAAGCACAGGAGAGGAGTAGCTGCTTTTAGCATTTCCCTCGAGCAGTGATAAGAAGAGGAAGAATATCATCAAAACTGGCATAGTTTGAACTACATCAAATAAATGAGACTGTTCCTACCTCCAGAGGGTAACACTCTCCCCCCCCCAATATTCCCCCTCAAAAAACACCCCAAAATAACCAAAACCACCAAACCAAACAAAAAAACCCAGCAATAAAAAACCCAAAATAATCAAAACCAACAAACCAAACCAAACCAAAAAAACCCAGCAATACACACACATACACAAAACTCCAAAACCCCACAGCAAAATCCAAACCAAACAAACAAATATCCAACTCTGTATCCATGGAATACAGCTGTTATTGAAAGTAAAATGAACAGCCTAATGGAGGTAACTATTTAATATCTAGATCAGAATGTTCTGAACAATAAAATTCATATTCTGGGTTATTTTTTCTTAATTTCACAGTGGCTTGAATTGGGGCTGCTTTATGACCCTCCTAATGGGGTAGGAGTGGTCTTGTGAAAGTAGAGGATGGACATAAATATTATCACAATTACAGGATGAAAGGACATTAAAATAAATGCTACCACTTTCTTTTTTTTTTTAATATTGATTTATATTTATATCTTCCTTTACCATTTGGGAAATAAGGGGAAATTTCTTTAGACTGTAAAGCATGAATTGGAATTAGAAACTGTTAAACTGGAAATTGAACCAAATACGCATTGTGGTTTCAGTTCTAGTTAAACACGTTGTAAGTATTCAACTGTAAGTCACCAAATGCTGAATTAATTATGAAAGTTTAAATATTTGTTAATTTCTCTCCCAAAAGATTGCCAACTGGTTTCTTACAGAGAAATAAAGTCAAAAAAATTAAAACAAGATGGCAATCTTATGGTAATGTATGGATATGAATCAGACTTTTAAGACTCATGTTGCACTGCTAGAAAGCTTGATACTATCATATACTTTGGATATTTTAAGTAATTGAAAGATTAGCAGAAACTTGCAAACTGGGAAAAATATTAATAATAAAAGATTTTTTATACTTATTTTCATAGGCCGTGACACAACAAATCAGTTTCTCTTACTGAGAATGTATTTGGTAGAGAATAGAAAATGAAAGAGAATGATTAAGTGACCTTTTGTCAATTAGTGTTTGCTTATGTTCAGAAACATGAAAGTATGAAATAAAATTGTGACAGAAGGATTTTTTCTGGTGAAAAAACCTCCCATATTCACAATTTCAGAACTGCTTCGAAATACAAGAGCCCTTGGAATTTTGTAATATTTTCTTTTACATGTCGCAAATAAGAGGTTAGTTTTTACACCTTGGTATATTTTTTCTGATAAGCCCCCCTATAATTTTACCCAAGCATAACTCTTATGAATTCATGCAACTTTAATCTCTGTTCAAACTACAGTCTAAACATAACCAACCATCATCTGCAAACTCTCCACTGCTCCTTCCATATTCACCAGCATGTAAGCAAATCCTGGGAAATGATGCTAAAACAATGTGAGATATAATTGATCTGTCTTCACAAAGTCCATTTTGAATTACTTTCTTGCTCTTGCATCGAGCTTTAGGCAGGGATTGAAAAGCTGGTTTTACAACATATCTAGGTTTTCACAGTCTTGAGAGGTCCCCACTGAAAAAAACCTGTCCCAAAGGTCTGAGAAGCCAAGGTGAGAGCATCACTGTTTCTATCCTGTGTCTTTAAAAGTCAGTGCTAAATACAGCAAGATTGATGTGAATGCTAAACCAAAACCCAAGACCAGAGCTTCTGGGCTTATGTGCCCATGTGGCTTAGATCCTTCTGATTTCTTAACAAAATAAAAGCCAAACTAACGCAGGTACACCCATGTCTGTTTTTCATTAAAAGAAGGGGAATACAGCTACAACTACATTATGAATTACCTAACAGTTGAGACAAAGCCTCTTAAGAGTAGGCTGCCTGTCCATTTAAATATGCTTGAATCAAACCAAGCATTTATAATCTATTTAGAACCCTGAAAGCAATGAACACTAGAATTGGTCTGTGAGGCCTAAAAAGAAAAGAAAACAACCAAATACTATCTTCACTAAGTACATTTTTTCAACCCTCTTCTCCCATCTCCATCTGACACTGTTTTCTTATGTGGTGTTGGATGAGCTGTTCAGTATTTGCAGTTTTTAATGATTCCAAGAATATGTGGGGACCAAATCCTTAGCTTGAAGGCACTATTCTTTGCTGTTTTTTTTGTATTTCAGCAGTGTCTAGCTGTCCCACTGTGGACTGCAATTCCACAGTGTAAGAAGCAACACAAACACATGGTAAAAATAAGCCATTGCCACATCATGCCACTGTGTAGGAAATGGGTGGAAACAGAATTGTCTTTGGGCCAAGGGTAGTGAGGGCAAAAGACAGCTCTAGCCAGGAATGATGAGGGCTGCAGCTCACTCATGCATATTTAAAGAAATCTTCGAGACTGAGCTTTGAAGATTTATACTGAAATATTCCCCAGTTGATTTACAATTTTGCAATATGTTCACCTTTAATTCACCCCAATTCATGCCCATATGTTGGCATTTTGGTATATGTGAGACAGACTTCATCCCTGCATGTTAGGTCATATCTGAATTATTGGAACCAACAAATGATGGAAGGATTTGACATTTTAATATGAAGTAGATGAGAATCTATCAATACCAGAATTACACAGAGTAAGATAGAGATCTAACAGAAAGCAGAAACATGATTTTTTTTTTTTTCCATGGCAGACTAATTAGAAACAATTGTCTTGAAATTCAAATTTGGGAATGTTTGATTCTACTCCCAGAAGTGATGCATGCATTTTTCAGAGCTAAGGCATTTGCTAACAGTGTATATCAAAAGGTTTAGTTGTTTACACATTTTCTTATGCCAGCGTTCAAGGCCAGGTTGGACAAAGCCTTGCGTGTCATAGTATAGTGGGAGGTTTCCCTGCCTATTGCAGGAGGATTGGAACTAGATGATCTTAAGGTCCTTTCCAACCCTAACTATTCTATGATTCTATTCTATGAAGTGTTGCTTCTGCTTAGGACAATGCAGCTATTTGTAGGTTGGTCTATAAACCAGATCCCAATAATGCACTTCATTAGGAAAATTGTTGCAATTCTCTGGAATGTGAACGCAAATAAATATTGCTCTATTATTTATTAATTACTGTTTATCATATTATGCCTAGACTAACAGTAGTGGACTTGCAGCAAGAATTATTAAACAGGTGATCAGGGACTTGGCAAATTTGAATTAGACTTTTAATTCTCATTAAATTTTGCTGAACTTCTTTTTTTCTGAGAAGACTGTTAATCAAAATGTTGGAATTACCTTATGACCTCAACATGCAAAATATTATTAAGCATAACAACTCTTCCAGAGAGAAAGTTAATGAATTTTCAGCTAACATCCACAGTACCTAGATAAATTTGCCGTGATTAATGGCTTGTATCATCTTTCTGCAAGGAAATGATCAGAAGCAGTTCATTTTCAAAGCTTGCATAAACTGTGGCCCTGAAATATTTGAGAAAATTGGGGTTTTGAGGCTCAATACTGCACGCATGTATGGAATTTTATTGGCATGGAACGTCTCCATTGGCAAGAGAAATTATACTGAAATTAGGTTTGATGGAAAGGCAACATGAATGCAACATGTGCAACACCTAGGCCTCAGTAGAAAATACATATTTTTTAAGTATAATAATCTTACTATTTTAAATGGAACTATTATATGTATTTACTTGCAAGAAGCCCACAGATATATTTTTTCTGGGAGGGTGAAAGTATGGTGACTTTTATGTATGAATTAAATTTGCTTTGGAATTCATGGAGTAGTTTAATGGGTCAAAACCTAAAGATGCATAAACATATAGAGAGAGTGAAAGTATCAGTCTACCTTGGAAAAAAGGATAGTGGTCTCATTTCCTATGCAACTAAGGCATAAAATGCATCTGTTTTTTCTTTTCCTTTTCATAAAGATGCACAGTTTTCTGTCTAGAAACAGCAGTATGAATGATCACAATCAAACATAATGAATTTCATTTACATGTAATCTATGAAAAGTGTTTAAAAAGTTGTCTTCAGGCAGCCTGCCTTAAGGATATGCCAGCTGGGTGTTGCTTTTTTAAAACCTATTTTTTAATCCATATGGAAAAAGAAGAGGATCAATTCCTTGGTAGAAATGGTGAAAAACTGTCACTAGTGAGGCACTAGGCATGAATAACTCTGTGTGTGAAACTACAGGAGAGGAAGCACTCGCCTTTTTATTTCTTTTTATTTTTTTCTTTCTTTTTTTTTTTATCATCTTGCCTGCTTTATGGCTTGTGAATGATAAATGGAATTTACTAGCAAAGCCCTGCAGTAATATTTCAAATTATGCTACAGAATGCACTGTAAAAAATATTGAGTTATAGCAGAACCAGAGAAAAATGCCCTAATTTGTTTCTTTCTGGAAAAGTGTGCTACCTTAGAACATTTCCCAACCACCATTTAAATATTACAGGATGCTACAACGATTCAGTGTGCTCAAACAGTTTATTTAAATAACTTTAAAAAGTATACCTGCTTTTAATAGTGAGACTTAGGAATTAAGCAAAGTTAAAACTCTGCATTAAAGAATAACCCTGGGTAGCCTTGAGTGCCCACTCAGCCCATAAAATGGCCTCTAAGCAGGAGAGACGAGCCTGAGCAGCAGGGACCCAGTGGCACTGCCCTTTAAGCCTCTCTCTTAATGATGTTAGAAAACTTGCATTTACACATTTTTATGACATTTTATTTGTGGCTGTTATTGAAGGATGAAAACCAAGACAAAAAAGACATTATCCTAAACTGGGGACGTAGATAGTTGTCTACAGTGCCCTTTAAGCCCTGTAAAGCGGGATCCTTTTGTCGGCTCAGGTGAGCGGCGGCTCTTTAACATTCTGAACCTGCTGTGGCTGCTGGGGCAGTTCATCACCAGAGAATAGAAAAGAGCCCCTGGCATATCAAATAAAAAAAAAGAAAAAGAAAAGAGAAAAAAAAAAGTGGGGGAGGAAAGGAGGGAAACCAAAGAAAGGCAAGTCCTGGGTGCACAGACAGTGCATTGTGTAAGCGGGGTTTAAAGAGCCTGCCGTTAGGTATATTTCATAATATGAAAAGACAGACCGATTTTGACCCCCTCGCCTGGTGGGATCAGTGCTGTCAGTGCCATTTATTTTCAATCCCCCATGATTTCTGTATCCCCACAGCCCTTTTGCATAAAAATGAACCATAAAGGCAGTCAAAACACCTGCTTTACTGACAGGCCCGATTAAAGCTTTGATTTATCCTTCAAAGTGAGAGCTGATCTGCTGTTCATGGGGCCTTGCGCTGGTGTGTAATTCATTGGAGGCTGAAGGTCTCCTTTCTGTGTCCCCAGCTTCAGCTGTGGATGTCTTTTGTACCTGCTTGAGAGCTGGGTGAGTTTTGAGAACACCCACCCCAGCTGGAGGCTGGGATTTTTCCGTCCCTACTAGAGCGAGTTTCTCAGTCTGTCTTATTAAGTGGCAGTAAATTACAGGACTAATTGGGGAGGCCCCCAAACATAGGGCTGAATGTTTCTGGGGAGCCAGCCCTGCTCCAGCTCTGGGGAGCGGCTCCACCAGATGGGAAGGAACACTGTTGCTTACTCCCGCTTCATGTTTTCCCATCACTAAAAACATCAACATTCAATGTGGAAGTTTAATGTCATGTAGGAGCCCTTTACTCTTTATAGTCAGGTTTTGTTCTGCAGTCTTAAACCTTTGTTTTGGGGACTGTACTGATGAGGCTATGTTCAGTAACTATCTCCTTCGGCTCATAAACAGCACAACAAGTGGGAGCAAACCTTGAAATCTCCTTTGGGAATGTGGGACAAAGGGGGATGAAGGTTCAAAGCTTTATCATTGTAACTGCAAAAATAGATATTTCTTAAACTTGCTGGAAGGTCGATCTGGGTCTGATATTTCAAAAGAAAAACAATTTACTTAGTGGCTTGTGGGTGTCTGGAGACAGTGAACATGTTTGGGGTTTTCTGTGTCTATATTTTTATTTATATTTATTTAACTGTTTTTACACAAAATCCCAGTTTATATCCTGCCTATATATTGCCTCACCACCCCCAAAAACAGCCTTTAAGGTATTCTGACAAAATTACCTTGTGAGTATGTTTGACTTCTGCACTATCAGGTCTTGTCCACCCTAAATGGTTCTATGATCATCCACTAAACCACTAAGCTATTATAGAACCAGAACATGGTATAAAAGAAGGCCGAGCAAGTGTGGTTCAATGCTCAACAATTTCCCAAAGTGAGATTTTTTTGGTAACTGGAAAACACCTTTTCACTGGAACTAAAACATTCTGAGGAAAAAATATCTGTATTGTTATTTATAAATAAAGTGGGAACAAACAGGATGGTTACATTTAAAGTCTTTGTTTAGAAACAATACTTGTTTTTGAAATGTTGATGAGGTTAATGCATAGTCTAACATAGGAAAAATGTAAAGTTCTGATCCACTTTGATAAAAGCAATGCTTCACTTAACCAGGTGCAACATTAAAAAAACATCATCAGGAAAGAGTGAAAAAGTCCTTTGAAATTAAGCAAAATTCATAATAACAATTTCCTATTAAGAACAAATAATCTATGTCTTTATTGAAGAAATTGCCACATTACTGGGAACTGGTACACTAATTTAAGAATAGTTTTATCGTTAATTCTTTAAGTGGCAGAAACAAACTATGTAGAATTTACATTTGCAGTTATGCTAGCACTTGGCATAAGACTACAGTGCAGGGAGTTCTCACTTTTTGGAATGCAAAGTAACAGCGTAGTTTAAATTCAGGTGGGAACTTCAACAGATCTAAGATGTGGCACCACAAAGGCTATGGTGAAGCTGCAGAAACTGAGAGCCCAAGCTACTTCCTGATTTCTGGTGTTCTCAACATAAAAAGGACATGGAGCTGTTGGAACAAGTCCAGAGGAGGGCCACGAGGATGATCAGGGGACTGGAGCATCTCCCATGTGAAGACGGGCTGAGAGAGTTGGGGCTGTTCAGCCCAGGGAAGAGAAGGCTGCGTGGAGACCTCCTAGCAGCCTTCCAGTATCTGAAGGGAGCCTATAGGGATGCTGGGGAGGGACTCTTCATTAGGGACCGTAGTGACAGGACAAGGGGTAACGGGTTCAAACTGAAACAGGAGATGTTTAGATTGGATATGAGGAAGAAATTCTTTCCTGTTAGGGTGGTGAGGCACTGGAATGGGTTGGCCAGGGAGGTTGTGAGTGCTCCATCCCTGTCAGTGTTCAAGGCCAGGTTGGATGAAGCCTTGGGTGACATGGTTTAGTGTGAGGCGTCCCTGCTTATGGCAGGGGGGTTGGAACTAGATGATTTTAAGGCCCTTTCCAACCCTAACTATTCTATGATTCTATGATTCACGCTGAGGTGTGAGGTAGGCATGAACTTGTCTTTTCCGTCATGATTGCTTGCATAAGAAGGATTGAACAGGGCAGGCATGACCCAACCAGCCTTAGCTGAATGTTGGTACTACATGTGCTAAGAAGGCCATGGGTTGCTATCTAAAAATCTGACTCATGACATTTAGCTGTCTGGAAGTATGATTTAATCTCAATACATAAAAATTGAGAGTTTTCCTTGCAAAACCAAGGACACATCCTAGGCCTGCAGTCTTGTGTAGGTAGGTGCTAGTTATAATACAAAACCATCAGAGAACAAAACTGACAGCATCTATTAATGCCAAAGAAATTTTACCTGATGAGATGTGGGAAGGTAAGGTACTAAAACAGCAGCTTATTCCTTGTCTATGATTGCTTTCTCAGTCTTCACCTTATTTGTCCTATGCTATTTTCCCATTTCAACTGGCATGTGGCTTACAACCCTATATGCAATAAAGGGGATCTTTGCTGTTAAGGTAGACAAAACTCTTACAGAATTTAAATGCAGCAAAACCTCTTTAAGAAAATCTAACAAAAAATTCCTAACAATTTCTGTTGGCACACTGAAAAAGGCAAAGGTCAGAAATAGAGATAGCCAAAATTTAACTTTAGGGGTTGTTTGGTTTTGGTTTTTTTGTTTGGTTTGGTTTCTTCATGTGGTGAAATTTTGTCAGTCCTGATTTTTGCCTGGTGGATATGAATTTTAGTCTTTGCTTACTTTTAGTTGCTACTAGAGGGAAAATTTTGTCAGCTATTACTAATCTAGGCAGATTTAAACAAACATCACACATATTACGAAATATCACTGCTCATTTTCTTGTACAGAATACATACGGACTTTTTCTTGTCTCCCTCATCCATAGATGTGCCTGTTCCACGCAACCCTTCCCATTTCTTGCTCTTTGATTCTATTCCTTTAAAGCCATATTTTTGTTTACCCTCCATGAAATTGTAAATGAGAATCCAGTGCCTGCTCCCTCCCTCCTAAACTTCCATTTTCACCTGCCTTCTCTGTATAGAATGCATAAGCTATATATATACACACATAATACACATGTGCATGTGTGCATGTTTACATTGCGTAACATGGTTATGAATAGAAACCTTGAAAACATATCAAGACTGTAAAAATCTGTCATCTAGGAACAAGTCATTCTGAAGTTTATAGTACTGCAAAACCAAGCCTGTGAGATTGCCAGCTCCTTCCTCTTTCATTCGTCATATATATCAAATTCAATAGTGTAAGGTAGAAAATAGCATTGCATCCTATTAAAGTGTTCCTACTTGGAACAAAGATCATTTATAGGTTTTAACCTGTGTTTCCACCAGCCCTGTGTTGCTCTGCACTAGCATTGACATATAATGTCATATCCTGATGGAGCCTTGAGGGAGCAGGGAGATTGAGCAGTACATGATGTGGAGAAAATGGAGTGGGAAAGGGTTCAGGCAGGAATTCTCACTCCATAGTCTCAGTAAAGACAGTATTGAGATGATTCAAAATACCTGTATTCAGGTTAACTCTGACTCTTGAATTTTCAGCATCAGAAGTGAAACAGCTGAAGAGCTTCAATAGCTTTTAAAGAGAAGGGGCCTCTCAGGCATTAGCACTTTACTCTTCCCTACAAGTTTTCTTTGACATATGCTTCCTCTTACTGGATAAAATCCAGAAGAACTTTAAAAAATATCAGTCTTAGGTTTAGATTCATCTTTCTGCTTAGCCCTGATTGCCATTTCTCAGAGAGTCCACCCTCATCATAAAATCCTTATCTTTCTATCCAGTTTCTCCAATGAGGGTTTGAATTTAGCTCCCTGCTGTACCTAAAAGTTAGGAGTAAAGTATAAGCATCTGACTGTAGTCTAAATACTGTGTAGCCTAACAGGTTCTTAGTGCCTCAGTTGTATTGTAAGAGATATTAGAAAGTATCATTTAATTAATTTGAAAATACTAATTTAACTCCTAGTGTAGCAAACAGAAATATTATAGATGATATATAGGTGCAGGACGAATGGTTCTATACCTGTATCACTTTCTTGTTATGCTTTATCAAGCCTTTATTCAGAATTCAAAGGGTGTTTTCTTTACTCCTGTTAGGCTTTGCAGGCTCTCACAATGGAGCTCTTTGTGAAGAAATATTAAAGATTGTTACTACTTACAAAAAAAAAATTAAATAGAGTAGGTCTTTGTAAACTCTTTAAAACAAAATGAAGGAAAGCCTTTAGAGGTAAATCTCCCAGTAAAGGCTTGGCAACTCTGAAACAGATTTGCAGCCAAATCTCTTTAGCTTGAGGTAAGCACAGAAGAAGTGCTCAGTGAAATCCTGGCAAATATCCATAACTTAACTGTGACTGCAAAAAAACCCCAAACAAAACAAACCCAAAAGAAAATAGAAAAGAAACCCATACCTGCTACTACAGACAATAGATCAATTTAAAGGTATTTTTTCAGACAAAATGCTTAGTTTTACTTTTTAGAGTAAGTTTCTCTGCATAAAACAAAATTGCTTTCTTATACAAACCAGAGCAGCTTTATGAATTTTAAATCGCCCATAGCACGTATAATAAACTTTGGATGTTAGTCACAACTGGTTTGAATAAAATATTTACTTCTCTTTTGGTCTTTAAAATGTTACTTAGTCTAAAAGATATTTTAATAAATGCATAAAACATGTTCATCAAAATGAAAAATTAATAGAGTGCATATTTCTTTCCAGATACTTTTGTAATTGATTTTGCCAAGGGTAGTTTAGCTCAGATGCAATCTCTGTTTGTTCACTGAGGGCCTGTTCATTATATTTTATACAATTTCCCTGTATTTTCTGTATCATGTATTTTTAATACCGTAAAATTTTAATTTTAGCCTTATTGCAGAATGGTTCTATTTACTACTATGTGCAATATAAACTCATATGAAAAAAGACAGGAGCAACTTTCTGTAATAAAAGCAATAAACTTGACCTCACAGAGATGTAGCATTTTCCAGCTGTTAGAGCCAGACCATAATAAAGATCTTTACATACAAATCTCATGTTGGTTGTAAATATTCAAACCCAAACCCTGGATACTGCTCTGGAGTTTTGCTGTTGACCTTAGCACAAGGCTTTACCTCTTGCTTGATGCTTTCATACTTTTCAATATATACAACTCCAGTTCTGCAATGGGATCTAGCAGCATCATGACTACAATAGCATTTCTTGTAACACCCTCATGAGGAACAATCTCTCCTGGGAATAGAATTGGAAACAATTTTGGCTCAACATAAGCATTTAAGCATGTTCTACCTGTTTGGAAAGCTAGCCCTGGAAGTGCAGCATGCCAAGAGAAGTTTTATCAAACATGCAGTGGTCTAGAAACAGGATGAAAAGAAGGAGGCCAGTAACATACAGTACCTAGCAATGTATCTCTTAATCTAAACCAAAAATAGTATTTTTCTTCAGGTAGAAATAGCTAAAATAGCTAGAGTGTGTTGCTTTGCAAATATAAGCAGAATATTTAACAGCAAGACTATTTTTTTTTCTCCTTTCTTGTTTGAAAAACTATCTTACTTAACAACTGTAACCCAGAGATCTGTTATAATAAGATACATATATGCATATGGTAACAGTAGACTGCTCTCTTTCCAGAGATTCTAATAGCTACAAGTCAAAGTTACCTCGGGTAATGCCTGACTGGGATCAGAAAGTTCTCTCTTGCCAAGACTTTTCCTAGGACAGACATCACCAGAAAGAAAAACTTACTCAAACTATGCATATGGAAGCTACCTTTTACTGACAAGTTGATGTAGACATTAAAATAATAAAATCATAGAATGGTTAGGATTGGAAGAAACATTAAGGATCATCTGGTTCCAGCCCTGGAACCTGCCATGGGCAGGGACACCTTCCCCTAAGTCAGGTTGTTCAAAATCTAAAAGTACTCTAACATCACACAGACACTATAGTTGCAAGCAAGGGAACTGGTGAAAATCAGACTTATCATACAAAAACTGACTTGATAAGGGTTTATCTTTTAGCTTTGGTTTGTTTCCCTGCACATATACAAGCAGATTCATCTCCAATATCTTTGCTTTTAGCATCTTCAGTTGATGCTGAAAGGTTGCAGTCAAGAAGAGAAAAAGAACATTAAAAAATGATTCAGGACAACATGCCCTTTTGTTGTGCCATGATTTGAGTCTACATGGCTCTAGTTTTAAAGCTTGAAGAGCACACGTTCAGTAATTCATGCTCTCTAATTAAACACCAATGACTGTGCCTAGATGAGTTTTATTTTAAGCAGCAGCGTGTCCTTTACGTTTTCTGTAATAACAAGTTGTCAGAAAAGGAATCATGTTTATTCTCCCAGTTGGTTCAGAACACAGCAGTGTGTTCAATGCAGGTTTCATCAGTTCCTTTGATGGTTTTGTTCATGGTCTTGGGAGACTTGCCATTAAAATCTGACTTTGTATGCCTACATCCTTAATAAGCTTCATATATTGAGTAAATTGATACTGTGTGTTCTCACTGCCTACAAATAGCTGATCTTCCTCTACCTAAGATAGAAATGTAGTTTGGGTGCTCCTATCCTATTCCGTTTCATTACCTGCAGCCAGTCTATCTTTTGCTGAAGACCATTACAGATTTTCAAGCACCATCAGACTTGTTCATCTTTTAGATGGGAGATGCCTAACAAATTCTTATAATTAATTAGAGTCTCGATTACATAGAAGTAAATTGTCTGCCTCTTGTGAAGATTAGATTAAAAAGGAAGTAAGAACTAGGCCCTCCCAAAAATATGTAGTAAAATACAGGTTTGGGAGCTGTGCTATAATGAAAACTGACCATATGCAAAATTATGACAGTTGTATGTAGTATTTAATGGATAGTTGGTCTGCTCTTATAATCAAAATTGTGTGTTGTAGCTGTATTTCCATATTGGACACCCTTCTGTTTCTTTCAAAGATCATCATCCATGATTGGTCTCCACACCCATGATTACCACTCCAGTATTAAGGAAGGATTTGCTATGGGAATACCTAGGAGTACATTCCAGCTTTCTGGAAGAACCATGGCTTGATTTGTTATTTTTGTATACATGATTGACTTGCAGTCAGACTAGAGGTAGTTGTTTGAGTGAGATGATAATAATTAGAGACCATAGGAAGATATAGTACTACAGTGGCAGAGTAGAAGCTTTGTCATAGCATAGCAAAAGACTGGAGTATCAATTAGCTGTTTTGCACATGTTCAAAAGTAATTTTGTCAACAAATGGAATAAATTCTGTCTGGTGCAACAAAGGAAAAAGGTACAAGGTTAGTTCCTATCACTGAAGGCAAAGGACAGGATGATGTCTATTACTAAATGTAGCTCAAAGCCTTTTTCTGCTCTTTTGTGCTTGGAATGGTGACCCTGATATTGGTAATGCTACCTCTGAGTACACAATACTTTTTGTTATTCCTCTGCTGGTTAGAATTCTTTCTTTCATATTGCTCTTTATTTGCAAAGTACCTCAAATTTTAAACAGGACTTTTGAAGATAATGAAAAGTGATTGCCTATCTCAGGGGATTACTTACCTAAGGCAGAACTTGTTTAAGGGTATGTATCCTGACCATATCAAAGAGGGTGAAGAACTGTTTGGGACATTTTCCCCTATTCTTTGAAAATGATTACAGAAAAAAAAAAAGAAAAAGAAAGACCACAAAAGAAAAGATTACTTATAACAAACACTGACTTAGAAATTTAAGACCCTCTGGAAAGATGAATGTTTTTCTCAGATGCTCTGTTGAATATTATCAAGTCAAAGTCAAGCAATTGTTCATCACTTGTACTTAGCTCTGAATAACACTATTTCTATTTCCTACTCGGAAAAAAAGGCTGCACACCCGAGATCCTACCTTTAAGTTTTCTAGTTGGCCAAATAAGAGACATTATGTACTGTACAATACTAAAGTTGCATCTTACCAGCAAGAAATAGTCTCCCTGTTGTAATAATTTATCATAATAATATTTATTGTAACTTCCATCCAAATTTCTAAAACCTAACATTAAATTTCTTTTAGTACTTTGCTGTTCCTTGCAATAGTTCATGTATTCATCATAACACAATGAAATCATTGAATGACAAGATGCAGATTTCACTGGTGCAAGTTTTTCATGTCAGAACATAGTATCATAGAATCATAGAATAGTTAGGGTTGGAAAGGACCTTAAGATCATCCAGTTCCAACTCCCCTGCCATGAGCAGGGATGCCTCACTCTAAACCATGTCACTCAAGGCTCTGCCCAACCTGGCCTTGAACACAATCAGGGGTGGAACATTCACAACTTCCCTGGGCAACCCATTCCAGTGCCTCACCACCCTCACAGTAAAGAACTTTCTCCTTATTCTCCTTATGTCCAATCTAAACTTCCCCTGTTTAAGTTTTAACCCACTACCCCTTATCCTATCACTACAGTCCCTAATGAAGAGTCCCTCCCCAGCATCCTTATAGGCCCCCTTCAGATACTGGAAGGCTGCTAGGAGGTCTTCATGGAGCCTTCTCTTCCCCAAGCTGAACAGCCCCAACTCTCTCAGCCTGTCCTTATACAGGAGGTGCTCCAGTCCCCTGATCATCCTCGTGGCCCTCCTCTGGACTTTTTATGTTAAGGACACCAGAACTGCAGGCAGTGGTCCAGGTAAGGTCTCACAATAGCAGAGGAGAGGGGCAGGATCACCTCCTTC
>NDXB01004549.1:0-101925 GCA_002631895.1 Agapornis roseicollis
TCTCAGTTTGCAGAAAGCCTATGAACGGCACTACTCATAGGAGAAAAAGAGGGTTGCTTAATATTGTTGGGGGAGGCTTAGGGTTGGGAGTTTTTTTAATGGCTTTTCCTGTTTGATCAAGTCTGAGGGAGCAAAGGCAGTAAAAGCAGGTTATTCTAGCCCACCACAATACTAAAGGCTTTGTGTTCCCCACAGGGAATGAGATTACTGCAGCCTCAGAGGCAGTGAAGCCAGAAGCACAATAGTTCAAGCTGATAGAGAAAACACACAGGAAATCAAACTTGGATGTTGAAAAAAAAGAAATAATATGCAAGTTGTTTGCTTCGAATGCAGCAACATTAAATGCCAATTTAAAGACAGTGCAGGAGTCACTGCAACCCTTTCAAAGTCGTTAGCCTAGTGGTTTATGAAGATGCATGTTTTGGACCAAGCAACCCTAGAATGACTTCTTAAGGGAAATTAAGTGCCTTGTGTCAGCTTTGAGAGGGTCTGTTCTCAGGTTAGAGGAACTGCTATGCCTATGGTGGGGAAATCCTTTTCCTACAAGAAGGGCGCAAGCAGCAGCCCATTTGTGTAGCAACACCCTCGCCACCTTCTGCAAGCAGCTCTGGCCACACTCGCTGGCAGGAGCAGCACCGCTTGGACCATCTACTAGTATTATAGTACCAGGGGCATAACAGCAGGCATTTTCTGCTTGCCCTTAGAGAACAAAAGTGAAAAGGGGGGATAAAAGAAAATAAATCAGTGTCCCGCCTTTTGTTTCACTGATTTGTTTTCATTTTACTTTCACATATCACCTTCTCCAAACAGGGAAAAGAAGCAGCCTTCAGTTGAAAGCTTGTGATCATTAACTGCTTTGCAACACAAGTACTATTAACTGAGAGCAAACGCGGTTTTAAGGTGTCTAAGGTTATGCTGAACCAGTACCAATCTTGAGGTTTATTCCATATTAATATTTCCCCAGCCTGTGTTTCAAGCCTTATATCTAAAGGAGTGACTCCAGGTTGGGGGGCTGCGGTTACTCCAGAAGGTGTCACTGTTTTGCAGGAACCTTCCCAGCAGGCTGGGGAGCTGTGCAGCTTGCACCGATACTCACACAGTCCAAGCAAATCAAAGGGTTGCCAGAATAAGACCCCAACAAATTCAGCTGCTCTGCGCTTGCTCTCAGTGAATACAGGTCTACCATGTAGGCAGGCCTATTGTCTAGTTCATAGTTACTTAACTGAATACATAACGTTAATTTTTAGCATCTGATCATTTCACATTTGCTCAAATGTGAAGCAAGTTCCCCCCATTCCCTTTCAGGATGTGTACTGTTCCCCTAATATTTCAGTAGGAATAACAATATTGGAGTAGGATGGATGAGGAAGGCTTCCAGACAAGGCAACAGACAGGTACCTTCTCTGCTCCTTCAACTAGGCAGGAGCTAATCATGTCTCAAAAGAGCAAGGTGAGCTAGGAAAAGCCAAGGATTTTTCTTCACAGAGAAGATATGTAAGCTCCTTAAGCTGAATGTAGCAGCAGTTCCCAAGCACTCCTTCAGTGTTATTCAGAGAAAGTGACTCATACACGTAACCAGATGACTATTTTATGATGAAGCTTGGGGGTTTTCTTTAGATCAAGACCATCTTTCTTGTTCTTAGAGAATAAATCTCAAGAAAAAAGCAAAACAAAACAAAAAAACCTTACATCAAGACTTAGGGCTGTCTCTGTAAAATTATTTCTGAGCTTTTATCCTCTCTCTGCTTTACCCAATTGCTCACAGCAAAACTGTTGCCAGTATCCCTTGGCTTAGAGGCTTATTTGCTCTTACTAGAAAAGCCATATACCACCACGCCATAGTGACCTGGAAGCCTGAACAATTGTTCTTCCCTTAGCCAATCTTTACCCCTGTCAGTATTAAACCATTTCAGGACTTGATCATATATGAACATTGTTTCCATCTCAACAAGCTTACCTTGCCAGGTCTCCCAGTCTCTGTAAGTGTAAAACTTTAAGAGATCTCTTGTCCAGGGATCCAAGATACTTTAAGGCATGCTCTTGAAAATTGATTTCTATCCTCAAATATATAACATCCAGTATTTCCTCATTACGTCTGCTCAATTGTCAGTGTAATGAAATCTTATGCCATCATAAGTTTCATTGCAGCACATTAAAAGAGCAATTATTTCTGCTCCACAAATAACTATTCTGTTGGTTGGTGTGGTTATTCAGTGAGAGGAAGAGATAGACAGAAGGGTATGAAAAGTATATAACCCAACTGGATTGCTAGACTTCACACCCCTCTCCACCTCCCATTAAGTACAGACACCCAAGGTTTTGGGCAGACAACCCCCTATTCATAGACCCTGTCAGGTATTCCTTAACTTAACATGAAAAAGTATATCTGGGATAATAGTGGTATCAACTTAGTGAAGATCTCCCTCTAATTAAGCCTTTTTGTCCCCCACCACCCTTCCAATTTTACTAATCCATGTAATGAAAGGCATTGCTACATCTAAAGAGGCAAAGGAACAATAACATTTTCGTGACAATGCAAATAGTTGTAGCAGACACTTCAGGCTGCTTCTGTCACCACGTTCTCACTAGTGACCAGGTTCCTGGCACTGGATGCACTGGTACTGCCCCAGTTCTACTCTAATGGCAGAAACATAAAAGACCTCCAAATAACCCACAACCCTCAAACAACACACCCAAACCCAACACACTGAAGAATCCCATTTAACTAGGAGCTCTTCAAGGAGCATGGAAAAGATAGTTTCCCATCTCTCCTTCATTCAGAAGTCATAAAAAGCTGAGCAGCCATGGATGAAGCTGTGTTACTGAAACTCACAGAAATGTAAAAGGTTTTAAAATTGAAACTGTTGGCTTTTAAGTGGCTTTAGATAACAGCTGAGCTGCAGCCATGCTGCTTTTAATGTAACAGCACTGAGTGACAAATGATAGCATGAGGTGGAGAGGAATGGCTCCCCTGCAGAGTCCTGCTCTTTCGTAAGTTTTTAACATGCTTACTAATCAAATATGAAAATAAGCATGCCATCACCAGCACCTTTTTGTTTATGAAGAGACTTGAAACAAAACCTCGCATGCTTCTCATGCAGTTGAGTTAAAAATTAATGAAAGGCTTTCCATCTGGAAATTATCATTTGCAGTAAACTTCTTTCTTTCTCCTTTCTGTTTATCAGAAGACCAAACATGAAAGCGTAAACAAGGGGTTTTGGAAGTCTTTAACAAGTTATAAGGCAGTCAAAGCCAAAAATGCTATGTAGATTACAAGCATAAAGAAGTTCCTCAACTCTATCAAGGTAGCCCACTTTAGCCCTGGTACTTTTTGCAAGATTTGTTTTCCTCACTGCCTCTCTTACTGCCCACTGAATCCCATTAGACTTGCCTTCAGCCTAGATCTCAGGTACTCCCATGGTTTATCACCATATTTGGGTGATACCTGTGTTCTCCTACTTCTGACCCAGATCCAAGTTCAAGACTTCCATTTCTCAGCCTCTCCTCTTTGCCATCTGATGATTTTTGACTTAGATTTAAACATTCAGCTCATCACGTTGTCCTACAACAATAATGTTGTGCAAGTTCCTTTTCTAAACATGAGTAGTATCTGATAAGCACATCTATGTAACAAGACATAACGTGAAGTTTCTGCAACCAAGCAAAGGATGGTTTGCAGGGGACAATTTCCCTTTCACTCCTCTCATCAGGAGGCTTATTCAGACTTTGAAAGATCATTTAAAACAGCACTGAAACTTGTTCATAATAGACAAATTTTGAGGTACAAAAACTTAAGCCTAAATTAGATTATGCTGGTGTAGTCAATGTGGTATTGATGGGTCAATTGATTCAAACAACGTTGTTCCTCAAAAGAAACAGGGGGTACACCTTCACCACAGGACAGCTGGGCTTTTTGGTTTGGGGAGAGGACAGGGTAGCTGCTGTGCCAGAAGAAATACGTAGAGGCTCAGGTGCAGCAAGCCCTTCCACACATGCTGCTGGGCCAAAACCCCAAAGTACTCCCATCATATCCAGAAGGAAGAGGAAAACAACACAGAGCAATCCCCAAACATGGGGGTATGGGTGCCACAATAGGACAGAAGAAGTATTCATCACCCTGCTCCAGTAAGCGTTACCTTTGGCCACACACAGGGTCCTAATGTATGATGAATTGTATTGTCTCAGAGGACGACATGGAGCTCTTTGTCTCAGAGTACGATTTCCATGTGTTTTTCTATTATGCAAAGGGTAAGTCACAGCTCTGATTTATGTGAGGCTACAACCACTTTGTTTTGCCAGGGGTTTTTCTGTGTGCATTTTAGACTTCATGCTCATGTCCTGTGCACAGGACAAGCACAAAGGTGGTGACGTTCAGAGTATAAAGGACTTGCACTCATCTGTTACTCAGTGACAGCAGAGCTTGGACACTTGGCTTCTGCAAAACTGTCTCTGTAACTTAATAAGGAGGTAGGTAGACTATTTGGAGCCCCATGCACTTAGTTTAAACATGTAATGATAACAGAGAAAAACTAGGGACAGAGTTGGAAGAAAGAACATTAGCTCAACTGACAAATTCAAGAAGCTACTGCTATTTTCTACTTTAATTTATGCAGCAAAAGAAAAGAAACCAATCAAAACTTGCAGATTTAAAGAACTGAACTTGCACAATTCTCACTAAAGGAAACTCCGGTTCTTCCATGGCAAAGGCTCAGCAGTGTTTGCCCAGAGTCATAAAGGTGACATAGACCAGACCTGGCACGCTCCAGGACATCTCTCTGGCAATATTTTCGTTGTTGGAGCCAAGCCTCATCCTACCAACGCTGTTGAATAAAAGCTTTCATCAGAAATCATGTTTTACATCAAAAAAGAAGAAAAATTGGCCTTGATGGACTCCCCCTTTAGGCAATCAACAGGCCCTCGTAAGGGGTTTAGTTTCCAGAGCCCTGTTTCCTAGCCCCCACTGAATTCTTGCAATGGAAACTTGACATGCAGAGCCTAGAGCATCCAAAGCCACTGGTCTTATTAATTAAGGGCCTCCTGCCTTCAAATTTCTTCCAAAAGTCAGTTTTTCCTTTAGCTCCTCCAGACCTCCCTTGTGTTACTGTTTCAGTTGCTTCAACTTCAGCTGCAATGCCTTTACCAGAACTGCAGGGGTACATCTATGTGGCGAGGCGAAAAAAAGCAAGCCTAAAACTTTCACTAAAGCTCATAAGGTACAATTAGATCAAAAGAGGCAAAACTCTGATCAGAAGAGCCCAATTAGCGTAGCTGTGGCCCTCTATCCCTCCCTGGCATAGTCATGAGTAAAACAAGCAAAAACAAGCAGAAGAACGGATGGGCTAGAGACAGAGGTGATCATCTAAAACAACTGCCTAATAATGCACAATCTTGATTCACATGTATAATAAATGCATCCTCTCCCTTTTCATCAGCATGTGTTGACACCTATGGTAATTACTCCCAGAAAGTTAACTCTCTGAGGGCAATATTTCTATCCTGCTTAATTACATAAGTACCAACTTGCAGTCTATCGGTACTGAAGAGCAGCAACACCCTCCTGTCAGCCAACTAATTTGTTGGCATGAAATGCCACAGACACTTTCTTCTCTATCTTTCAAAGCCTCCCATGCAAACGAGGCAGAGTAATTAGCACTGACCTTTGGCTAATGCTGGTTGCCAATCAGTGGTGCTTTCATACTCAGTTGCTACGTTTATATATCCCCATTTAGCAACCAGGAGTACAAACGAGGCACATGGTGCTCCCAGCAGGCAGGTAGCAATGCTCACAATCTGGTCACCACGAGGGTTTGGGGTGTTTCCCTAGTACTGCTAGGGACTGCTATTGCAAGTGTCCAAAAGGAACAAAAATCCACGCTACTCCTTGCCTTATAGAAAGAAAGGCAAATTTTAGTCTAAATACCTGAAAACCCACACCGAGAAAACAAAATAAACCTGACAGGTAGATTTCTTTCAGTGAAAAAACGCAGGGAGCTGGAGAGTTGCAGAAAGCGTGAGCAAACTGAAGTGCTAGAGCCTGGTATGGCAACAGGACTTGCTGCTCTGTGACAAGCTTACAGCAAAGGTTATTTGGAGCTTCAAAACACTGAGGTTCAACAGTTAAAAGCGATCACAAAATGCTCCATTACCACTTTCAGAAGTGACTTCCCCCAGGACATGGCAGGGCACAGGGGGCTGTCCAGATGAGGTGCTCTGCCTATCTATCCATTCCCCTAGCCAGTGATCTCCCTAACCCTCCAGGGTTCATTCTGAGCTCTGCTTCTCCAGGCAAAGTGGTTACAGTCTCATTCACTATCAAGCAACTCCAACGGAAGACAAATCACCGCACGTTAATTTTTTATAGTCTATATATAACACAAAAGAGCAGTAACTTGACACTTTAATCATAGTACTGTTACGAGCTGCTGTCCCCACCAAGCTGTGAGCACCTCCCGCACTTGGGCCCATTGTTATAAGCCTCCTCACAGCTGTCACAGGGTGAAAAATGCCACCTCTGCCTGTTTGCAAGTATAAAGATTAATACAGAAGTCAATGAAAGTTGCTGGTGCCTACCAGGACATAGGAGGAAGCAAATAGTCCTGGAGCTCAGGTATCTAAGCACTCTCCCACCAGAGGGTTTCAACTTGCACTGAAGATGCAGAAGTGCTGGCATGCGGATTGACACAATGGCATTCAGGAGCTAAAGGCTGTGTTTTTCCATACACCCCAAACACCTATTATCCAATAGCTTCCCTCTCTAGCTCTGACAAAGCTTGGTCCGACTCCACGTTAACATCAAACTTGACCGACCCTGGGAAGCCATTTGTCTACAGTACACCTTTCTACCTCCCACACGCATAGGGTTAAGCAACTGCATAAACCCTCTCTGCTGTTTTGAGCATCTGTAATTAATCAAAAGTATCAAAAGCTTTTGGCCAGTAACATACAGTCTTTCATGGATGCAGACAGAGAAAAGAGCTACTTCAAAACCACATAACTCGTCAACTAAACAACAAGAAAAGACATAACTGATTATCAATGGGCTACACGCTAACGGTACCTTTGCCTCTGCAAAAGCAGCAGTGTGTTTTGAAATCTAGGAGTAGCAACCTGCAATAAAGTCATGGTAAGCTTTATCTGGGGAGAAGAGAAAGTAGGATTCCTATTATCCTTAATTGCAAGTGAGGTCACATTCCTGTAGAAGATGGGTCCTGACCAAAGCATTCCCATTAGCCAACAAGGCAGACATAAGACACTACACCTAGAAGTAAACCAGACAAATTCTTTAAGACATGCACATTGCTGTTTCTGAATTGCTCCATGGAACAAGTTGTTCCCTTTGGACTGGTGTAAATACTCTTGGACAACTTTTCTTTAAGAGGTTCTGAGCCAACAGCTTCCTCTGAAGCCAGGGAAAACTGCAGTTTCTCAACACCTTCAACTACTAGGCAAGCTTGTAGATATACACATGTGTGGATCATATATACATAACACACACAGAGCTGCAGGAAGATGTTTGAAACAGAGTACCCTTTTGTATTTACTTTACAATCACCATGGGACACAACAAATTAACTGAACTAATCAGCTAATAGAGAGCATTAACTCTTTCAAAATCTAGATGCTGTGGTTCCTGGATACGGGAATTGATACCAGACAGTCTTTAGGCGCTGACTGTGTTAGTGATTATGTCCAATTATGGCAAAGAAAAAGGAGCCTGAAAAGTTTGAGCTGAAGCAGAGAGAGAAGCATAATTTGTGCCTTATGTTAGGCAGATCTTCTTCACTCTTATAGCATTATTTAATTATTCACAATCTATTTACCATCAAGGAGATGATCCAGCCATGTGCTCTGGAATATTTACCATTCTGCCAAGCTGTCTGATGCTAACACATTCTATTAATAGGGTACCAAGGGGTGACACTGAGTGAAACTGCACTGGAGTGGTTCAAATCATGTTCAGCTCACAGACAATTTGTCAAGGTGGGAGGTTGAGTTTCAAGCCTGGAATGTAATTCAATTCCATGTCCTGACAAGAGGCGGCATTAGTGCCTTCTGCACACAGGGCAAGCGATACTCTGCAAGCCTGCGACAGAACAGCAACACGATTATCCCACACATCCTCCACAAAGAATGCCTCTGTGTTTTAGCTCCACAAAACTGCTCTTTCTTTTTGCCAAGATAATTAACTGTGTGATCTTTTTACTTATCGTTGTGTCTGGCATCCATATTTCTGACACATACACAGCATTCAGCATAAAACAGAAAACACTCCCTGCTGGCAAGAGGGATTTAGGCAAAGTTATGCTTTAAAGCGTCACTGCTTTTCCACTACACTTTCCTCTTAGCCCCAGCCTCAAGTTAGTAAAAGTAATCAACCTTTTTCAACTAAAAAAAGGCAACTTCTAATTCAATAAAAGACTTGCATCCTCCAGGCAGTTGGAAAGTAGGCTGAGAACGTCTCTCTTCATGCTGAGGATAGTATCGAAGTTGCCTCTAACCCCTCAACTATCCCTAAGCATAAAAGTTTTTCCCTCCCAATCACATACATCTTTGATTTAAAAAAATATCTTTATAGTATTTTGGCCCAGCACCTACCCACCCATGAAAGGGCAATAAAAGGAAGAAGTCTGGAAGGGAAGAAGGGAAAGCAGTTCTATTTCTACCATACAATAATCGATGTTACTGTGAATTTTATCACCCTTTAAAAAAAGACTCGTACCATAAAGTGACATAATCATCATAGCTGTAAACCTTACCAATTATGTATTTCATCAAAACAGAAATTATCAAGTCCGGATAACACAAACAAGAGCCAAGCATCTACCCCAAAGCCTAGTAGTGCTCAGGGCTCACAGAGGCAAAGCAAGTCTAATGAAAATACACTTAAATACCCCCAACAACTCACAAAGCAAAACACTACAAGGATTGAGACAGAAAGAGAGGATCAGTGACACACAGGAGGAAAAGAGATACTCAGGAAAGCACCGATTGCTTCACCACCCTCCTGAGGTTGCAAGGACAGCAAGCAAGTCTCCAACTTGGTGCCCCCCTGCCCACACCAGCTCTGGGCCACTGGAAAGACCATTTTGCAGAGCCACCACTCCCCCTCCCAGCACAGCTAGAAGCTGTTCTCTTACACACTGCTGCCCACCATCTCCAAAGCGGCATCAGAAGACAGTAAGGCGATTAGTGCTGAGCAGCAAAGCAGAGACAACACAGTAGCTGGGTATGGAGGTGTAACCAGGGCAGAGGAAGCCCACGTTCAGCAAAAGGAAGAAGAAACAATAAAAACTGCAAGAGGCTGCTTTCTGGACTACTTCATATTTAAGTCTGACACAGAATCACCTCCACAAATGCAGAACATGATTTTAACAGCATTCCATAATGTGGGACAAGACTGATGCTAGAAGCAAGAGGGGTCTCCAAGTGTCTTGGCCAGATGCTAAGAAAAGCCATGGGGGAAAATCCTCAGTAATTTTGAAAACTCCTATCAAAGCTCCGCTTCCTAGCAGCCATAACACATAGGATCAGTCAACCTAAGCTTCAACATGCATAGGTTCCTACTGTTTCTGTTTTCTTTGAGAAAGCATACCAAATGCAGTATCAAGCCTTTCACGCATTAGATGCCACTAAAACATAAACTATGATAAAAGTTTCTTTTAAGGACACATCAGAACCTCAAGAACCCATCAGAACCCAGCACCCACCCAGGCAGGCAGGGGCAAACAAGAGCAGGAGCACAAAGAAGGTCTGCCACCACTCCTGGTTTCAGTCCAACAGCTTTCACTTCTCAAGATTCAAAGAAATCTCTGCCTCATCTCAAGACAAAGGCAGGCACATCAGAACTCCCAGTCCATGCAGTATCACAAGATCACACAGCCAGGCACCCATACCAATGGAGATGGATTCCCCCTCATATCTCTGCGGCTTCCAGTCAACCTGTAGCATAGCAACCACATCATGAATCCCCCTCACAACTGCCACAGGGCAGCCTCTCAAGCCAAATTTTACCCTGTGATACCCTACAAACCAGCCCATGCCATCTGCCAGAGAATAGCCATAGATTCACCTCACATTTAAGAGCACAAATTAGAACAATATCAAAAGCTATTTTACCTTTTGTCAGCCAGCAGAGAGAATCCCTCAGGAAACCATGATGTGCTTGGGCACCAGTGAGGGCCAGATACAACCACCCCTCGTTATTTTAAGCATGCACAGCTGTGGCATGGAAACACCCATTTACACACCCATGCAAAGGAGCTGCCTTCAGATTACATAGGATTTTAAACAGGTGCTGAGGACTATACATGATTAAAGGCCAAAAAAAAATAAGGCCATTAAGCCCAGGGGTGCTTTTTTACCCCCTCTTTTATAACTTTTTAATTGCTTCTACAGGATAGAAAGTTAAGAGTAACCTATTAATCCAAATATAAGTTTTTCCCAGAGTAAAAGTTTGGACTGGATTTACTTTTATCCTAATCTGTCCCCTGTGTAATTCTGTGGAAGACAATCAAGTTACAGCATGGGAAAATATAACGTTTTATATGTACATGCAAACTCACTTATTCACTGCAGATGGATGCAGGTGTAGGTAGCGGCTACCGATACCGTTTAAAAGCTCAGCTACACACTTTCCCCTAAAGATATGTGGATACTAAAAGGAAAAGGTTGAAGCTGCACAGGTCAAATGTTAATCTCACAGCAGAAACAGAGGTTTCGGTGACAGTAGAGCAAATTCCTGGTTGCTTGGGTCTCCAGCATGGCTTACTGATTACAACAGGGGCCATGGCAAGGGACTCTGGAGCACTTCATGCACTAGGGAGTATCCATCTAGATGAGTGGGAGGTGTGTTTTGAGCCCCTGGCCGTATGATGTATTTCTCTTTCACATATCAGTACACGAATCCATTCCCGATCATTTCCTAAGCATTTTCTGGAAGAAAGTAAATCCCTTAACTGCCTTGAAATAAATCTGCAAGTCATTAGGCATCTTGAGGGGACACAGGGCTCCAGCTGTGCCAGGCTGGAAGGCAATGCTCCTTCCAGGCTTGGAATAGCAAGAAAGGGGACAGGCATCTTTCTACTTAAGCCTCAAAACCAAGACACAAGCACAATGCAATTCGATCATCTTTCATTTTTGTTTTCGTTTGGCCTCAGCCCAGTTTTGATTTGATTTGTTGCTCTTTCTTTTTTCACTCTCATCAGTGAACAGGAATTAAACCAAAGGAAGACCCCATGTGTTTGATCAACCCACCCACACAGTTTTGTAAACATCCAGTGAATCTACATGTGGTATCACTCAGTTAATAAATAGAAGCTCATGCTTTCACCATCCCTGTCACTGTGCAGTGTCCTGAAAGGCAGTAGTGTAGTGCACCAGCTCCACACAGACAAGAAATGGGATGCTGGTTTTCACTGAGTAACTGCAGTTAATGTAGAATTAGACCTTGAGACAGCAGAGATCCAAAATCAGGTTCAGAACACCTTCAAAGAGAAGCGTATCAACAATCTAAGCATACTACAGATGGTGCAGCAATGTTCTTGGTGGGCTCTCTCCTGCCTCTCTTTTCAGAGGCCGATTTCCACCCCAGAGCCACTGTGCCACAAAGAAGTCATGTCCCTTTTGTCAGCAAAATCCTGAAAAGCAAAAGAGCTCAAGGCTATATTGGAAATGCTTTGCCTCTGGATAAGTTTTGTACTGCTTGTAGCTCATGAAATTGCTTATATAGAGAAAAAGGTTGGGGCATGACACTGAAGTTTGCACAGGCAACACAAACCTCTTCATGTCGTTCTGTCCAACAAGGGGGTTTAACAAGACCAATCTTTCACTGTACACTGTAACCAGAAGAGAACAAAAGTCTCAGCTTTCTGGCTGTGTCTCCCTATTGGCTGCACCTGCACTGCTCAATGCATTGAGCCCCGGGAGTGCTCAGCTCAGTACTGCTGGCTTCATATTGCCTTGCTCTGGGGCCCATTTGGTGGTCTGATAGCAAAGCCGTTAGTTTATGCATGTGGTTACTTTTGCTTTTGTTCAGGGGAAGGGAGGGAGAAGGAGGGCTGTGCAACAGTCTATCAGGAAGGTGATTTCATACGATGAAAGGGAGGGTACAGCTGGTGTGCAGGCATGCAGGAGCACTCAGCTGGCTTTGATACCTGCAGAATGAGGTGGGGTACCAGCAGCTGGATTTGGTGAGGCCTCCTCTGCCACAGACCTGAAGATTAGCTGAATTCAGAAACACACCCAAAATCTGTTTTAGATAAATGTGCTGATCTGTGCCACAAATAGAATCATAGAATCATAGAACAGTCAGGGTTGGAAAGGACCTTAAGATCATCCAGTTCCAATCCCCCTGCCATAAGCAGGGACACCTCACACTAAACCATGGCACCCAAAGCTCTGTCCAACCTGGCCTTGAACACTGCCAGGGATGGAGCACTCACAACCTCCCTGGGCAACCCATTCCAGTGCCTCAACACCCTCACAGGAAAGAATTTCTTCCTTATATCCAATCTAAACCTCCCCTGTTTAAGTTTGAACCCGTTACCCCTTGTCCTGTCACTACAGTCCCTAACAAAGAGCCCCTCTCCAGCATCCCTAAGGCCCCCTTCAGATACTGGAAGGCTGCTATGAGGTCTCCACACAGCCTTCTCCAGGCTGAACAGCCCCAACTTTCTCAGCCTGTCTTTATACAGGAGGTGCTCCAGCCCCTGATCATCCTTGTGGCCTCCTCTGGACTTGTTCCAACAGCTATGAGTCCATGAGTCAAGAAGAAAATGGTAGAAATCAAGTATAAATCTAATATACATCTACTCATGTTCTTCAACTTCTCAGCACCCATGGTGCGTGACCTAGATATTCCCATGAGTACAAATAAAGATTAAACATATCATATGGTACTGGATAGATCTAAGATAGCTTCTGTCCTCTGCATATTCCTGTCCCACCTTCTTGCAGATGCATTGCTTTCAGCAGGACTGCTTGCAGTGCCCTTGAGAAAACACCCTCTCATTTGAAAACGCTGATTCATAGAATTCCAATACTCCATGAAAACTCTACAAATATTTATCCCCAAAGCAATGTTAATAAGCAGCTAATAAGTTTACAGATGTCCCCACCTCAGTTTCTCTGCTACAGGGACTGCCTCAGAGCGGAAAGGAGGGATTTGAGGGAGCTCAAGAAGTTATATAAACTCCAGCTACACATCTGGCTTGAGCTCCTGCGAATTTCCCATTTCTTGGCAGGTGGGAATGGATATTCTCCTCCTTCTTTAGGTATCTGGGAGTCCTGTGTGGTAGCAGGCATCCCGGCAGGTTTTCAGGCCTTCACCAGGGCTGGAAATCCCTCTGTTTCTGGCTTCCTCAGGATTCTATGCTCCACGGACCAGAAATCCCCCTGTCGCCTTGAGAATCAGGGTTGTCAAAAAAAACCTCCAAAGGTAATGCTGTGGAGTCCACAGCCTGATGCACACTTCTGTTTACAAAAGAGGCTGGGCTTTTGCCTCCTTCAAGGGAGCTGCCCAGCCTTTTGGCTATAGCAGCAGCCCTTGTGGGGTGGATGTGGCCTACAGCAGCACATCCTGCAGTGCACTGGGCACCACTTGGCTTTACCCAAAGGACAACTCCTGCTCTCTGCCAATGGCCACCTTCCAACATGGCCGCTTCAGTTCATCTGGATGGCAACTTTCAGGCTGCCAGCCCTAATTTCCACATGTTTTGAACTGCTGCTTCAACACAAGCTATCTAAAATGGTGGTTAGTTAGCATATACTAAGAAAACTAATACTTATCTGAGGTGTGAGCGATGTATGTTGATGACCTCCAGTGCATCAATGTTTCTCCGTTAACTGCCAGCAAGAGTATCGAACATTTTGTAAGGCTGTATCCACTAAAAAGGTCTTGTTTCTAACTGTGGGAAAAAACGCTAAATCCAAACACATAGTGTATATTTAACTCCCTGGGTTGCTGTTGCAATGTCTAAATCATCATTAAAATCTACTCTGATTTCCCAGATGCAGGCAGAGGCATTTGTTTTGAAACAGGACAATGACACCAAACTTTCTGGTTTTCCTTTTCTTTATTTTTTTTTCAGAAATTCTTTTTACAAGACTTGGTTTGGGTGTGGGTTTTTTTTGTTTGGTTTTTTTTTTTTTGTTTGGTTTGTTTTGTTTTTTTTGTTTTTTGTTTTTTGTTTTTTGTTTTTTGTTTTTTGTTTTTTGTTTTTTGTTTTTTGTTTTTTGTTTTTTGTTTTTTGTTTTTTGTTTTTTGTTTTTTGTTTTTTGTTTTTTGTTTTTTGTTTTTTGTTTTTTGTTTTTTTTTTTTGGTTTTTTTTTTTTTTTGTTTTTTTGTTTTTTGTTTTTTGTTTTTTGTTTGTTTGGTTTTTGTTTTGGGTTTTTTAGCCCCACACAAATGTCAGAAGTTCACAGAAACAGGCAGCATCTCCAATGCAGGCTGGAGAATTTAGTCCTACAAACAGATGTGGATTAAACCAGGCGAGGGGACTGAGCTAAATCCTAGTGGAACACAAAAAGGTACACAGGTCAGCGTTACAGCGCAGGTATTTCAACTACCTGTTTCTGAAGGCTGATGTCTTTCAGCCCAGTGAAGAGCTCGGAGTAGATATTAACCAACTATTCTTCCAAAAATAGGCCATCAATTACCTCCCATTGCTCTGCCAAGGAGTAAACACCACCGTATATAGTTGTTTATCAGTTATATAGCTTTATTCAACAGCATGCTCCCAATAATAAATATATCCCACAATAACCTGAACCATAATAAAGTCATAAAGTTGCTAATATACATCTTTGTGTAGGATTGTAGCTGAGAAGATACCCCAAAAAGGAGACTCCTAGAAAAGCTGATGGAGCAGCATCCTCTGAGAGCCCATCGTCCTGCTCCTGGTCCCAGACCTTCCTGCAGCCCTTGAACTTCCCATGGGGAAGGGGATGGCCTGTCTGGCCCATTGACTCCCACAACCAAGCTGCCAAGGGGGAGCTCAGTGTGAGCCTGGCTTGTCCTGTGATGGTACAGTGCCCTCGATGGTTTGCATTACTTTCTGCCCTATTTCCCTGTTTCCTCAGTTGGCTCATACCATGTGTGCCATCACAACAATACTAACAACTAGTAAAAATAGTCCTGTTCATAGACAGGTTTTGGAGCCCACATTTCACCTACCATGAGACTTAATATCTGAAAAATGCTGGTAACAGAGAACCCATCATTGCTTCATTTTTAAAGTGTTGTCTCTTTTCCTACCACCACTGTGAGTCATTGTCTTATAAAAATACACTATATTATAAAAATACACTATACACAGGGAGCAAGTGATCAGAAACTTTAATTAGCATTGTCTTCCTTAGGTAAGTCAAGAAAAAGGAAGGTTACAGTGAGTATGGAAGTGAAAAATTCTTTTCTCAAGCCACCGAACTTTTCCTTCAAGGTTTTGGTCACCATTGATACACACTGTAATGACACAGACTCTTGTGAAGCTACATTAAATGATCTTTAACAGGGTGCTCTTTAAACACAGATTCAGCAGAAAACCGATGCACTCAGCAGCATTGTAAGAATAGCGTTTTGTCAGCACCTGAAGAAATGCATATGCAATTATTAGAGCTGCAAAAAACATTTATTTCCACTTACAGAGCAAAAACTTGCCAACAAAACCAAGTTGATTGATTTTAGTTTTTATTGAGTCATCCAGTCCTGCTGCAGCCATCGTCCCCATGTTAAAATCTACTGCAATTTCATTTAGTAAACATTAAAGGGAACCATACAAGCAGATTCCATACTCTTAAATTTCTTGAAGCTGCAATTGACTTGTAATAAAATCCCCCAGTGCATTGCAAAGCAAGGCTGTCAAGTCATAACAGCTCTATTACAGCTTCTGCTTCGGTCTCTGCTAGTCTTTGTACAGACTGCCAAAAGTTTCACCTACCCAAGGGAAGTTAGATTCAACAACAGAGAAGAGGAAATTGTGCTCAGATGAGTTGTTGTCTTGCTGAACAGATTGCACAGGTTGTTCTCTCGTTACTAAGATAGCGAGGGTGGGGAGCTGAGGGAAAGGGAGAGAAAAGCTGTGGGGTGATGAGCAGGAGGAGAGCAGTGTGCAATTTGGGGCTTTCCCCCTGTTTGCAGCTCTCATAGTATGTCAGTGTTTTGTAACAAGGCAGGGCAGAGCAAGGCAGTGGCAGAGGGACAATCCTGCATGGGAATCAGCCCTGATTCTGGCATCAGCAGTATTAATGTCCACCTGGGACACTTCCAGCAAGTCTTGTTATTTGCCTGTGCCTCCATATCAAGGAAATGGGAACGATGATAACGGTCTTTCAATCCAAAGCCTTTTCAAATGCAGGGGTGGGGAGATCTGGGTGACTATGGCTGAATCATGCAGTCTGAAGCCAAAAAGACAGAGAGGTTTTCTGCCTCCACCCATGTCTCATCTACACCGAATGACTTTTGTGAGATCCTAGCCTATTGCTTTCTTGAAAGACTTCAGTGACAAAGGTTTCATGACTGTGTTTGCTGCTGATACTGAAACATAGCTGCTGTTGAAGTGAAAACTTATGAATTATTCAACAGCTACACCCATCACTGTATTTGTTTTTCTATTTGCTATGATTCAATCATCTCTACCCTCTTATAAAGCTGACTTAAGGCACATTAGGAAGTTTGAGCAGAAGGAAGAAAATCTCCAGTTGTTAAATTTCAAAGTGGGCCTGAGATCTTCCAAAATGCAGTAATGAAGCCAGCAAGAATTAAAGCTACTGAAGTGTTAACTAAGTCAGTGACGCTACATAATCTCTCCAGCACAACTGATATACACAGAGAATGAAACTTAATGAGATTCAAATGATGTGCATTTTCCTTAATAAAGTATTTAACCATTGTTCACCGCTTTGCCTTGCCAAACTGACTGTGCCCCAGCAAGGACTGTGGAGTTGTTTCTGGTAATCCACCTGGAAGCCTGATACTGAGCTTCTGAGTTTGCAGCCTGAATGAAGCCACATCCGTTACCATCATCCCCTGCAGCTGTTGCTTTGGATCTTCTGCAGCTGAGAAGCAGACCTGGAAATCCCAGCCCCACCAGTGAAATAGCAGCTTTCAGACAGATCCCCAGAGGTTCTGTCACTGTGGTGCGTGATGCCATGGATGTTGTGGCTAGCAGGAAACCTTGCCTTCAGCTGAGCTGTCTGCATGACACACATTCATGTGTCTGACCCAGGAAGATCAAAACAAGGAAAAATACCATTCCCTATTTAACTGGACTTGCTTTTGCTTTTTATCTCTGAGGGTTGGGTAAAGTGTGCATAGCCTAAAAAGAGAAATATGTGCACATTACTCTAAGCTTATAATGGCAGCAATAAGTCTCAGGGGTGTTTCTCCAAGTCGCGGTTGGACTTTTACAATATGCAGAACCCCCTTTTAAGATGTTTCATTCTACTTTCTCACAAATGAAAAGTGTTAGGCAATTATTGCAAGGTTGGAAATGCCACAACCCTTAAATGACACAAGAGTAGATACATTTTTCTTCCAAGGATCTTACACTCTTAGGCTCTGCAAAGAGATTTATAATGTACTGTTCCCATTCCCCATGCAAGACCCTGCACAACATCTTTGGAGAGTGTGGTAACTTTAGCCCTGTGTCCATACTCAGCTAAGGCTAAATGAAGGAAACAGGAATGCTTCCCCTGAGCCCTCTACTTCTGCCTCTGATTTTACTGAGCTTGGTATTTTAGGTTCTCAACCAGACCTTTTTTTCCTCACCTTCCCATTGGAAAATTAATCAGTTCTTCACAAACTGTAGATGAAATTTCCCACAACTCTCATGAGCTTTTTCAGATTCTGTTGTGCTGCAAGATATAGTTTTTCTCTGCAGAGTAGTGGCAAACTCTCCCTCAAGATACAGGGCTAACATTTAGCCTAAAACATTAAGTGCATTTCATATATCTGGTGACCCAGCCCATGCAATTTTTATTGGTTACATGTTTAAAATCTACTCATTTACACACAGGCAGCCCAAACTCAATGTGTTTCACAGTGTGACAAGAACAGTTACTTGGAGGAAAAAGTCATGTCTGTTGGTATAAAGATAGAAGAGTAGGATTGGTTATGATAGCTTTCTTTTGAGCAAGATGCTAAGGCATTTTTGACCACTGATTCACTTGGCTTTGTGCCTGTTGAGTCAGGATACTGTATGGACACCAAGGACACTGACTAAGAAAGTGTCTGATCTGGATTTCATATTGCTAGAGTAAATGCAGAAAGATTAAGAGAACATTTTCCAAGTTGATTGTTTCACTAGTTTCTCACTAGATGGAAAACTTTTGTTCTGCTTTGTTTTGCATAGCATCCCTTCTTGTGCAGTGTCTGTTACAATCCACAAGATCTTCTCTTTGAGAGCAGTGAAGTATTTAACCCATAATTTTAGTGGTCCCCTAGAAGGTACTTAGCAGCAAAAAACTATAGCCAAAATCATTATGCAGTCTCATCAGAAGGCTTTATAACAGCTAGCGATTGCCTATATCAAACATAAAGATTTGGCCCAAGGAAGAAATCCTGGGATTCCTCTCAAAAGGCATTCACAGATACCCGTGAAAACTGGCATGCCCCTGAAGCAGGTAGACAGGGGGTGGGGGTAAGAAGGCTCCTTTGGTGGTGTGCTTGCCATAGTTAAGAAACCTGATGTGAAGAGGGTAGGTTGTATAAGAGAAAGAGGTAAAAAAGGGCAAAGATTTAATGCCTTTGTGTGCCAACTCCTCCTTTCCCTGAAAACCCACACGTGCAATGCCAGAACAACAGTTGGGAACAGACAGAAAGAAAAATTAATCAAGCAACGCCAGAAGATAAAGAAAGCTTCACAAAAAGAAGCAAGAAAACATCTATATCTTATCCTCAGAAAGAAATTTCATTTGTTCATATTGTTTCCTATTTCCATTTGACTTCCTTGGCAGGTAGCCCGGCTCTCCATCAGTTAGAGGAGAGGAAGTTACCGTATCACATGGTTGTGGGGATTGAATTTTATTGCTTTGCTATTACAATTAGGTAAATATTAACTCAGTTAATGATGCATAACTTTTTTAAAAAGGATATCCACCTGGGAATTGTTGATTAGTCCAATAAACCCCCCCAAAAAAGCTTTTATTAGAGTGAAGGGAAGAGAGTAAAAATAGTCAAATAATAAATGGCAATGCAACTTTAAAGGGGCATACTAAAAGCAGGGAACCATTACTGTTGATTAGCTGAACAACCGGCCTGAGGGGAAGATGCATGTTTTAACACTGACCAAACCTACCACCAAATGTCCAGCTAGCTGTGGAAACAGCCACCCAGATACTGCAGGAAACGTGGGGAGAGCACCCAGCATCCCTCTTTTACTAGCCTGTGTGTTCGTGTGTAGGATATCGATTCACTGTCCCAGTTATGAGCTAGAGAGGCACTACCCCTCTTAGTAACCCGGATCTCTGGTGGGTTTTGATGAGGCGGTTGTGTGGGGGTTTTGTTTTGTTTTGTCTTCATTTGCTTTTGGTTTTGCTTTAAGCATCATCTGTGTTTATTAAAATGATATCATTCTGTAGATAAAACTATTATTCTACCACTGTAAATCCTAAGTGGGAGGAAATGTCTACACTGAAGGTGATTTATGGGGAAAAAATCACAGGCAAGTTTAAACGTCTGGTGGGACTCCACACAGTTAAACTTGTATGGCGAGAGATCAGAAATGGAAAGCACAGCAAGGCAAGCAACTAACAGCTCAACTATTGAAATACTACTTTGACTCTAATATATTGCTTTAGTCATCTCCCATCCTGAGTTTTGGGCTCTCTACTACGTTAACCTATGAGCTAGGGTGTATGGGGACCCCCTTTTGGCCAGCAAAGGGAAGAGGGGGGTCCAAATGATGTTTGATGGGCACAGCAGGGGATGATGGGTATCAAGGAAAGTCTGCAGGAGAAAAGGGTGCTGCGACACACAAAACTTCTTTGGTTTGAGCCTAACTCTGGGGCCTGTTGAACTGCATGAGCGAAGATAGGAGCTCTGAGAGTAATGAAAGTGAAAAGAGCGAACCACCCTGTACAAATAAATCTCTTCAAGCTGTAAACTATAACCAAGGACTCATTTCTGCAGGACAGGGGAGGAGAACGACAGGAAAATTAGCCTCATAGATGCTTATTTGAATCCCTGGTCAGACTATGGATCAAACCTACTAGACCTCCATTTTCTTCTTCATTCAAACAAATCGGTTTTAGCATATATATGTTTTTTTCTGGCTTCATTTCAGCTGAGTGCCTTAAAATTAAATGCTATACTTTGTGCTCAAGCAAATGCAGTACGACTAAATGCTCAGGATTTGTCCTTGCAGGCCTTGTGCCAGGAGGAGAAATCCAGCCCAGTGAGGAAGGCTGGTTTAGGGCCTGCACAGCATTTTGGGGTGAAGACTGCAATCCTCCTAAGTTGGATGCTGCTTTGGCTGAGGCATTGAAAAGGCAGTGCCTTCACAGCACAAATGTCTGGTCAGCGATGAGGAGATGATGTGTACTTTGCCAATTGAGGAGCAGCCTCAATACATAGATACTGCAGAGTTTCTTCAGGGAAGGATATGTAATATTTATTCGAATAAAAACTAATAGGCACATTACATACACAAGATAATGATATCAACGGGTGCTAGAGACCTCACGTCTGATGCTTTATGCCCAGACATGCTTTACGGTTGGTGCTATGTATCACGGCTTGGCGATGAATCAGTTCAGACACAAGCTCAACATCTGCATCCCTAAATCCCCAAATATTAAGAATATAAAGCTCTGGTTATTTCACACTTTTTGGCAAACATACACTTCTGAAATGGTTGAAAACTAAACTTGGTATTAATTACAAAGCCATGGTGGGTAAACTGAAGCAGCTCATTTTACCAAAGGGGTTTAAGAAACAGCCTTCTGGTATTTCATATTTCTGATATTTTATAATTAGAAATCCTAGGATTCAGAATAAGTGAGCAATACATTCAGGTTTGCAGAGCCTGTGAGATTTACTATAGCAACTTAAGGGACTAATCCAAATGTAGACACTGGCTATTCTCTTGGAGAAGTCATGGAGTCCAGGCAAGTGGAGAAGAGCAAAGATCATCCTGAGCTTTAAAAAGGGGAGAAAAGCAGAGCCAGGCAATTACAGACTAGGTATGCTAACCTCAAGTACCCAGAAAGATACACATATATATATGTGTGTGTATATATATACACACACATCGCACAATACTTCTCTAAGCAGCTGGAGGATTACAAGGTCTTAAGAAACCAACTAAGATTTGTCAAGAATAAACAAATCATGTCAAACTCGTCTAACTTATTTCTGTGACAGGATAATCTAAAAAGCAGTAGACGTGATTTATCTTGTCTTTAGTAAGACTTCTGGTGCTGTCCCACATGACATTCTTATGAGCTAACAGGGGAAATATGGGCTATTATGAAATCATTGTAATGTGAAAGCAGAATGAGCTGAAAAATCCTGCATACTGAGCGCTCATTTATCAGAGGTTCTCTGGCCATGTGAAAAAAAGCCAAGACAAGGCTGTGCTTCATGTTTCTTGCTGGTCACCACTTGTAACCTGGCTGATGAGATGTGTGTGTTTATTTGTGTGAATGAATCAATGCTGGGAGAAATATTTGCAGGATAAATAATTTTAAATCAGAAAGAAATACACTAAGAAATGCACGAAGAAGCAGGCTGAGGACTAACAAAGGAACTGAGTGCGCACACACAAACGGACACTTACTGCTCAGGCAGTGAGAGTTTGGAAAGGATCTGAGGAATTATAGTGGCTCAGAAAACAAAGGGAAGTCCATAGAATGGGTATTTGTCCGAATTAACAGGAGTTACGTGAGACAGCAGAGGTAATTTTCTGATTCCACTTGGCACTGCTTAGGCTTTTCCTGGTATAGATACCTATGTCTGGGCATCGTCCTTAAAAAGAAACACAGAGTGGGAAAACGTCACTTGGGCTTTGCTAAAAAAAGGGCATATCCTCATTTGTGAAACAGATTGTCAGTAATTTATGCCTCCACATTTGAGCTGAGACATGGCCATGAGCCACAAGGCATTTGCTTCAGTGGATGCATTCTACTGCCATTCCAGAACTGGCTGTAGAATACGGTTGTAGTGGTAAAATGGTATTTTAAATAATAAATGCAACAGTTATAAAAGAATTACTATCCACCATGCCCTTTGGGATATAAAGCAAATACATGTACCAGTAAGGCTAAAGGGATAGACACAAGTCAGTGTAGCCCGACTGCTGATGTGAAACCTGCTCACAAAGAAATTAGTTTGCATGCTGCATAGATTAGACCAACTCAGCTGCTTCCCTGATGTTCAAGTACAGCATCAAACCCCACTCATTAGAAGTTAAAATGACATCCTAGGTACTCACTGCAGCACAGTATGAGGCACAGTGGTGTTGCTAAGAACAAGTGGATTTCAGTCCAGCTGTTGTCATTTAAAGTTACATCCAGTTTTGGGTACCTCTTTTCAGTGATTCCCCCCAAGAAAAACTATGCTACATTCATGGCCATAAAGTTTATCCACTTACAGACACCAGGACAGGATTATCATTCATTGTTTTGCACCAGTAAGCACAGTAATACACAAAAGCATGCAAAATCATTTATGGTACAGAAAGATCCTGTAACTTTACTCCTCAAGTAACCGGTGAACATTCAATCCACTCCTATTTTTCTAGGAAGATAATTCCTGAGGTGCAAACTTGAGTTGTATGTCGGCAGTTTCAGACACTGTACTTCAGTGAAGCATATAGGAACGACTTGGTAGGGACATAACAAAACAGGAACAAATATTCTCTAACACAGATACTCAGAGGCAAGACATGTTCATGGGGTTAAATTACAGTAAGCGGTGGGCTTTTTTTATTTTGTTGAAAAGTACATCTTTTACTGGATTCAACATAGTAATAAGATGAAAAGAGGTCCACTGGCGAGGGAGGAAGAAAAGCAAAAGTTTGGAAATACTTGATAACTAAAATAAATGACAGCTTTTCAATATCCCATAGGCAGGCTGTAGTAGATGATGTTTTCCCACATCCACGGAGAAAGCAAAGTCTCTGACTGGTGTAAATCAGTTTAGCACAAATGATGGTCTGTCTAGATAAAACCTGCACTACTTGTTTCTCTTAATAGATAATATAGGTAATATCTAGCTTTCACTCCGACCCATGCTTTAACACTCAGAATTTATCCATATTTAATTACAATTTTATCACACTTCTCTAATCAAATAAATTTACTTTGTCCTCCAAGCAATCACCTCAGTATTCCAGTATGTAAAAAATACTTTCATTATGTTTATTATAAAAATATAAATGTTTCCACTACAAATCATTTTACATTAGTAAGAGGCCATCTACAATTGCACAATATATAATCTAAATGAGTAAGTAATGCTTTGAAATACAAGTTAAAGTAAATACATATTGTCAATCAAATCACATCTATACATTACTTATTGAATGCTAAATAACAGCACAAAACTAGATATGTTAACAGAAATAAATAAAATGGAAACTATATTTAAAGATACAAAACCAATAATACGGCATGTCATTTTGTGAGCAGTTGCATTTTGCTTGATGTTGATAACCGATGCAAGTTCTGTACAGGAAGATGGCCACACGAATTCTAGTATCTCTACTCCACAATGAAGAATTGTACACTGCTATGTATACATATGTACATGGGGACAGGGAGTATAGGATGTTTGCAACAGAGGCCACTTACAGTACAAATCAACTTCTGACAGGGAGAGAAAACCAAATGTATTTTCAAACTCTCTACTACTAATAGCAAAGAAAAGCAAAACTGAGTTTCTTTTTCTCCCAAGCATCAGTGAGATTTAATCTTTTACGCTGAGCATGCTGAAACAGTGGGCAAGGAACATGATATGATCCTAAGAGAACATTGAGGGTGATCGGTGCAGTTTTCCCTTGTCATCTAAACCTCTAAGAACTGGTTCTGTGTTTTCAGAAGCATTTCACAGATGTCTTCCCCTCATCCCAGCCTTCTCGTCCCCCCTCTCCAGCAGCAGAATGAAGCTGAAGAGAAAGGTCATGAGGAATATGTTATAAAAAGCTGTCCCCACACAGACAATGTCTGCAAATGGATTTTGGTGCCTTAAATTCACTAACAATGTCTGATTTGGAGCAATCTCGAACGGAGGAAAAGAAAGATTCCGAATAAGCTATGCAATGGATAATACAGCTTTTCTATTCAGCATGCTGCATTTCATGATGGGTTGTGGTGGATAAGCAGAAATGTTCTTCACGTCTTAAATGCTTTATTTTCATTTTCTTCCATTTCTCATTTTTTTTTTATTTCAACATAATATAAACCCCATTCCTTTTCCTTTCATAAAATATCACTATTATCCTGTGAGTGTGTTTCGAATGAGTCCTTTACAGCCTGCTCACTGCCAGCACTCATTAAAAAAGCTTCTATTTAGCACTGTGTGGTAATTGTTGTGTCTCTACATTTTCTAAGTCCTGGACCCATGAAGATCAATTTAAATGTCAATTCAGCCACACAAATCCGAGGAACTGATTCTTCCTTTACTTATATGCCCTACGCTACAAGGAGCTTCAAAAACCAAACCAAGACAAGAAGAAAAACCCACAACTGGTTACCTGCTTTTGCATGCACATTGGAAAGTAGTTTGCCATATAGTCATCTGCATTCCACACAGTCTTGGACTTTTAGGGACTCACTGTTACATCAGACCCAGTCTAGATTCCAGCATGGCAAGTTGAGAATCAGAGTGCTTTGCACTAGTGTTCAAAGCCTAATGTCTGGTGCCTGGCATCAGATCTAGAGCATTAAGAAGCTTGCCTCTATGTGACACAAGAAATGTCTCACACTGATTTAAACCCCTCATTTTCAAAGTGAAAAGTTGCATCTGCTCAGAAATGGGACTGATGGACTCCAGAGAAACAGCCTAAGAGTTTGCTATTGGGAGGATGCTGGAGATGGGGGAGGGCTTTTAAATCCCACTTTCCAGGCTCCTTTTTCCACTAGGAAATACGAATGCTCTCCTAAAGACAGGCTCCTTTATGCTTTCTTTCAAGAGCAGGTGCCTAGGGAACCTGTGTCAGAAACTCAAGTCCCCTGCAGCATGGCAGTGCCTGGAGAGAGGTCTTCGAGCTCAGACTTACATAAATTACATGCCAAAGTCCCATTTCACAGCTTGCCATCCTTTTAAACAAGCTACTTATCCATGGCTGCAAGTCCTCATCTCAGCATAACTGCTGCTCACATGGAAGTACATCTCCCAGTTCCCAGTGTCAGGAGCAGAGCCTGTCAGACAGAAACTAGAAATGGGCCATTCCCAGTGAACTTAAAAACCATCCTCAGTTAATGCAGGATGCAACCCTGACTCTCTTTTTATGTTTGCTAGACAAATCTCCCATTTGAGAATAGGGGTCCTTATTCTGATAGGAAAACAGGCCTTTGGGGAGTAAATGAGATTTGTGTGCCTGACCAGGGCAATACTGATCTCGAGATCAATACGCACACAACTCTGCCAAAACTGAAGCCTGGGTTACAGTACCCTTAGAGTAAATGGGAGGAATCTCAGCAAGTCCAGACGCTTTATCTAGTGTCAGAGCTGGAAAAAAGACCCATCTTTCTTTCCTTCTGAACTTCGTGTATGATGTTGTGAGTATAAAATAATCTAGTAATTAACCCTCAGACGACTTCTCAGGTTGAACTAATAAACTTCTGGTAACATTTGGCACCTGGCAATAATACAGCCAGGTTAAGGTATGTAAGTATAAATATAAACAATAATGGAAAAAAAACCCCAAAGGAAATAAATAAGTCTTTTAAAACTTAAGACTTGTTCTAGTTAAATGAACACAATTAGGGAAGCTAACATAACGGCGAATATCTTTTGTCAACTAATGCAAAGCCACTACAAACTTTATTTCGGTGTTCCCTTCTGAAGTGGAAATAGCATGTTACAATGACATTAGAGTAAATATGGCCAGACAGGTCGTGAGGTATTGTCCTCTATTTTCCTTGCTTTTAAAGAAATAAAATACCTGTTACAGATCTCTTCTGTATAAAAATACTGCAAGTCTTTCTTTCTTCTCGTTTGCTGTATAGCTCAAATACACAGCTTTTATGTCCACGGGTTTCTCGTGTTATTCAGTCACTTAATATTCAAATGGCTCTAGGTTTTAGTATCACTGGTTTTTACTTGGAAGGATTTTTACATATTGTTTTTAATTTTGAAATTCACTATCTGCATTAGCAGTCAGTCAAGAGCACCCACCCTTTAGGATTAACAGATAGAAAACAAGTTCGTTCCTACTTTTAAGGCATTTATACTCAATATTTGAGTATCTTAGTGGGTTTGAAATTTCAACCATTATGTTTCCACAGGTGTTGCAAAGAACTCCTTTAAATTCTGCCGTTTATCAGCCATCCCTTTTGACCTGTGACACAACTTTTCTTCTCTCCTGAGCAACATCGTTTTGGTACCTTACACAGGAACGGGGCTGTTCTTTGTATGAGTTTCTAGAGCTTTGATACTGCTCACAATCTTCTTTTGAGGCCCCACAACTGTAACGCCAACTTTCTTCATGTCACTGGAAAAAAAAGAGAAGACGCATGAGTATCAGCGTACTGTCTCTGTGCTTCCCAGCATTGATGCGAGCAAACAGCAACCAACTCGGTCGTCCTATACTGCTGCAGTGGAGGAGCCCTCCAGGTATGATGGCATTGCTGAAAGACAAGCTCTGGTACAGAGAAGACTGAGAGACGTTGTATGAAAGCAGCACGAGGCAGCAAAAAGTAAAACAAAGAAAAGTAAAAACTCATTTTGCCTTTTTGTGTTTGCTTACCTGGAAGGAAAGACAACGAAACAGCGTTCTCCAGTGATACAGGCACTGGGATTTAGGGGCAAAGGGCTCAATTCCAGGCCAGCTGCAATCTTGAGCCTCTCTAACATCTCCAATCCCTGTCAGGCTTTTCCTGAGCAGCGCTGACATCTTGCTATCATGTGCTGAGCCCTCTGAACGCTTGTCTTAACTCTGGTATCAGCTTTGAGATTAACAGCTGCATGGCCAAGATTCCAGCATCTACCTTGTTTTTCACCTCTCATTTCTCCAGGCTGCCCAATCTCTTTGTTCCTTCTATAACACACACAAGTGGTTTAACACTTGTGGAGGGCTAATTAACCAGTGGCTCACAGGAAATTGGGCATTCCTAGAGGATTCCTGCACTGTCCCCAAAGGGTGTTATAAAAAGACATCATCAGGATTTTTATAGTTGCAATAATACAATAATTAACAGCACTGATTTGTTTAACTGTTGGTACCACAGCTGCTGCTTAAAAAAATAGATGTGTACCCAGCTAGCCCAACAGGGAATCAAGATTTCCTTTGGCACTAGGTTCATAACTGTACTTGATGTCTTTTCGGGTGCAGGGAGAACACTACCCTGCTCTTCCTTATCACCAGGACAAAGATGGATTGCATTTAAATGTAATGAACTTGCAAGTTGTAAACTTCCAAGTTTAGTGTGCTTAAATGTCAAAACTGGAGGCAGGAGGGACTTCAGCCTCTGAATAATTATTAGCATGTAGGAGGAAAACAGCTACAAAGAGCTTGCTCTGTCTCACTTGGTTTGACGGAATACGGGATGAGTGATAAAGGAAAGACTGGCACACATGCCAGCTGTAAGGAAATCCCCATATAAAAGGCTGAACATAAAAAAAAAAACCAACATAGAAAGCCCTAAACTGTGAGTGAAAGAAAAACGATGCTGGTGTACCAGAGGATGCACGGTGTTACTGTAGTAGAAGAAACTGGGAAATTCCTTGTTATCAGTGAGAAAAAGTTATGGGGTCATGTCCTTCACACAGTCACCAGAGCATCTAGGTTTCCTGCACGTGTATTGCAACTGCAACAATAATTCATACATGTCTCTTTTAATGTAGGAATATAACGGAACAAATGTAAGAATATCCATTAAAAACTCCGTATACAACCACTACTGTTGTACTTCTGGTTAAACTCGTACAGCCAGCCACACCAGTGAAGAAGAGCTGAAGTCAATTCAAACTTACTCTGTAGAAATCTTGGCTATTGTATCACAGGAACTGTATTCCACGCCTGTGAAAATGTCTTTGCACTGCCCTGTCCGAAAACCATTGAGCCAATCACCCGTCGTGCGGAAGGCTGAAATGTCAATGTTACTTTGGTCCAGGAGAAGATTGGATGGCCTGAAATAAAGAAAGGAATGCAAGGAAAGTTAGAGAGCGGAGATACATATGGATTTATTTGTGTCTAAACTTAGAGCTGGCAGGAGATTCCAGGCTAGACGTGGGTTTTCTATTCATCTGTGGAAGTTATCTGCTACTGAAGCAACCACATATACTTACGCTGGCAGCTCTGATGAACACAGCATAATCATCTCGCTTCAGAGCGCCAGCTTCTCATGTCGATGTTTAAGTCACTGAAGCATCACCAATTCATGAAGTGCATTGCTACCTTACAATTTAATGTGTGAAGAATTTTCCATATTGCAAATGGCAAAAAATGACTGCTCCCATATTGATCCAGAAATTCAATTCTGCCTCCTATGAATATTCTTGGTTTGGTGGTCTCGAGAGCATACTGTAACTTCTTATTTGAGAGCATCAAGACTATAACCAAATGCTAGGCCTTGCCTATGAAGTAGCTAGAGTCAGGCTCTAACACACATCATTTTAGCCATCTAGAAATACCAGAGGCAAGCTTCGCTAATTCTCTGGACTACCGTTTCAGAATATGGAGAGATATATACATTTCCAGGCATGAGGTTTTTTCCTACCTGAAACAGGTCTCCCAGGCAAACAGCCTGGAGGACACACTCAGCTCTCAGTTAGGTGAACCTGTTCTAAGCTGTTCCTCCTCATTGACTTGCTATCTAATTCTAAGAGCTGTGAGAAGCCCCTGAATAGCAATAGGATCAGTAATTCCTTTCTATTGACAAGAGATCTTACTGATTCTAGTCGCCCTTCTCTCTTAGTGCTAATTAGTGCAATAATGACTTCTTCAACTGGTCAGATGTTATATAGAGACCTCAACTCTCATTTCTGCAACTTTCCCTCCACTGATAATCACATGTCCACACTAGACAGCTTTCAGCCCCCATTCAAAAACATACGCGGTCCATTTTACATGAAATGTCTAAGGTATCTACCTCAGGCTTAAAGCTAAGCATGTGCTTAGCTGTGCTACTGTGATGGTGCTACTTATAAGCACAGGAGACTGAGCTAGTGGATGCTCAAAGCAGTTATCACTGCAGCTTTACAGTCTATTTTCCGCCTCACAATTCTTTTTCCCTGTGGTTCTAGTGAAACGTCACTTGCACAGGAGTTTGACTATTACAGCTGAATCCATCTGATGTCACTTTTGTGACTGGGAAGAAGTGAAAATGAGAGGTGGTTAGACTAACACCATAATTTAAAGGCAGTGATTACGCAATGCAAAGGGTACTTGACAGCTGCTGGTACTGGAGAAGTGATTTGGATTGTAAAACACCCTCTTCACCCCAAACCCAAGCCATCTCTGAGCACCGGGCCAAAAGGAACGGGGAGAGATTGTAAAGGCACCAAAGAGAACAAAGTAGTTAAATACCAGTAAGTTTAAGCTCATAAGCTGCCTGGAAAACACAAGCAAAACTTCAGAATGCCAAAAGAAGTTTTCATTAAGTTTGAGATCCGCAGCACTACAACAGGACCCTTAGTAGTAATCCTACAGCAATAGTACTTGGTAGCAGTACTACAATAGTGAAACTGTACCCTCACAGTGCACGCAATTTTCAGTGGAATCAGGAGATGTCACATGAATTACACCAAGACTTTTACCTTTGAAGAAAAGAACAATATAGCTTTGCAAACCAGTAACTTTTGGTAATGGCTACATATGAAACAGCACCTTGTGCTTCTGATGCTTTGCCAATTGTTAGCAATCAGTTGATTTCTTTCAGGCTCGGAAAATTATTTTCATGTCTTTTTCCCTTCTACAATGGCAGGCCATAATTAAAACTGCTTCAAAATCTTAACTTCAAAACCACAAATGGTTTTGAATAACATCGCTGAAGATTCACCACCAATGTTCACCAGGTCTCCAAGCAGCAATATCCCTCATAGAGCACTTTTCACCTGACCGCCTTCTCTCCAGAGCCCCAGCCATGACAAGGAGCTGCTGCAAATGACCATGATCACTGGCACCGACTATGGACCTCACATCCTGAGAGCAGCTGCAGATGGAAAGGAAAGAGACAGATGACACTAGAAACCTGCTCTGCCCCCAAAACACTAAAGAAGGGAAAGCACAGCATAGCCACAGAGACGCAAAGGCCGAGCTGAGGACAGAAGCTGCGGCACACTCCAGGTTACTGTTCTCATCTTAAAACCAGATCTTAGGCACCTTTGTGACACAAAGCTTTAAACACTTTCCAGTTAAAGGCTTAGGTTTGATAATCAGGTCCAAAATAGTCTTATTCAGTAGCTATACAGCCTGCATCTCCCTGACTACTGTTTGCTCCAAGAAGAGCCAATGCTTTTTATTTATAGTTTTCTGGGTAGAGCATCTGGAATCCCAAGACATTTATTAAGAGTATTTATGAAGTGCTCTTAGTGATAAAGCATAGAGACTTTTTCTTTTCCAAGCCTAGTATGTCTTTTTAACTTAAATCCAATAAAGCAAGGACTGACTCAAGAATCACTAATGAAAAAAAAAGTATAAACAAGTTGAAATAGAACAGGTCTCTAGGATTAGGAATTAGAATGGCCCAAAAGAGCTTTTATGTTTATTACTTGGATCAAAGCATCATCAAGACAAAAAATATGACCTAATTTTAATGCAAGTGACCTCAGAATAACCAGCACTGTAAAGTATCATTTTTCTCCTTGTAGGATTCCAAAGAAAAATTAGTTACTTTCCTCCTCGGAGAGGACATCTGGACAGTTTATCAATGAACAGGAATTTGTCTCACTTCGAAGAGTCTGCGATGTCTCCTCATATGCACCAAGGGAAAGCTGGGCTTTCCAAGCATCTGCACACATAGGCAGTTTTTTTCCCCCTGACCCAGCCCCTAGACAGAAGGTCTGAACATGAAATTTATGGTCTGGGTGATGTGCGCCATGAGCTCACACGTTACCAGACAAATTAGATGGGTTGCAATCCGTGCAGCTGTAAACGATGTCCTGCAGGGTTCCACCTGATCTTTTACAGCTTTTCATAAATCAGTACCTACTAGCTTCAGAAGAGAGTCATTAAAAAGAAATCATGGAAATTACATGTTTGCTCAGGGGAAGTGCAATGGAACATTTCCCTCTGTCTTGTCTTCTTTCCCCTCTTTTTTTGGAACCCTTTTTACTTTGTTGCTTTGACCAACAACAATATACCGTATCACGTTGTCTTTTGACAGTCATGGAAAGACATTCTGTCCCATTCATCCCGACTGTGTGTCTATCTACAGAACTTTATTTACTGACATGTGGTGCACTGAAAAAAAATCAGCAAGACTCAGGTTAAAGAGACAAATCTAACAGCAAGGTACCAGTTACAAAATACCCTGTTGCTGAAAGCTTTCTCTGGAGGTGCTCATTATGTTAACAGTTGGAATTAACCTTTGAGTCATCTGCAGTAGCAAGAAGAACTATAGTTTGTTATCATTAGCACAGCCTTTTGTCGCAACACAGGGAAACTTATGCTGCACCATCTAGTGATGACAAAGACAACAGAAAATATCACTAGAACCATTCCCAACACAGCATGGGAATCTCATTTCTGGTAGGTAGCTGCCTGGCAAGAAAGGGGTACATTAACTTGTACAATCCAGGAACCGAGGCAAATAAAAGGAAAATATCCTTCCACCACTTCTGCATGAGGGGCAGCATTCTGCAAATACACAGAGAATTTGTGTACATCTGACCCTGGACTCTTATTGCAGTAGCCTCTTCCTTTCCATCCCTTCCTCCAAACAATACAACCAACCTTAAGTTTGTAAATCAGGACTTCCCCTTCTGCAATCAGTTTCTTTTAAATGGGAAAGCATTTAAAAATCATAAAGTCATTTCCTGTGGCAAATTTTAGGTAATTATAGCCTGATTTTTCTAAAGTGAAATTGCTCCCTAGGAGGGAGCCAGTCCTTGTTTGCACACAAATCCTATGGGCTTTATGATTATGGCAAGCTAAAGCACAGAATTCAGGTCTAACAAGAAGGGTATCTCCTATTTCAAGAGGAAAATAAACCACAAAACAACACATGGCATACAAAGCAAACTTTAGTTTTATCTTCTGCAGCAAACAGTATCCTAAGTACACGTGTGTAGCAACAGGAGACTAGTAAATAAATGACATGCCAAGGAGAAGTAAAGTCATTGTGTTTACTTGATTATCCCTGCACCTTAAAGATAAGAATCTTTGGAGTTCCACCTCTTCATGCTGATTTTTAAGGCACTCTTAGCAAGATCTGTAACTTAGTCCTAAAATACGTTTCACCTCCTAGGGTGACACGTGTGCTTTTCCCAAGGGGCTATATCTGATGCATGCACACTCTCAGAATAAGGAGGTTGTGACTCCTCTTCGAAGCCAAAAGAGAGCTGAAGAAAAGAGGGATAGTACAAATAACCAACAGGGAAAAGAATGCAGGTGAGTCAGATGGCCTTCTGCAAAGAATTAAACCTCTCTAGACATCATCCTGGACTTCTTACTTTCTAGCTCCATGTTGCCTGCTGGCAAACAACTTACCACAGCTTGCTCTAGGATAGAGCACAGATAAAATTTCAACTGCCACACAGGTCAGTCCTTCTGCCTTCCCTACTCCTTTAGGTGCCCCTCAGAACATGCTTTTCAAGGGGCTTATATCCCTTCAGTGTCCCAGTGAGGTAATAAATCATACGGCTGGGTGTATCATGCTCCTCAATTTACTTGCTCCCACCACCAAACCACTGAAGGCAGAAAATACCAGCACGCTGCTGAAATGGTTTTCTTTTTCTCATAATACAGCTTAAGCTGCGTTTTTAAACCACAAAAGTAACATCACATGGCCATTTCCTGGGATTCGTAGCTGGCCCAGAGACAGACCCTTAACAGCAATTAGTCATTATTGTTAGGACAGTCTACAGCCTCTTTACAAGAGGGAGAGAAAAATGCCTCCGAGAGCTCTTAAAATGCTTTCCTGGCTCTTGCATCTACCTTTTGCTGTATATGATTTGCCCTTACATCTCACATTTGGCAGCGTTGTAAATTCCTGCAGCCTTCTGCAGCGGCATTCGCAGCATCAGGCAACGACTGCGGTGCCGTTGCTTTTCCAGCATCTCCAGCACAGACCTGCCATTAACGCTAACGAGGGCTTCACATTGTAAACCCGGCACATCGAGCTGCGAACGGCAGAACAAAACCCCCTCGAAATCACAGTGAGCCGCAAACGCTCACGATTGGGCCACCCGCTGATGTTACCATTGAAATTATACAGTACCCACCTCGGTCTGCTGTGAATTCTCGTCTGAGTTTCACCAGCAGAGTCAAATTAGAGGTGTGAAACTGCAAATAGATGTTTTACTGTCTCGGTTAACAGTGAGCCCCAGCGACTTGGAACTTTGAAGGAACAATGGCTGATCCGTGTCTGCCTCAGGCATGGTATTAATGACTACTGGGAAAGTCAGGTGAAAATAGGGCTTTTCTGCCTCTAGCATGCTAACTAGCTCAAGTCCCTAAAAACCTCCTCAGTTTAAGCCCTGGATTCCTCACCCAACCCAAACTATGATTAGACACCAAGGAATATAATTTAATCTTCCATTTTACTTTGTGATTCGGCGTTAAGTTTCCCCCCTCCTCCATAAATTCACTATTTTATGTTTCCCAGACTTCAGAAAAGAGAGCTAGCGTTGTAAGCTTACATTACTTGAATTCTTTTAGAGCAAGCAGTCCATTTTAGGTCACGGATTATATTGTTGCTGGGTTTTGAGCGAGGCTAAATATTCACACGTAGGCTTGAATTACACAGCCTTTGGCCAAAACCAGACTGGGTTGTTAGCGCCTGGACTACCTCAAACCATAAACCCTCTCTCTGGAATGCTCCAAGTAAAACTCAAATCTCCTTCCTTCGTCTCTCTAGTCTAGAAGGTCCTAATAGGGACAAGCAAACAAGCAATATTCAAGCAGGTCAGCAATGAATGTCAAGCATCTGAAGCCTTCTGACCTGAATGGCCAAACACGAGAACATTTCAACAAAGTGCTCAGCCAACACAAATAATATTTGTTGCAAATATTATTGTAAAAACAGGGCTCAAATTATGCTGCATAATGAAGCAGCCTGAATTTTTTAGTTGACCTGTGCACTGCTCCTATTGAGCTTAATTTCCATAGATACCCTACCAAGCTAGCATGCTGGAGAGTTTCCACTGAATCATCAGATTTGAAGTGGAAACAAACTTTGTGAGAGGCAAACTTAGATTTTAAATTGCAAATGATGCCTCTGGACATCGGAGAGCAAGCATTACACTTGACACCACTGAGAGCAACACAATGAGGGGCAATAAAGCACGTGCTTAGAACCGAACACTTGCAATTAACTACCTGCAAACAACAGGTCCTCCCAAAACAGCTCAAGGAAATTGCTCCACCGAATACTCCAAACACCACATTCAACTCAAGAAAATCAGGATAGGGTTGTAAACAACTTGCTAATACGTGAAAGAACATGCAAGGAATTATGCATACACATTTTCACTTCCATATTTTCACCAGGAACAGTGACTGACCCTGGCCCCTTACATTTCCTGGACTATATTAAAAGAATTTCAGCTAAGCTTTTACTGAAAATAAGTGGTTTTCTTGTTTTTTTTTTCCCCAGCCTTTCTTGTTTTCTATAACAATGGCAGTAGAACTCGTATTTTAAATGGAGAACTTTGACACATTAAAGAGCTCTGAAACCAAATCCACCACCAGCACTGCAGTACAATCCAGAAATAATGCCTTTTTCCTTCCAATAGTTACATATTTTAAATCAGCTTTTGACTTTGTACACGGATTCAGAAATCCCACCCTTTGCAGCACTTAGCATTTATCGTGTTACCCAGAGCAGACGAGTGGACAAAAAGGAATGCTTGATATTACACACTACAAAAGAAAGCTCTGCTTCAGAAGCCTCTCTACATTAGAGCATAGAATCAGGTTTTTAATTCTTTGAAAGTATCTTAAACTCAAGGACTGAATGAAAAGCTGCTTGGCTGGCTGATGCTGCAAGCAGTGCTTGGAGAGCAGAGGGATGTGTCTAAGAAGTGCAAGGGTGTCCTGTCTTTGTTTATGAAACCAAGAGCCGTGACTGAAACTTACTGCCTTTGCTGAACATGCTCTGTCTTCTCCATGCATTTCATACTAAAGGTAGTGCCATGCCAGAAGAAACAGATGCTGAATCCTATTAACAGCTATTGCTTAGCCTGTAAGTAACACCTTCATCTTCAAAGATTTAGGGCAAACTTGCTAATTAATCCTCCTGGGTGGAAGGTAATTTAAATAGGAATAGTAATCTAAATAGCTAAACAAAATAACAATTTTAAGCCCAAATAACACAGCTGCCTTTGAAATGTGATGGCATTTCGACATCTTCCGAAATAAACCGAGAGCCAACAGATTTCGCAAAGCATTTGATAGCTGCATACCCAGGTCGAAAACTGTTTTACAAATGTGTTTGAAACCACACTTGTGGCATCTTTCGAACAAGGGGACAAAAAGGATCAGGCAGTTTTACAGAACCATAAGCAGTAAGACGTGATAAAGACTTCTCCATGGCGCATGCTCGGGCTAAAGATGAACTGAGAATAAAAACAGTGAAAGATAGATGTCCCATTAAAATCTGCTGTCTCTGAGAGCCTCCTCTCAATTTGCAATGCAAAAGAAGTACCTGTGAAGACCCAAAGAAACTAACAGAATTGTCAGCTGTTAGCTCCGAGCAACTGGAAAATAATGATCTTTGCTACAAGGAAGACCATCAACTTTCGATTTTCTGCATTTGATATACGAGACAAATTCTTGCAATCCTTGCACTTAGATACAGCTATTAATACAGCCAGAAATACACACCAAAATAAATGGCTACAGACCACTTAAAAAAGAAAATTCCTAAATTCTCAGCTGGTTTTCTCCCCTAATTTGCAATATAATTCTTTCCTCCTTTCCTAAATATGCGCTTGCAGTATTAGAAAGAAAACCCCAGTGATTTCACTTTATCAAAAGGTGATGCAGAAACAAAAGCAAATACAGAAGCAGGCTGGGTTTTTTTTCATGTGAATTCCTTGACAGCTTTGAAAGCAATTGGAAACCTCACAGAAATCCAGAATTTTAAAAAATCATGTGTTGGAATTAGATGCATTTTTCTTTTTTTTTTTTTTTCAATAATTTTTCTTGGCAGATGTTGTGGATCAACTCGCCTATTCCTATTTCATAGCAAGTTCATGAACACTAAGTGACTTTAGTCACACCTACATCACAGATGTGAACATACACAGCAATTATAGGAAAGCTGCCATAACGCTTGGGTTGCCTGAATACCAAGTCACAATCCTTATACCTCAAGGTCACACTATCCTCCAAGAGCTGAATTCACTTTGGGACACAGAAATGCCTTGGATATATTTCTAATTATACATTGCGTTTTAAATATCTTTTTTTCAAATGGCTGTGTAAGAGTAAAATTCATGTCTGTAAAATGATAACAGACATAGCAATTCTAGAAAACCAGTGTAGATATACGAGATTATATATATATAGTGCTGATCTTTTATATGTGTGTGTGTATATATATATATACACACATATATATATGATTGGAATCAGAAATATAAATAAGAAAAAAAGCCAGAAATATAAATAAGTGGGAAAAAAAACCCGAAACAAAGAATATGAAATGTTAGGAGCCCGTTTAAGATTTGTAGTGTATATAAAGCATTTCCAGTTGTGTGACTCTTGGGTTACCTTTTTTTTTGACACATAAATGAAACAGCAACTAATAAACCCTTTCAGACCACAACCTCACCAACTGGCTAGCAGGTGGGTGAAGTGATTCTGTCTCTTCTACTCAAGTTGAGGAAACTTTCCATCTGCTTTGTATCTGCACGAACCGTTCACAAATGTGAACTAATACACAGCGGACTAAAACATCATAAACTCAAGAGGAAAAATAATGAACCTGATCAAAACTGGAAGAACTATGAACTCACTTCCACCCTAAAGATATCCAAACAACCTAAGGACTCTTGTTATGAAAATGAACATTGTGCTCAGCAAACAGGAAAAGGAACAGCAAGACATAAATCAAATAAAAATATCATGAGGTTATGCTTTGGAAAACTGCATGTCTTGTACCATTTCTTGTGTATCGAGTTCCGTGCCTACAGCCTTTTGCAGAGCTAGGTAACTCGAGGCAGCCTGAAAGACACAAACACCCATATGCCCATAACCAGCGCAAGTCTTGTTAGCAAGAGCTTAAGGTGGCCACCTGATTAAAAAGTGAACTTTCACAGGTAAGAAAGAAATCAGCCATTCTTTGTACTTGACAAGGAATAGAAAAGGAATTTTCATGTGAATTTGAGACGAAACATTACACCAGGAAAGGTATTGCGAAACATTTGCTGTGCTGAGGTTACAAACCCCTTTTGTCAATGTAATGTTCACATGCAGGTAGAATGGTCTGCAAAGAGATGATCAATAAGGATAAAAACAATCCCTCGGGTACCAAGAAATTATTAGATGCCATGGAGTGGCCAGAGGGGATAGAAAACTGAAAGGGAAATACAGAACTGAAGACTTTTACTTCCCTCCTGTATTCCTATGAGGCATTAGTATAAAACGTGCCTGGGCTACAGCCTGGAATGAGATGTACAATCAAGCACATAGAGATCCTTCAGTTGGAGTCAGTTAACAGTAACGTATCACAGGACAGGGATATCCTGTGCACCTCCAGCAATGTGTTTTTAAATAAGATACAAGGGTGCTGTGACTATTTTAAACAAACATCAGTCCTAAAATCTGTAAGAAGAGACAGGCTTTGCTTCTGCAACAGACATCGTCAGCTTAAACATTTTTCCTGACCAAGTATATTCTGAACACCTACAAGCACATGGTGGGCATAAAGCTTTAGCATTCTTCCAGTAGCACCACAGACACGGGTAAAAGAGAGCTGGGACCTCTATAATTTAGATTAATTGCTTATTACAGGTATGAGGAGAGGTGCTGTGGGAGTACTACAGCCTCAAATAACAACTGAGAGCAGAAGTTTGAGCCAATGTAATCCCGTGGGTCGCAGAGTGCTTTACCTCTGCAGCAGTGCCTGTCCCTTTCCAGCTGCTGACAGCACAAGGGTACTGGCAGGGATCTGACTGCATGTCTCCTCGTGGAGCTGCCCTGACTCACCACCTTTTTGTATCAGTTACACATTTTCTGCACATAAGGCTACAGCAAGATCCAAACCCATTTTAAGTCTGGCTCCACATTTTTCTCTGTCACTCTGTCAGAAACCAATGCTGGACCTCCAGTGTTCCACCCTTGGCCAGCAACATCACTGGCTCCCTCTGCAGAAGGGGCACATATAACCTGCCAGCCATGCCCCTCTGCAGGACACAAAGAGGGTACAGAGCCGGCTGCAGCGTTTCATACACATCTGAAGTTTGAAATTAGTCAGTTTTAGCAATGGTTACATGGGGGTGATCAGGGGCTTCTAAATCTGCATAGGACTGCCCAGCACCCCTCAAGTTGTCATATGCAATTCTTGGTCATACTACGGTGTAAGGATAGACTGGGTTGGTCTACAGACACTGACAGGGGAAGAGTGAGATGGAGAGATTATGGATCACACGTTCCTTGAACTGCAACAACAGCCTTCCTAACAACTGCAACAGCCCCCACAGCCCCCTGTCCATCACTAGGGAGTAATGAGTGTCAGTGAGACAGGCTAGCAGCCTTCCAGTACCTAAAGGGTGCCTACAAGAAAGCTGGAGGATTTTTTATAAGGCTGTGTAGTGATAGGACAAGGGCAAATGACCTTAAACTGAAAGATGATAGACTTGGGTTAAACACAAGGAAGAAGTTTGTCACTGTGAGGGTGATGAGACAATGGAACAGGTTTCCCAGAGAAGTGGTGGCTGTCTCATCTCTGGAAGGTGTCCCTGCCCGTGCCAGGGGGGTTAGAACTAGATGGTCTTTAAGGTCCCTTCCTACCCAAACAATTCTATGATGCTATGATGGCTAAATCTGCCGTCTGCATTTTTCCCACAAACCTCTGCTCAGTGTTACAGTGGGTTTCATAACCCTAGCATAACAGCTTTTCACAATTAGAATAAATGATAGCAAATCAAGAATAAAAATAACAACAACAATAATAATCATCATAATAATAATTTGAAATCCTCCAAAATCGATAGCCAGGAAGCTTTCTCTAGCCTTCAAGTTTACAAACAGCTACAGTTAAAAGTTGAAAAAGAGGGTGAACAAATTCTAACTATGGAAGATGAAGAAATCAAAGACATTTATTTATGTGCAATGTGAGATCTAATATGTCACCTTGCCGCCGCATTGGTGATTATCTTCAGGCTGCTGGGATTACGGATCAGCTTATCCAGGATGCTGACAATCTGCTCAAATTTGGGTCTGTTGTTTCTGTCTTTCTGCCAGCAGTCCAGCATCAGCTGATACAAGGCAGCTGGGCAGTCCATAGGAGGTGGCAAGCGGTACCCTTCATCAACAGCCTTAATCACCTGCACAAGGATAAAAGTGTTTGGAAACTTAAAGGCACTTAAATCAACTCATTTTTATCAGTTCTGCGAACCACATTAACATGGACATTCTGTGTTTAAACAAATGTGTTTATTCGCTAATTGTCTTGTCATGTAACGCCTCTGGTTTATCGGCAAAGTAAACCAGGCAGTAAATTAGGCATACAGAAAGAGGAGTATGTGACTTTGAAGAAGGTGAGAGTCTTGATAGGATCTTCAAAACTCACACTTGATTGAACTACATCCATAAACAACAGCTACAGTTAGTGGGGTGCCTGTTTAACTATGCCAGACTTTAAAAGGTCTTGAATATCTCTCATCTGATCACCCTTAACAACACACACTTTCCACACTCACCAGTGGGCACTGCACTTGACAGAAAACCAAGTCAGCCTCTCATGGGACAACCTGATAGAAAGGAGGTCTTGTGGACTATCTCACAGGGCCAGAAAATGCTGTTCAAACAGCATTTTTATATATGAGGATAACTGTACACTGCTACACAGGGCAGGCCCAATCCTTCTATCATTTGTCTAGGCTGACAAAAAAGTTAGCATAGAATTGACATTGTTATGAAGCTTTGGAATACAGTGATGCAAAATATTGCATCTTTGTATATATTCTTGTAGTATCTACTGCATCATTGTATACATTGGGTTTTCATTCATGGTGTAATAGATGCTGCAGGACTGATCAATAGGTCTTAACACCCTAGTGAAAAGGTTGTATTAAAAGGCTTCATAGCAGTGATAAAGCCATATTCTGTAATCTTTTCCTTTTTATCTGGATTGGTTAATACAAAACCGAGACAAAGTATTCTAAATCAGAACAGGGATAGGAAAACAGGACATGGTTTAAGCAGCCACTAAGCAGAGGCACATAAACAGGTTAACGCTTCTGTTTCTGATTTCAATACAATATTATTAAAGGCATTCTGCTTATATCAGCTTATATAACACATTTTCCTAATCTCCAAAACCAATGGAAAAGAACAGTCATGACTAATTGAAAGACATACATGGTGTATATATTTTGTCAGAGACTTGGGTTCCAGGGGTACTCATTTGAAGGGAAGTTTTCTTCTCCTTTTCCTCATAAAGTAGTTTAGAAAACATCTGACAACTGTATTACTGACTTTTTTTAACATAGCACTGGTGACAATATATACCAACCCTTGGAAAATGTATTTGTGTTAGTGACTCTACTGCAGATAATTCAATTCATAAGTAACTCCTGTGGAATAAATCTAGGATAAATAATACAACAGATAAAGATCCCAAAATAGATACAATAAAAATCTTATTTGGGGAAATGTTATGCTTGCAAAAATACTGGGAGAGATCCATTAATCATTTTGATTGCAGGCTTGGACAGTTTACTTATGTTGCAAAGAAGCCTGTATTGGAAGTCTCCTAATCAGATCACTCTACTTCTCTATTTTATCCCTTGATTACTTCCAGAAGTATTTTGGTTTCATTAAACTCTTAGTAGAGATGCTTTGCTTCTCATTTTCACAAGCGCCAAGGACAACTGATGCTGTGTATTTGACATGCACAGAAAACATCTACAGAATATTATACAAGTGGAACCGAAAGGGATCAACAGAAATTTAGGAGGGTTTTCTAACAATAAGCTAAGGAATGTAAAAAGTAATGACCTCATTGCAGTGGAATTGTTGGAATCATCCTACAGAAAACCACAAGCATGATGAAATTCCCTATTATGCCTCCTTCTGAGGCCCAAAATATCCTGCTACAAAGATTGTGGCTTTTTGTTAAGTTCATGAGAACTTTTACTTGACCAGGGAGATTTGGAGATTTTTATTTCTACATCTTATTCAATGTCAACGTCAAAAACTCAGAGCCACCTGGTTTCATTATGCTTCACTTCCTTTCACAGCTTGATCCTCTATTTGAAGAACATAACTCAGATAACAATATACTCACATCCTGGTTGGACATCTCCCAGTATGGTCTCTCTCCATAAGACATCACCTCCCAGAGAACAATTCCATAGCTCCATGCATCACTGGCTGATGTAAACTTCCGATATGCAATGGCTTCTGGTGATGTCCATCGGATAGGAATCTTGCCCCCCTAAAAGTAAAGAAAACAAAAGTCCATTTCACTTCAATACAGTGAATATAATTTTGCATGACTGATCATTTTATCTCTGAGGTTTCTAATTATCATTATATTGGTGTGTGACAGCATAAGCTGGAAAATGCTATTACCAAGAAACTATCTTGTACACTATAAAATATGTTAGAGTGCAAAATATACTGAAACCATAGCTATAGATATATCTATAGATACATAGTAGACATACTGTATACGTGTACATATATGCATATGTGTACAAATATATATTTATGAGTAGCATAATATGCACAGATAATAATAAATGCTGTGTTACATACGGTTGATTTTCAGATATAAAACGGTTAGAAACAAGTAAGATAGTCACACAGCATTAAGGATGAAAAAGCTAATACAAGGTCCCTGCTTAGAGCTAGACCCTTTTGCACAGCACAGAGGGTTGGATTCGGCTATTTGTAAAGTATCTCAAGTGAATTCCCTATTGGTGTGGACACTGCATGGTTTCACCATGGTTTTCTAGGATATTCAAGGAAAATAAGGGGCCACGATGTTGCTTTTTTCCACTAACACCAAGCGTCCAAATGCACAGAAAAAGGTAATGGCCGTGACCATACACACAAATTTCCAACTCCAAAGCTGTCAGAGACAGTCACAGAAGAACAGATTCAAAGGAAGTCCAAAATGTCATCTGGGGGAGTTGTCTTGAACATGTTTTAGTCACAAGAAATACAAGCCATCATTACATCATGCAAACTTGAAAACAATTACAGCTACCATCACAATTAGTAATGTTAGGGGAACATCTCTGATTATGGCCACCACTCGATGCCACAGGTCAGATGTGTAAAATGCACACAAGCAGTTTGAGGCTGCGTTTCTGCAAGATGAGAATTAGAGGAAAGAGACAATTTCCAATGGTGCCTGCTTTTGACAGAGGTTTCTGAGACTCTGATTTGGGAGTCACACATGAGAAAGAGTTCTAAAAGACAGTGGTGCATACTTTGTTACTTCAGGTAATTCTGGAGCAAATATGTTTGAATACAGAATCCCCACAATAACCTGTGTAGGAAAGGAGTGCTCTTATTTCCATTGAATAACCAACAAGAAATAAAAGGCATAGAATCATAGAATAGGGCTGGAAAGGACCTTAAGATCATCCAGTTCCAACCCCCCTGCCATAAGCAGGGACACCTCTCACTAAACCATGCCACCCCCCTTGTCTTGTCACTACAGTCCCTAATGAAGAGTCCCTCCCCAGCATCCCTATGTTTTGCCTACTGTTCCATAAAGCGTACGTAGGCTGAAGGTAGCCATATACTCACCATCTTTAGCTTAACTAGCTTGATTAACAACAGAAATGCAGACATTAGTGCTAATTGGAAACCTAAATACACTGAAGCCTGAGCATCTGCAACTTCATGGCTAGTACGGCACAAATTAGAATGAATATAAGCAACACAGGCAGGCCTGACTCAGGCCATATAAGAAAGCCCTCAAGGCAGGCAGTAGTTATGTTGCTTTTCTTGCACCAGCATAATGTGTGGTTCTGTGAATCACAGAAATATCATTTTGGAGATTTTAGACTCTTACTCTCTAAGAAATCTGAATTTCCGTGGGTGGCTTCAGGCTCACTGTTTTAGTTACATGTGGAGACACAAAAATGGAGCTCTTTTTGCTGAACCCTACAGGAATAACTGCCAGATATCACACAGAAAAAGTCTGCTTGTGGCTAAAACACGAGCACTTTAGGCAAGGGCAGGAAATATCGCGTCTGATAGAAGGTCTTTACCTTCATAGCCCCATGGAAAAAGTAATTTACACCACTGCAGAAACACATTTACACAAAATGACATTAATTAGTCTCCTAACACTGCTTGTTGCAGGGCAGGGAAGATTACAAACTCAATGAAACCAAGTTCTTCTGGTTTTGCTCAGTTTAGTGAAAAATGAAGGCACATCAACTCTAGATTCCATTACAAGCAAATAAATGTTCTTTGCTAAGTCTCAGCTGTAACTCTATACAAGCCTAGAGATACATCTAGCATTACCATGAATGAGAATAAAATGAGAGTATCAAAATACAGCTAAAAAGAAATCAACTGCCACTTAATAGAGTATAAAACTGTAATTTTGCCATTCTGTTCCCCTATTTGGCATAAAAATGTCAATCTTGTCTTTGCATTCAAAAGGGGATTCTGTTGACTTGGTTTCTGAATAATTCAAGGGGAAGACAGGAAAAAGGGAAAAGGTCTAGTAAATGTTTTTTCGACAAACAAGCATTTTAACACAGAACCAATTCCCCCAAAGGACTATGCAGCATTCGCATTTTAGCAGATGTCCAAATATCAATATATGCAGGAAACCTGAAGAGCTGTATCAAACTAAAGACGGGTTTCTATTGCTATTACCTTTGAAAATTAGAGTGCTTGCTAATTCAAATAGTCTATTTTGAAACTAAAACCCCATGCTCATTCAGCATTAGAAGATCCCTTTTCACTGCTCTCCACTATTTCTGAGAAATACACATCTCATTTGAACACGTACCATCTCTTCAATTGTCTGCTTTGCCTGAAATCAGTATATTCTTTGCAATATTTTTTGCCAGGATCAAACATATACTACCTAATTTACCTGTGCATTAGTAAACCAAAGACTGTCCCCTAATCCACAGAGTTGGAGTGGGACATTTAAGTTCTCATACTTGTTTCTTTACTCATCTCTTGTGTTTTTATCTCCTTTCCCCTGTCTCCTGGTATTTAAAACATGTTTAACAATATCTACTTAGTAAACTGCTATGACGACAGTGCTAAGAAATCATGCCTGTTTGTTTTAAATTACATACTGCAGCCTGTTTGTTTCAAATTACATACTATCTGTCCATTAAGCTTTCACACATTTTCATACATTCATATCTGTCCATTAAGCCTTCTGAATATTGCTATTATATACTTACTACCTGAATAGACTTCCCAGACAACTTTCCAGGTAGCTGTTACTGGCTCACCTGTGCAAGCAGGCTGCTCCCATGCCATTTGCACACCAGTTCTGCACTACACATAAAGCCTGACCTCGCCATGCACAGAATATGGACATACTTTAAGAAATGCCTTATCAGCTAAAGATGAACACGGGCATAGCCATTAGCACTTCTAAAACATTCCCCCATCTAAGAAAATAGTATATTAAAAAACAAATAAAAAATGCTAGCATAAAAAAATCTGAGTATTTTCTTCCTTCTTTAGGATGAGAGAGGGAGATACATAAACCAGNACAGAATATGGACATACTTTAAGAAATGCCTTATCAGCTAAAGATGAACACGGGCATAGCCATTAGCACTTCTAAAACATTCCCCCATCTAAGAAAATAGTATATTAAAAAACAAATAAAAAATGCTAGCATAAAAAAATCTGGGTATTTTCTTCCTTCTTTAGGATGAGAGAGGGAGATACATAAACCAGCAAGTGGGGATGGAGAGATGTATCACTATTCTGCTTTTCATGACAAACTGACAGCAGTCTAATTACATAATGCATTTCTACCAAGCTAGTGCCAGCATCAAAAGTCAGTCAACATTTAGGGAAAGGTAGGAAAACTCTTAAAGCTTCACTCAACATTCCTGAAAGCATGCACCAAACATTTCAGTAAAACTCCACATTGAGCTAGTCTGAGAATACATTGGTTGTGTACTCTGTTTTGTGTATGTGCACGTGTTTTCATACAATTTAACCTTCTTTACCTCCTATTTTATCTCCACTGGAAAATCTGAAACTGTAATATGATTGGCTGATCTTACTGGGGTTCTACCCTTCAAAATCAGTACTGTTAGGACTGAACATGTAAAACAAACTTTCTAAACAAAACCTCATCATATATATGCCTAGGAAGAAGGTTTGGCCAAATCTATTTGATACAGGCTTATAAAGAGAAATCTACATGAGCTATTTGCAATATATTTACTGACTATTAAATACAGGTTTTATACATTTTTGTCATGGTCTCCCTTTAAAAGCATGCTCATCATGAAGCCAAATAAGCTGCCTGAATTTGAGCAGAAAGCATTAGTATTAGAAATTCTAGGAGTTTGCTATGGCATCTTAAAATCCCAGTCTGCCTAGGTCAAAGAACTACTCCTGGGGTTTGAAACTAGTAAGCTAGCAGTAGCCACAAGTTCTATCTGATCTAGATGGAGCTGTGACTCCTACAGCATCTTGCCTTTCAGCATAATTCACCTAATATCAATGAAGTCCTCAATTTATTTCTAACATGGCTGGTACTCCAGCACAAGGCAGCCGTTTCCAGACCTTCATAACCCGTTCCAACAGTTTGATTTACAATCTGTTACTGGGTGATTGCCACAGGAACCTAAGCCACAGACCCAGAGAATGGGAGACACAAGAAAAATGGATTCTAGCAGAATTATCAGAAGCACTTTGCAGGAAAACCTGAAGGTAAATGCCTGGCATTAATTCATTACCAAAGGGCTTAGGCTAGTTCAGGAGATATCTTCCTGATACAGATCAAGATGGTTACACATCATTGAGATGAGCCTGACTTAAGGTTCTTAAGCACCTGAAAAAGATCTGATGCTACTTGTTCATCCCTTATTAATGAAAGTTTTACCTTTAAATGATCTCCTTGAGTGGTAAATGATACCAGGATACAGTTGCTCTCCCTCTCTATCAGGCAAGAGAACTTGTGGGGTTTTGTTTCCTTTTTTTTTTGACACATCCTTCAATAGACTGAGACTGTATTACCATGGTTTTGTACATATAGGGAACGAACAAACCATAACAAATTTCTGTCAAACACCAATTGCAATAATGTGTGTCTAACAGAAGATTCTTGCACCCTTCCCTATGGACACAACAGAGTAGTGCCTTGCCATGCCCTCCCTCCTCTGGCACCATTACGTGGGGGCACCTACCAGAATACTTGCCATCAAAGCACAGGGTTTTTTTATAGTGATGTAGATTTAATGAGAAATTATCCATGCAAATATAATAACTTGGCAGTGTTTTACATTGAAATGCCATGAACATCACTGATGTATCTGACTATGTGCTTAAATAGTCAAAGTTCGTCTACTGATTACCCAAATATTATGTCTTTAAGAGACATAATTACAGTCCCTCTTCACGTGTGATGGCTTAAATTTACTTCCACTTAATACTGTGTCATTAGTCCACCCACTTGTCATATACCCATCTAAAAATAATAAGAATAAACCAGATCAATTTGACAATGACAATTTTAATACAATCTTGGCCTCTCAATTAAAAGTGAATAGGTACAGAGAATGCAGATAATTATAGCACATTCCCTGCGGCACAAAGGCTCAGTGAAAAAAACTCCAAACACTCCGTCAGCCTGATTCACATGCTGGCTTCTGCTTCTGTAAGCAGGCAGGCCACAGGCTGCCAAAAGCCTTTTGTGGTATCGAGTCTGTGACAGCAATTCAGGAGGTAAAAAATGACCCTGTCAGGGAGCAAAGTTTTCTTACAACTCCTGATTCCCCGTATTTCACATATGCAACTGTGATCTCTGTGTTGTCCTTCAGAGCTCTTGCACAATAGCATGGATAACACAGATTCTGTATTGATATATAAAGGGATACATACATTATTGATATATGAAAGGGTACACGTTCATATCCTTTATGCAAAGCTTCAGGCAAAGCTTTTGACAACAGCACAAGGTAAAATTTCACCCAGTCGGTGTGTATCGAAAGCTTGAAGGGCTGACTGGGCTTCTTGGGGGTAGAACAATCCCTAATTGCAATTATGAATTAAAGGACTGGAACTGTTCTCAGGCTTTGACATTTACAGGTGGAAAATAAGGAAGCTAAATGAACAAATCACTCATCTTTGCAGCTAACTACAAATTTCACTGGTATCACTGACACTAAATGAATAGCGGGGAGTGGGAAGAGGTGGAGGGTTGGCAACAGGCTCTACCTATTAACATAACATGCACTTTGCTGTTTGAATGTTTGGAATTGTGGTTACAGTTTGCTTTTTTTATGGTTTTGGTCTTTTCAAAGATCTTACTGAGCAGCTGAAATCCTTTAATGCTAAAGGCACGACACTTTTTTGGACGATGCCATTATTTTTAAGAAGTGGCACTATTTTTGCCTTGCTTTTGTCATATAATTAGTACTTGTAAAATAAACTAGGAGCAGCCTAGGGAATGGTCCTGTTATATGTGATGTGATATGACTAAGCAGGAGGAGAATGAACTGCCCAGCTTTTTGCCCGTGGAGCAGAGCTCTGTTTAACACTCGTAGTCCCCAGTTTCTTAAGCTGGGGATCAAATATATCCCAGGCACATACTACCCGTGTATACATGTATACAAGATACACTTCAAAGGAAACTTGAGCAAAAGGATGAATAGCAAATAACCTTGTCCTTCTCTAGGAGTCCAGATGTGGCAGAGGTTTATGGAGCAACCACTTCTGAAGAAAACGAGATTTGTCTTAGGCTGCATTTGGAGGTTTTAATTATCTGAGCATCTTCTTGCAGCAGTTTGCATGTACACCATAAATGCCAGATGGAGTTTACTGAACACAGATGATTTCACTTTACAAAACAGTTTATTTCCATCTGATTCCACCCTCTAAATGTAAATACGCAGGTAGGCTTAGAAAACAGGTGGCTGAAAGAAAGGAAAAAATCAACCCTGCACTTGGCCATAGGAAATTCACATATAACGCTGTCTGGAAACACTGACAGGCTGTGCATCCTGGCTCATACTAGCCACCCATGGGTGTATGTCACTGATATACACTTCATTTGCAGGGAAGCATGCTTCCCTTATAAAGCTGTGTGCTATATAGTTTGATGGGGAGCTATGCCTACGCACAGTGGTAGTAGGACATAGGGTAATTGCTTTAGCTTGCAAGTGTACATCCCGGAGAAGACTAGGTAAGTACTGTAGCTAAACCTGTTTACCTTGAGGACAGTACACCCATTACTTTCACAGGAGCTTTTAAAAAGAGAGCAGGCAAGTATATCTGACAAAGCAATACACTTCTGGCTGAACTACAGGCAATTTTCTCTTGAGGATCTCTAGCACTATCTTATGATTTACTTATTAATGCTACACCTATACTAAGAAGAAAACTGTTTTCTCTTACTAATGTCCCTTTATATTAACCATGAGATACCTCTGCAGACAGTTTTCTAAATTGGTATATAGTGCATATTTCTAACAACATGACAAAGCTTCTCAGTGGTCAAAGAAAGCACTGAAAGCTCAAGTAAACAATAGAGTCTTTATGCCTGGTTAAGTTATGAAGGTATGACTGATAAATCTGTACCTATAAATATTTATGTATATATACAATGTATAAGGAAACAGCTAGGATTTCCTTACGCATTTGTCACATGTTATTTTATTTCAATCATGAGCAAGACAGAATGCAAACTACCACAATAACTGATTGCTTCTGTCAGTGATCAGAAATGAAGGAAGCCCTAGAAAACCCACATTAAGATTTTGCTTCTGCATTCTACTCCAGTCTGGTTTCTACAGTGAGGATGAGACAATTACTAGCATCAATGCAAATTACACTTGACTAAGAAACTGGATATTAATGCCACTTTTTCTAAAGTTAATAAAATCCACTTGTAATAGGATTAAAGTGAACAACCAGACATCCCAGTGTAGTATATGCATACAAAGCTGAAGGTATGCCTTCAAGGTTTCTACAGTAAAACAGAAGTGTTATTCAAATGACAACAAGAGGTGCAGGAAAGCTGTAATTAGAAGACACTGTGGCTTCCAAGTAGCTTTCAGGAAGGATGAAACTCAGAAGGGAAACAAGCAGCAGCCTACACTATGGGCAGCTGCCTTGGGATAAAAGCATCTCTATCTCACGACAAAACAAAGATAAGTCTCCTTGATCTCATAACCTTTTCAAAAGCTGGGTATCACTTTGTACAGGTGATATAAGAAAGAGAAAGCACAGGGGTTTATGACATTGTTAAGCAATATTTCTTTTCCTGGTTTACTCCAGTTTTCTCTCAGTTAGGGGTACAACAGCACATGTAACTGAAACGCCCTTGCAGAACACTGGTATCAGTATGCTCCTATCAGACACATGTCCCATCATAATAGAACACACAAAAGTGTAAAAACCCAATCTAAATTAAAAAAGGATTGCTGAATAGGATTTGTCTTTGGCTGGTTGGGAGCTAAAGCAGCAGCGCAACAAAACTTGCTTAAAGCACGCATGAAGTCTTACCTTACTGTGTGCTAGACCAACTCAGACCTTAACTGTGGATTCACTTCTTGCGTAGCCAGCAGAAAGAAACAGGGACAAGAATTTTGTATTCGCTAAGAAAAATAATCTAAATAAACCTCATTTTTTGCCTTCTATCTTCTCTGAGAAATGAATTATAAAATAGCAGTGATGATTATGGCTTACTGAACATCTCTGGCCATGCAAAACTGGATGGCCCCTGCAACACAGAATATAAACTTCAGGGACTCCCTCAGACTTCTAACTTCGCCATAAACAATGGGAATTTGAAGAGGATAAATAAACACAGAAACTCACCCTTGTGGTGTAAGCAGCTTCTGGGTCATCTTCTAGTACACGAGAGAGACCAAAATCTGAGACTTTGCACACCAAGTTACTATTGATGAGGATGTTACGAGCAGCTAAATCTCGATGGACATAACCCATATCTGACAAGTATTTCATGCCAGATGCGATCCCTCGAAGCATGCCTACTAGCTGGATGACCGTGAACTGGGCATCGTGTTTCTGGAAAACATATGAAATGTCATTTCAGAGACTGCTTACGTTCGTCCTCCTTGCACTGAATTCGTGCTAAAGACCCTGGAAGCTCCTCAAGTGAAGAGCTCATGAGTCAGGGGCTGTGATTTAAATGTCACAAGTGGAACCGCTTTGACCTGCAGAAGACAATCTCCCAGTCAGCTGAGGGAAGGGGACAGCTTTTCAACTGAGATTAAAACTCATTCTTCCTGTTCTTGCTGTCATCAGAATTTTAATTTCCTAGGTGGGACCTGCGTGAAAGCAGCACATAAATCTAAGTTGTGTGTGCTCCTGAGACTGGAGCATCAGGGCATTAGAGAAACAGATGTCCAACTTCCCTGAAAGGCCATAGGATTTGCTAGTGAAAATCCCAGCATTACCCAATGGACTAATGAAAGTTTCCTATTACATAAGCTGGTTTGGTTTTTTTTTTAGCAAAAGCAAAGGCTGATCTGATTCAGGGGCTTCCAAATTCCATTAAATATAAACTAATTCCTTAAAATTTTCCTCAATTTCAGGAAAAGTCACTTAAACACACTGTGACTTAGCCTACAAACCGACCGCTGCATATATTTCTAATTGTCTACTAGCCACACGTTTTAAATCTTCCAGCTATTACTGATGTTGTTTGTTAACATCTAGCTTTGATACTGATATATAGATACACAGATGACAGGACAACAGTACGTCCTAGCGCAGCTCTCAAATGAATTTCCCAGTGCTGTAAATGTATCATCATGGGCAGCTCTCCAGCTTTTCCTGCTGCTTCTTCCAGGATTTTATTAAATACATGGGAGCTGGCTCTGCCATGTGGGGTGAGCTCACACAAGTCAGTCTGCAAGACAGATTGAACTAATTTAATATTTGATTAATATACTTCGGGGCAATATTAGCACTATAAACATTAGACAAATATATGGCACAGAGGATGCTTAAAGAACCTCTCAGAATTCCCTTTCATGAAGAAATTAATTATTATAAAAGACTCTTAGCAGTTCCCTGTTATGAAATCTTCTTTAACTAGAGCCAACAAGAGAATTTATATAGACACTGGAGAAGATTTAGCTAGAAATTGGAAGGTTTCTAACCATGAAAGGAATTAGACATCCCGATAGCCTTTCGCTGGCAATGGGAAAAGCAAAATAACCAGTTTCAAAAGGCATTTATAAAGAGGGTTATGTGGCCTGAGTTGCCTGTGATATGAGCCACAAGCTTTTCTATCTACATTTCCACACAACAGCAGTAAAAATGAAACAACAAGCAAACCAACCAAGCACACTCAAATGAACAAACTGAACGACTGTTTAGTACAGTCAGAAATTATTCCCCTTTCTTCAGTGCTTTTTAAGCCTAAACAAAATATATATATTTCAGTACAGATATATTTCATTCAGGTATACTGACACATTATTTATATGTATTTTACACGCTCCAGTGGACATCATAACATATACAGTACATACTGAAACGAAAGTTGACAACATATCCCCTTTTGGGGTTAAATGTCTAGTTCCATGTTATGAATTTGGGGGATAACGTCATTCAACCGTGGCAGAACCAAAGCAGTCTCCCAGCCACAAGTGAGTTTACCCTGACAAATTCAAATTAAGCTAGTGTTTGCCCTCAGATGGGATTTCATTTCTGTTACACTTCTTGTTTTGCAACAAGTAAATCTTGGTGACACAGGGAGCATTCACATTTGCTTAGGCTCGCTACCAACTTTGACAGAAAACGAAGATAAATCAACAACAGCATTAGGATGTCTAAGGTCGGGGAAAGAAAATAGGCCAATAGAGTTTTCTAGCAAAACATTTGGAATGCCCTCAGGTATGGGGTTATTCCCTAAACTTTTCATATGTAAGGAAACAGCTCTCTGATCAGTACTGTTGGCTTACTGATAGCATTGCCACAAATCTCTTCATTTTTTAAGTCACTCGGTAAGACTTCTTGCCAGCCAATAAGCACAACTGCTTTTCAGCCCTCAGAAAAACAATTATTGTTCTTGTGTGCCAGAATGATGCTTTGGGTTGGTTTTCCACAGATGCGACATACCAAAGCCACCAAAATTCTCTTTGTTTTGATGTAATACTTACTGCAAGGAGTCAAAACGGACTAGCAGATCCTGACCTGGCTTTCTGAGCACACAAAATCAAATGGTAATAATGAAGTATCAAGCAACAAGAGCTGATGATGAATCAGAGCAGAGTGGCAACAAATCCGTAACAGATCCAGAACAAGGGCCAGTTCTGCACCACATAGTTTTCTACTGCACTTACCCGTAGGAAGCTGTCCAAGGAACCATTTTCCATATATTCAGTAACAATCATAACTGGTTTACCTGCAAGCAGATCACAGTGGTCACACATTCAAAATGAAAAGATAACAATACGTAAAATCAAGCATTACAGAAATATGCTCAAATATTCCAAATCCCAAGGCTAATCTTACAGTGAGAAAGCAAGCAAAAGATGCATGGGCAAACCCAGCTCTGTCCACAACATAATCATGATTCCACTGACATCAACAGAAATACAATTATTCCAATATAAAGTGATTGGATTTTTAGCAGCTCGAGTCCCAAGAAACAAAGTGAAGCAACCTATATTTTCAGTATACAGTGTTTTATCCATCACTGTTGAATATAATCCTTCACAGAACTGTTGAATATGTGCACTTAAGCTGGTGTATTCTGCCATGCAATTGCCTCCAAGGTCCCCTCTGGAAGGGAACTGGGCACCTGCTGTGGCAGAAGCTGTGGTTTTCCTTGAAGTGTCCTGGTCTGCACAGCAGAGGTGCAATGACTGTGGGGCAGTGCTCTAACATGTGGGTACAGCCAATATGTTCCTCAGATACTGCTATAAGGGAGAGATGAAATAGTGTATATAGACGCAATAGCAAAAAATGCTCTCCCTCAGGAAGGTATTTATAATGCATATAAACTAATGGGTTCCAGCTTAAACAGGGGAGGTTTAGATTGGATATAAGGAAGAAATTCTTTACTGTGAGGGTGGTGAGGCACTGGAATGGGTTGCCCAGGGAGGTTGTGAGTGCTCCATCCCTGGAGCCAGGTTGGACAAGCCTTGCATAGCATGGTTTAGTGTGAGAGGTGTCCCTGTTTATGGCAGGGGGCTGGAACTGGATGATTTTAAGGTCCTTTCCAACCCTAACTGTTCTATGATTCTATGATTCAGTATTTTCCTAGCATAAGCCATAGAAAATGCTGAGGTGGGGAAAGAAATGGGAAAAGTACAGAATCAAAGTAACACAGGACACTGGAAAGAAAAGCAGAGCTGTAACATGGCCACCTTCCAGTACTGGAGGTTAGCACTCCTTGCAGGCAGTCCTGCCTCCCTCTGTGAGAATCACTGACAACACGAACCTGGTCCTCTCCTGCTAAGCGCAACATAGCTGGGGGCCAACCATACTGCATCCATGGGGCAGTGGCAAGCTCTAAACAAACAGTCATGCATCCTTGAAAAGCCTCTGGTATCTTTCAAAGCTTGTCCATGCAGATTCAGATCGGGTTTTGAAACCATTCTTTCTACCCTAAGGTATTTTGTAACATAACCAAGATTTTATAGGCAACTCTGACATGCTGGAGAGAAATGAATGCAAATATTAATGTGATTATGGTGAAGCTTCCAGACAAAGGTCATTGCCCTGATAATATTTTACCATCGCATGGATTTTATTATTTCACAATATGTTCTAAAGCTTTGTTTATTTTTTCTCTGTGGCAGAGAGGTGGGCAAAAGCACAAAGTTATTTAAGAAGATGAATTATTATTTCACATACAGTACAGGAAGGCATCTGACCATAAAAGCATGACAAAGGCCTGCATATTGTATAGCAGGCATGGTGACATTTTAGCTTTTAAAGTTGAACAGCGTGATGCTTGAAAGAGGTACTCAGTATAACTCAAAGCAAGAAAGCCATTAAAAAAGCAAAGTAAACGGTAACAACTCCTTTTTTGTTTGTTTTTCAGAAAGCACAACTTCTACCGAATAGAAACTCTTAGAAGATAAATATTAATATAGCAAGAAGAAAATCTTTAGTCCTTTGTGTGGATTAAGGGGTTAAAATATCTTCTTTCTGCCGTGCAAATGATGTGTTACACTTGCGAGAGTCACACTGATGGGTAATTGACTCTGACCTCCATTAACTGGTAGGAACAAACTATCCAAAACATTAAACTTGAATGATATAGAATATGATACAGGTAAAAATAAAATAAACAAAAAAATCTGTTGCTTGCTTATTCTTGTTAGGAAGAAACATGCAGTGCAAGGGGAAATGCCTAACTTAGAGTGTGCGTCTAATATTAACCCAAAGGCATTTCTGGTAATGCACAGAAAATGCTGCTGGATCTTTCAAAGGGCAATGCACTGATGAAGCTATCCAAAACATCCTATGATAAATCCATGTACTCTGAAGCCAGGACATGGTTATCTGGTTTCTGTGTAAACCCAGAGAATTTTATGACACATCAGATGACTAAAATTAAAGTAAGAAGATACATCTTCCAAATTATTAAGGGAGCATCTTCCTGCCTTGCTCGCTCATACTCAGAAAGCCCCAAGTGCAGCATTTCACTCTCATTCAGCTAGAAATGTGTCTGTAATAAGAAACACATGCTGAGAAGCAACACGGCACGCTTTTAAAAGAACATTCTGCATCCATTTATCAAAGCACAGCCTTTTATACATGATAACAACTTGTGTCAACAGTGTTGCTGAAATTTATTATACTAACAGGCTACAAATTGCTGTAAATTATTAGTAAACTAAGCAGAACATGCACGCTGGTTATTAAGGCTACTGCCTACAGCATGCTGAGGAGACCAGGGTAGTGACAGGAAAACACACAACAGAAACTAATGTGAAAGAGGGGAACAATCCTGTATTGGAGCAAAGGACTGAAGCCTTTTCTAGTGCACCTCCTTCATACTATTGGTGACTTGTCTCCTGGCAAACCAAAGCCACGCCAAGCTTGAGAACTTCTTACATAGAATCATAGAATAGTCAGGGTTGGAAGGGACCTTAAGATCATCCAGTTCCAACCCCCCTGCCATAAGCAGGGACACCTCATACTAAACCATGGCACCCAATGCTTCATCCAATCTGGCCTTGAACACTGCCAGGGATGAAGCACTCACAACCTCCCTGGGCAACCCATTCCAGTGCCTCAGCACCCTAACAGGAAAGAATTTCTTCCTTAGATCCAATCTAAACCTCTCCTGTTTAAGTTTGAACCCGTTACCCCTTGTCCTGTCACCAAACAGTCCTGTTACAGGGATTGTGCCAGTTGCAGTTACAAGGAGTTGCTTCAGAAGATCTGCTTAGTATGAAAAGCCAGATCATTGCTAAGGGCCATCTGTCAAACAGAATTTGGTTAATGAAGAAAAGGTCATACTGCCTGTTTATCATGCACTACCTGTACTGAGAGTGATCCAGCAAATACGCCACAGGCTCTCTACTTAACTCTACATAAGCTAATGTTTTTCAATATGATTTAATAGCTATCATTAAAAAACAGGAACACTTCCTAATGTGTTATTACACTATATTGGTTTGGTTTAAAAAACACAAAACTCCACAACCTTCTTCTTCTGTTACCCTACAGAATGTTAAAGAAAACACGTTATTATCTTCACTTGCGTCTCTGCCATATAATTTTACCTAGAGAAACAGAAACAAATAGCTTCAGAGCAGTTTCCTCAACTCCCATATTCAAGCTATCTGGCGAGGGTGCTGTATCCCTGAGGCTTTTATTGACTTCAGCTGGGAATATTCAGAGCTCTCTCTCACCGTTAAATGTGACAGGCAGCTGGCACTCCCAAGCCCCTGAAACACAGCAGTCTGCTGTGAATATAGCTGAGTAGCAAGTTTACTAATAGTCAGTTATACAGAATACAGACAGAATTAGCAATGCACATTCAAAGCAGTGCCCAAATTCTGCCTGCACAGCAATTAAATTATTTTCTCTACTGCAACAAAAATGTAACAAAACAGATTTTAGCTCAGCTGTGTACAGACTGATGCTTCAGTTTCAAGGAATTTTGGGACTGCGAATCTTACTCTGCCTGTACAAAGCGTGTGTCTTTGAAAAGGAGGCCATAACTTGGATTTATACAGGCAGACCTGGAAGCCCTTTCCTAGCGGGACTGTGAGACCTGAGCTGAAGAATAATTTCTTTGTTATTTAAATCAGAAAAATAGACTTTCATGAATCACACGTAGAGCATTATTATTGTAATTATGTCTCCTCATAACGCTTAAGGGTTTTTTCTACATACATTTCACTAGGTTTTTTTAAACACATTCTTGTAGTTTCGGGTTGGTTTTTTTTACTTTAATATAATTTGTTGCAGTAAGCTACCAAATCCTTTCATACCTGTCTGTTCTTCTGAAACCTTGAATCGTACAATTTAAAACAAAGGTTCCTTAAACCCAATAAAGCCATCCACTTAACAACAAGGTATTGGGTATACTTCTACACAGTTAAACTGTAAATGTTCTCAGTTCACTGAAATTGCAAGGGGCTGCTTTACCAACAGAGTCCCCTAGGATGAGCTAGGAAGCATCCTGCCTCAATGAGAGCATGAGAGCCAGAATTTGCCTAAACAAGGCAGTATCACCGTCACCTGCTCATGAGGAGAAGAGCATGGGCAGCTTAGAGGAGGCTAGTGATGTGTCAAAATGCCTGTTACAACCTGCTGTTACCTAGATGACAGTATACTTAAAGAGGGTTCTTCAAATACTTTACTTTTCAGGAAGGTGGCACATATGGATGGAGATTTCAGTTCCTTTTTTTTTGGCTCAAAATGAGGAAGGCAATTTGTTTTCATAAAAAAAAAGACAAAAATAGGCTTTAACAAAAAACCCCTATACCCATAACAGGAACAGCCAGGGGCAGATTTAGAAAACGCCTCAGTAAATATATATATATAATCAAAGAAATAAAATCAATTTTATGACTGGCATCTGGAGGTCCCATGGTTTTTTATTTACTTATGTATTTCTTTCCCCTTCAGCTTTTTGCTAAGAGGTATTCTGGAGGTTCAGGATCTTTAAAATGTCTCATACTGGTACGCACTGATGCGTACTGAATATAGACGTCAGTATGTCCATGTGTACTGAAGATCACATAGAGTAACATGGAGCATTTTTTCCCTTCATGGAAACCTTGCAGGAAGAAGCTTGAACTTACTCATTAATTTACTGGTACCAGTTGCCAGGTAGGCTGTTCATTAATTTGTGCTAATGATAACATCTAATGACTTGGTTGAAAGCAGAACATATTGCTTCAGTGCAATTAGGAGCCCTTCGACTCTGTGACTGGTAACAGATGATCAGCAAGTGCCTCTCGGCCACTCTGCAGCAATTTGTAGCTCTGGAGTTTATTAAACCTGCCAGTTCATTACAGAAACGCTTATTTTTCTATGTGTTCTCTGTATTTTTTTAAGCAGACTATTTTTATTCCCCAGTTTTTCCCAGCTCATCAACCCAGGGCATGGTTTCTAAGTTCTCAGCAGCCTGCAAACAGCAAGCCAGTGAAGATCCTGCAGCTGCACTGCAGGCAATTGCCTCCAGTACCATTCTTGATTGGATCCATCAGTGTGGGGTTAGCTGGTGCTCTCACACAGGTAATCTTTTTTCCTGCTTTTGAGGAAATACAATATACATTGCAAAAGCCAAACTATGTGTTGCTGCTGTTATCTCTTTTAAAGGATATCTGGTACATATTGACAGGGTTAGAGCATAAACGTTTCTGGAAGGGTCTGCAGAGAACAAACATGAGTGAGTCAGCTTTTTATTTGCTTTTGCTCCTGAAAGACCAGCAAATCCCAGAACAATTTAGGTTGGAAAGGGCCTCCAGTGACACTTCCCCTGCAAAACAGATGCCTCTGCGATAGCTTACTTTTAGTGACGACTCCCTCTAATCGAATGATGTTAGGGTGGTCAAACTGTCCCATGATGCTTGCTTCTCCAAGGAAGTCCCTCCTCTGTTTCTCTGTGTAACCAACTTTGAGGGTTTTGATAGCCACTGAAATTTCCTTTTTAGAAGGCAGCTTCAGGCGCCCACTGCAAACTTCTCCAAATTCCCCTAAAGGAGTGGAAAAAAATGACAAAAGGTTAAATACAGTTACTTCATGGGGATTTAAGAAAGAAGACAGCATTCAGCAAGAGTCCCTGAGGTGTGATGTTTACTGGTGGGCCACAGACCAGAGCTTCAAAGGAGACCTTTGGACAACAACTTAATGTTTCCACACTTGAGTTCGCCAGCTGTCCAAATGGACAATTTCACTTATTTACACTGCATATCTAGATGACTGCAGAGCAGAGGAATGCATAAATGTGACCAGAAAATTCCATTTTTGTTTCAGTTGATGGACTTGGAGACAATGGTAGGAGGGCCAATGAACACAGAAGTAACTATGAGAATAATCATGCATCCTTACTCTTCATTTCTCTCAAACATATTTTACTTAAAGTAGCAAGGTAATTCATAACAAAATAATTTATCTACACAGCTGCAAAAAAAAAGAAATCCATACAGATTATCTTTGTTCTGTCATTATTCAGATGGATCTAATAATGCAAATACACACTGTCACTATGGGACTATGGGACCTGATAGTCCACCATGAATATTGTGCCCACTGCACACCTAAACAGAAAATGGCAGATATCACTACATGTTTACTTCTGTAGAACATGGTTTATCCTTTCCTATGGAACATCCAAGAAGAGTATAGAGAGAAAATCACCTTGGCATTCAAATAAGCACATACTGTATATGTAGACAAATTGCTGGAAGAAAACACTTTAAGATTTCTATATTTAGCTAATGACTACATAAAGCATTTAATGGAAGCTTCAGCACCTTAACATTTGAGCAGCAACTGACTTTTGATGCCCAGTTATCCAACCCCCCCCATCTTAGATTTCATACAATATAATACAAGGTCTACACCATATAACACAGCACCTACAACATCCCAGTTAAAGTTACAGTAGGTAACTTTTTTCTCCTTATTTCAATGACAAAAAAATTGAAATGATGAAAAGCAATAAAACCAGAGAATGGCTAAAATACACAAGAAATATGATAGCAAGAATTGTCCCTACAAAATTATTTATATTTAAAGACAAGGAAAACACTATATTGATCAGGGAAGAAAGGCTGGTTGTTTGCTGGTTTGTGTGTATGTTTTGTTTGTTATCTTTCAAGAAGTTAGAGGGTATTGCTGGAGGGCTTTCACACTCATTTTATAACACATGCCTATTCAAGTTCTTTTGTCAGAATACAAGGGATCTAAATATAAATAGTCCCTCATGTGCCATATTTTGTCAAGTGTCCTTGTACAGAAAGTCTGACTTGGAAACAAACTACTCCTACAAATCTAAATCTAGCTGGCATCATTTTCATGCAAACTGGGAATTTTGATTTTATTTGTGAGTGAAGTACCATGGAAAGAGTGATTATACTGCTTACATACGAGCTTTTCCCCACTTAATATGCAATAATCCTAAATGCAATAGCATAACTACGCCTCTAAAGAGCAAAGGCTCTTGGAACTCATTTGCCCACAATGATTCTTCTTTTCTATCTGCAGCTGATTGTTTACATTGAGCAACATCTGTGAAAACTAAAAATGACCAAAATCCACAGAAATAAACTATTTTTAATAGGCAGATTTAAATCATTTTACTCTTCATAGATTTAACACTCAGAAATGTATGATGGGTTGACAGCCCCTCACCACTGACTTCAGATGTGATACCACATGGGATACATTTGAGATGTTATATTCAGCCCATTCATCTGCAAACTGAAATTATTCATTTGCAGTAGAGTTCATACCCCATTTGTAGCAAAGCGATTTGGGCATGATAAAGGGGGAAAGAACAATGACCTGAGTCTTAAAATTCAGGGCTGTGCGTCCCCATTCAAAAGCTCAAGGAATTGGTGTTATTTATTCACAACAAGGAATGAGATGAGAGAGAGATGACAATAGTTTTGGCTTATCAAAACTATGGTTACATGGATGCCAACTCCTTATTCTATACAGAAAGGGTAGACCCAAGAACAGGTCCAAATTACAATAAAGCTCAGTTAGATCAGGAAAATAATTCTAACAGTAAGAACACTTGGACAGTACAAAAGATTTTTTATGGAGTCTACAAACTCTTACCTTGTAGATTATAAATAAGCATCTGTCAGGAACAGTACCTAAGAAGGTGGGAAAGGGTATGGACTTCATGACCTCCTGAGGTCACTTTTCAGCTTTATTTCATAAGGTTTCTCTGTTAGACAGCCAATTTAAACAAAAAGCCTGATCAAATGTGTCACAGGTCAGTGACCTTTCTCTGTTGTTAACACAGGCTAGATTTAAGTCAACATAGAAGTGAATGTCACCATATCTTATCACACCAATTGCTGAGGTGCTTCATGCTCTAGGCATGCTAATCTGGCACTAATGTAATAACCAAAAGAAATTAAACTCAGAGTATGTATCTTTATATACATATATACTACTAAAATACATTACATCCTTTGTTTCTAACATTAGTTGCATTTCAGGCTGCCAAGACAGGCAGCAGCTCAAAAAATGAATTGTAAAGCCTATTACTAGTAACTAATGGGTGTTGAATCCTGTTCAGACTTCTTAACTAGAAATAGTCAACCTCTGCAAACCAAAATGACAAGTATACTTTACCCCCAGCTCAAGACTATCAAAGAACTACAAAGAGGAAGACTAAAGCACATCTTGAAAACAGAAGAAAGGGGGAAAAGTCCTTGAAATAAATCTTGCACTATCCAGCTTCATATTTCCTGTTCTCTACATTCTAATGGTCAGAAAAGCTAAAAAAAAGCTAACCTCTTAAAACGATCGTTCAATTATGGCCAATGAAGACTATAGCTATGATTTCAGCAAACAGTCTGGGAATCAAGCCTTCATTTACAACTGGAATCATATATCTGATATTTGTTTGACTTTTGGGAAGGAAAAGATTAGAGCTAATGTGCTTCAACATGGTCCCTTCAGCCACGGCTGCACAGTTTAGAAACTGGGTGATTAATCAGATTCTACAAATGCCTCAAGGCCACTTGATGCCACATGAGACTAAAACTTGGAGCCTTCATAGCAATTGAGCTTCCTCTTGCCTGTCAATATAAAATGGAAAACAATTTCACTGGAAAAAGCTCACTGGGCATATTAACCTTTGGTTCTTTCATATACAGGGCAGCATGGATGCTACATAACCCTACCTGGTCAACATCCATAATGCCATTCAGTTACACTACATCTTTTTTTTCCTGCAAATCGTTACTATATGGTCCCAGTAAGAAATGGACTGGATCTCGTCAGATATTGTTTAGGAGGAATAAAGACTTGTGTCCAAGTTGGAAGGTAGAAAACCAAAAAGAGATGAATTTGATGGCTTTTCATGTAGGGTTTTTTTAAAGTGTTTATTTTTAATTATACTACGCACATAAACACCATATAACCTGCCCTGCAGACTGATATGTCTGTTTACATCCGGAAAGCAAATAGACATTATTAGGAGGGCTGTTCATGCGATAAAGATCACTCTTCAGGCGATCTTAATTTCTTTTTAAATAGGCTACTTAGTGCATCAGTGAACGGCATTTGCTGTGCATTGAGACCCAGGGGACAAGTAAAAGATGACTGTGAAATTAGGTACTCCCTTTACTTTGCTGTGTTTTAAATCATGATTGTCCTGTTGTGCACAAAACCCCCTCAGAGTTGGAGAGGCACCTAAGCTTATTGTTTCATAAACCTCATGAATGCCAGCAGTGTTCTACAAGCCTTCACTGAGACACTCCAAACCTTCATTAGAAGTTCATGGACAGGTGGCCCCTCAATTTTAAAAGTACTTTGATTAAGAAGATGTTATGCTGCAAGTATATTTAAGCTTTGAAAGAAAAACAAAAGTTGGCTTTCATGTTCAGCAAAGCACATCTGTAAATCTATCCCACATCAAGAAAGTACTTTTTGTAGTATTCTGCTATCCAATTGGATTTAAACCTCTTAAGTGGTTTGCTGAACTGGATCCATAAAAACAAGTAAGTTGTTTTAAAAGAAAGAATTACTTTAAAGAAAAATCTGAAGAAGTGGCTCTTGACTTCAATTTTCTTAGGCTTAGCCTCCCACTAAAATCCCTTGTGTTTTTCTTGAGGTTCTTTTGGACAAGAGTATTTCCTTATTGTGTCTGGGTATGTTTTCAAAGCCATGGAAGCTGGCCTCTATTCTCAGAGACTTCTGGCTAAAGCTGTGAAAAAATGCCTGGAGAAGGACCTCAGAGTTTCAAGATTACTTGCCTGACTTGAAGGTCTCATTACTTACGTCACGCTTCAGCACAGTTAAATGAATCCCTTCTTCTCAAATCACTGCCTTTTTATAATTTTATTCACACTTGCATTTGTAAAGGAGAAGGGCAGGAAAAGACCAAGTCATCCACTCAAATAAGTCATTGACTCAAGTAAGAGACAGGAAATGCCTTCCTGCTTTTGGGAAGGAAAGAAGTGTTCCTGCAAAAGCAGCCTCGGAGGCATTTACTCTGACTGCAAGAACTACCATGCGCTGAATGGGACAGCAGTGTAAAGTGATGCTACAAACACATTTTGGAAGCTCCCAGCACTCTATAGGATGATTTTTGTCTATTCTTTCCTGCATGGCTCTTTGTGCTGGCAACTCTGGCAACTGCTAATAGGAAATGCTAATTGTAATGCTGTATGTAGCTTAGACTACATGAATCTGACCAAGGGCCTCCAACAAATGGCTTTATCATATTTTGAGCCCAAGTTTCAATGCAGAGGACCTGCAGGAATGACCATCACTTTTACTGGAGTGGAACAAAGGGACTTATTTTTAAACCCCTTGACTCTTATAGAACACAACCCTTCTTTGAAGCTTCTCAGAAAACTCTCCATTTTCAGAGGTCATATCTGACAGGTTTTGGCTTAGCTCTCATTCTCATGTATTTTCTGATAGGTCAGAACAATGAGCTATAAAATATGAAAGATGATTGATTCTTATGAATTTGTTTTCTAGATTCAGGTACTGCATACAGCAGTTTGGAAAGCTTATACTTGGGAATTATGGCTCCTGAAAGTTTTATACGGAAAAATGCAGCTTTTGGATTTAGCTTTTCAGTAACCCCCTTCTCTACCCCCATACTAGCTCTATTAAGTAAGCACAGCTCCACTGCCTTGAATGAAGATGATGGAGAACAGTGCACTCTTGTGGGGCAAAATTAAAATCAACAAGAAACAAACCCCCTACTTTTGCAGAACATAACCTAACTTCATACAAGCACTTGACTAGCTGCAGTCAGAGAGGATGAATACTATTTCTTTTTACTGGGTGATTCGGGAGATGCACTGAGTTCAGTGGCTTGGTTCTACCTTTGTTTCCAACTGGAAATCTTTTGCTGTGCACTAGGAATCTGTCTCTCTCACATCTCCTGATTTTAATTCAAGTAATAAGTTTAGAGAGAAGGGGAAAAAATCAATAATAAAAGAATTAGTAATTTTCAATGGATTAAAAATCAATAGTACTTCGCACAAATGCTTTCATTTAGCAGGAAAACTACCACGTCATGATCTTTTGACTCAGTGAGACAATCTGCCACTGGAAGTAGCAAGTACATATCCTATCAGGAGCTACATGCCCCATTGCAAGATGGACAACTCCATGAGATGGGACTTTCTGTAATCTGGCTCCTCTGCTACAAAATCTGCTCATTTCCACAGCATGTTTTCTGTAAACCAAACAATCTATGGCGTCTGCATGGCTCAGACAATCAGTTATCAGACAGACCACCCTTTCCTCCTAAATCGATAATTCAAATCCAAAGCAGTGACCAAAATCAATCCAATGACCAAAGGTCATTGCAGCCTGATGGATGAGTGGTGACTGGTATGAAATGAGTTTGTGGTTTCATCCAAGGCATAATAGTCAACAGTCCTTTCTTTTTTTTTTTAAAGAAAAGGAAAACATCTCTGCAGTTGGTACCATTTTCTGTGCTGACAGATTTGAAAGAGAAACATAAGAAGTGAGGCTGAACTCTTTTCACTCCCAAAAGTGCTACACCCAAGTATGGGCTAACGGGTGTCTGAAAAACTGCCTCCCTACCTGCTTTCTTTGGGAACAATGAAAAAGAACTGCATGCCCTTAAGTTTTCAAATGCACCGGAATCAGCTGTAAATATGACCTACTAATTTGAACACTTTAGCTTTCTTTCTACTCACAAGTATAAACCTCAAAATGTAAAACAGCAGATACAGCAAAATCCTTCAGTTCATGAAATCTGGTGAGCAAAACCCTTTAGTTCATGAAAGCTGATGATCAAAACCCTTTAGTTCATGAAAGCTGGTGATCAAAACCCTATAATTCATGAAATCTGGTGAACATTACCTGCTCCAACTACTTTATCAATGGAGATATTAGAAGCATCTAGTTCCTTGGCAAATTCATGCACAGCTTGATTGGGATCTTCATATGTATGTGGGTCGACGTAAGTTCTCAGGCCTGGGAGTTTTACTGTGTAAAAACAAATTCAGAGAGAAAATGTTACTTAGACTTAATGAATCCTTCGCAAGAAAGCTCATGAGACAACAGAAATCAAATCAATAGAAAAAAGGGGCATACAGCTTTTCCAAATCAAACTGCTTTTGATCAAACTGTGTAAAGCCAGAGACACTAATGCACAGAAGTCTAAAAACCAATCTTAAATATGTCTGCACTTGCCATATTAGACTGCTTTTCAGATATTAAAATACTACCCACCTATTCCAACTTGCTATATTTAGATGCTGCAAGATATTGCCCCTATCGCTGTAACACCAGAGACAAGAAACAAAATGTGTGATGCTACAGTCAACCTGAAGAGTCCTTAGGAATATGCTAAGGAGAACACATCAACTCGAGCTTTTTCTTTCCAAGTTCTCCATCAAGGTGCATAAGAAAAGAAAATTATACACGAACAAATGCATCTCTGCCTTAATCCCTCTGCTAGCATATACAAGGATGGCAGCCAGTTGTTCTTATTATTAAAGTCTGGTTGCACTGCTCAATTTTCCTAACATCCGTGTTATTATATTATCCCCCTCTACAGTTTTCTGGCCAGGGGTTGTTCATTTTACCTGGGGCAAGTTCTAGTTCAAATGACTGAACAATTTTAAGGGCAGTTTCAAGCTCTCCACATCTCTTCCTCTAGCAGGACCGGGGATGGGAGGAATGTATTATTATTCACAACCTTTCTCCCCAGCAGAGATGCTGAAGGCAAAGCATAGCTTCATTCCTCCTCCCCAGATCAAGGCCCTACCTGTGCATGAACACAGTACCTTGGCGTGTCTGCCTCTGTGTTCATTTTAGAACACAAAGGTGTTGTGTTAACAAAAAGTGAAATAATTGTTGCATCCAGCTTGAAGTTTTCAGCTTCTGACACAAAACCTGCATTCCTGGATATGGATTCTAGACTAGTCTAACAGTACCAGTTGGTCTTGTAAAAGATATTACCTCCTACAAACACTGCTTTAACCCACTCAGGAATATCCGTTCCAGCTCGGCATTATTATACTACATCAATTGTTCACTACCAGAATAGTTGAAACCTTTTTTGCAGGTGGGGAAAAATACTTTTGGGCCATTAGCTAGAGCCCACCGTTGTTTGGTCAAACCAACCCCCAGTGTATGGAAAATAAATAAGTAAATACATGAAATCAACTTGATGGAGATTTATTGGCCTCAGGATTGACAGAAATGATAAAACCAAGTTCCCAAGTTCATTGCCTCTATAACAATGCAAACCAAGAGCCATGCTTTTAACACAAGGACTGCGTGCGTGCAGCATTAAATGCCGACTGCGTTTCCTTCGAGAGCCTGATGATTACTGAATTACTTGCAAGTAAACCAAAAAGTAATTGGCTGTATATTGCTGTTGGTTAAAAAGCTTGTAAATGCTCCTTTCCGTCCATGCTGGATGCACGTTACAGGCTCCCTTGTACCCCCAGTAAAAATAATTAAAAGCTTCTGCACTGTGGGGTTTTTGGCTGCAGATTTTTAACGCTGACCCTAGAGGTTCCCAAGATCAGGTGATGGTGACTGCAAGGAGAATAATCCCTTCACACCAATAATTAAGGACAGCCTATATAGTAACTGGGTTCTGTCATGAAAAACAGATAATAAACACATGCACATGTGTTAAGCTGTACTACTTTACAGCTCATTCTGTGCAAACATTATAATTTACATTTTCATTTTAACAGCATGAATTGCCCTAAAGGTAGCAAAAAAATAGAAAGGGCCTAGCCAAAGAAGGCAAAGGGAGAGGATCTGAGGAGGTAAAACGTTTTTGCTCCTTTGAAGTAATATTAGAGGATTCGTAATAAGGCTGCAGGGAATAGGTCATGGCTGGAGCCTTTTTTAAAGTAATTCAGAATAAACTGACCGAAATAAACCAGCTGCTGTACTTAAGATGCTGAAAGTTTACGACAGCCACGGAAGTGACTTTATCCTTTTCTTTAGTTCATGGGAGCAATTTTCTTATTCCTTGAGAAAGACTGCAATTTGGTAGAATAAAGTTCCAACAGCCACACATGCACATGCATACAAATCCCAACACAAATACCTGCAGAAATCAGTAAATCATTTCCAAGGATTTCCAACAGAAATACCATGGTCAGCTCTGTTCTTACTACGCAGTGAATCAGCATGGCACTACTCAGAAAACAGTACATAAATATCTACAGCCAAATTAAAAGCAATTTAATCCGCAGGAATTTAACAGCACTGACATGTTTAAGCATAGCGATTGCAACTTTCCATTGTGTGGGAGTAAGGAGAGCAAATTTTGACCTGTTATTTGTCTGTGACACTTTTTTTACTGGCTGCTTTTATTTTATAACCTCATTAAATTTGGATGATGAAGCATTAATTCTATGGGCCACATGTAACCGTATAGGGTTTTTTTGAGACTAGTTGGTTAGCAGTTGTTGAGCTGCACACAGCAAAGCCCTCTGGTACAGCTTGTGTATCCCCTGACAGTGCAGGGGAAGGAGCACACATGTTGTGGATAGACAAGCTCATGGCTCTCAGGAGATAAGGAAGGGCTCCAAACTTAAAATAATAATAATAAGAAAAGTCAGAGAACAGTTACTCCATTGTCATGGGGATTAGGAAGTAGTTCTAATTTCCAACTACTGCAGGTAAATCCCTTGTTAAAACGTTAACTCAATTATATTCGGTGGGGAGGCATCTGATTATGGCACCAAGAGCACTTTTATTGCCGACGATACAGCGCCACTGCTGCGTGAAGAAACCCCATGCACATTAACCTTACAATATGCTAAGCAATAGATTCAACGTGATCTACATGGTATAGCAGGATACTTATGTAGAGCTTAAACGGTTTTGAAGACAAACTACTGCTTCTTAGTGAAAACATGCTCATTAGACACCAAGAATCCTGCGGGTGAGAAAAAAAAGAAGGAATTTTCCAGTCTTGGTGTTTATGAAGGACATTCTCTTTGCCCCATAAAGATGAAAAATAACCAAAATGCAACTATAAATCCCCCAAGAATAGCTCCCCAACCCCAGTCAGGAGTGTTAAACCATCACCTTCCTCTCCCCTCAACTTCTATTTTCTTTCTTTTTTAAAGAGAGTATGGACTGAGCTTCTAGTCCTCACAAACCACTGCTCCTCTGCTGTGGAGAAGTGCTGCAGGGTTATGTACAGTGCAGAGGGAATACAGGATCAGAGAGGAGCTGAAATACTGCGGGATGACATTCCCCTCTATCCATGGGCCACAGCAGGCTGCTTCTTCCTGGTAGCCAGTACAGGTGCCCAGGCTTAGAAAATCAACACTCCTTTCCCTGAGTGTCTGCTGAATAGGATCTTGCCCCATGCTGTTCCTTTCAGAGGGCACAGCCAAATGACCCAGAATAGCCATGAATAAAGTCCTATTTAGCCTTAATAAAAATAGGCAGAGAAACATCAGAAATAGACAGGCTTCAGGTCTGGCTTTTGAACACATTTCAAAAGTAACCCAGATTCCTCAGGATGAGCAAAACTTCACACCCTCAACTACATACAAAAGACAATGGAAGTCAATAGAAAAGCTCTCTTGTTAGTCCTAGATGAGACCCAGAGAAAGCACAGACATAGTCATCCTTGCAAAGGGCAAATCAGGACTTGAAAAAACACGTTTCAAAAGAGAGCTGGATTAAAAATTCCCATTAATTTGTGACATCCTTGCTGATGCCAAGTAGTTATTCCTAATTTAAGAAACTACTCCAAGTCACTTTTCAGACGGCTTAGAATAATTCCAAACTACTATTGGGTCAACTTTGCCAAATGAGTAATTTTCACAGTCCTTTCAGTAGTCCTCAGGACAGGTTTCATTGATTTTATATTTTGCTTTGTAAAGAAAATGACATCTCTTAGACTTCATACAGCTCATAATGAGGAAGCTGAAGTTACACCCCGCATTTCAGTAATGCGCAGGAATCAATATCACATTACTAACCACATGCATTGCTTGAACGTAGTGATGTTTTGCTCATTACTACTCTGAACACATATGAAAGAATTTGAAACAAAGAATAATTGTTTGGGGAAAATCTCCCTACCCACAAGAGAAGCGATAATTCTCTTCCCAATTTCACCTTGGTTTCAGTGAGGTATGACTTTTTCTTTTTAATTTGAAAAATGCCAGTTATCTAGGGGATGCATTCAACAGATTTGGAAGCATGAAAAGGCTTCAGTAACTTACAATGGCCATTCCCAAAATGGAGTCTTTTCTCATCAGTGCCATGCTTAGACTTCTTGTATCCACAGAATCTACAAGCAACAGAGGGAAAAAAAACAGGGAATTTTATATGTTAACTGCAGGTGGAAACAGAATAAAATGTTTCTCCTCCACAATTAAATGCCTGTTTGAAAGTTTAATGATATTTACATTCTCTGTGCCTCATAGAGGCATGTTATATTCTCAGGGAATTCGAGGAAATTGGCTAATGAGAGGATTTGTTGATTTTTGACCCCTACAGTTTAATTTTACAATTGCCTAAGAATGTGTTTATAGCATTTTTTAACAACTGCTGTATGACTGGGGCTGCTAACGTTAGCGGGCTCATTACCTAGCACGAAGCGGCAGTCAGAGCTGCTGGGCAGCAGACAAAGGAGAAGGTACAAACAAGCCATGCTACTGCCCGATGACACCCAATGTGCCGTGCTCATCAAGGCCCCTCGGGGAAATCGGAGCTGGAGCAAACGTGCAAACCAGAGGATAAAAACTAACCTCCCAATCAAGACGTACACCACAACTGTGAGGAGGATAATGGCTACTGCCGCTGAAATGGCAATCATTACCACCTGGCTGTTCTCGCTGGAAATGGAGAACGCTGCAAAGTTAACACAAAAACATATAAGTAACCCCTGCAAAACATAATGCTGATTACATCACAGTTGACACTTGTACATGGAACAAAGTCATCACTACATAGCATTTGGTCCCTTGCCAAAGATTTAATCTAGTAAGTAATTTTTCATCAGACAAATAAATACAAGGGAAGAAAACAAAAGACTCCAGCCATCTTGGATGGTTTACCAAAGTTGTTTCAACTACTGCAGATTTTTACTCCTGCTGATTGTTAAACTGATACTTAAATACAGACATACATACCATGACATACATATGTTTTGTCATGGTCAGTAAGGAACTTCTCCTTGGCAAGAAATCCCAGCCAGTCAATAATTGTCACCCTTATTCTCATTTCTGGATGATGGGAAGTGTTTTAATGAATTAAGCTTTCCAGTTAAGCTTGACAGCATCCCTGTGAAGGTTATGAAAAGGAGGGCACACAGAGGCAGAGAGAAGGACTATGCACAGTTAATCAATGTCTATAGGAAAAAGAAAGGTGATCTTCGGCCTTAGAGTGGATGTTTCCCTTTGGTCCTTAAGCATGGAGCTCTGGTGTGCTAGACTGCTTTAGACAGATCCTTTAGATCTTAGGTGTTATGAACAATCTTCAGTAGGCACCTGAACTTCACCAAGCACAGCAGAGTTAGGCTCCTCAGCTCTATTCTTCAAGTTAGCTGTCCAAAGAATGCTGAAAGTTAGCACTGCTTGTCCCCCAAATTAGACAATTTGGGTATGTGACTCCTTGGAGTGACAAAATTCCCCTTGGGAAGAAGCCTTTGCCTGTTATAGACCTACAACTGCACTCCTGTTGTTATGATAACTTGGCAATAGGAACAAAGTCATGTGGTTTGCTGTCTATCTGTGTAACTTGTACGCTTGTTTATTGAGATGTGCACCATTGCCTCCTGTCACCTTCCACATTGTCAGACAGCTACCTTTTTCTTTTAATATTACTTTGCAGAGAAAATTCATTAAGCTCTACCACTGCAACTGATTTTTTTCTCCTTGTTTTACTTGTTTGTCTTATTTTGCGTTCCAGTTTCATCCAGTAAGCCAAAGCTGCATGTTACTGCAACAGAGATCTATATCTTCTTCTTTAAAGAATAAGCTTGTTTGCTTTTCAGAGTAAGAGTTGAAATGGAGGAGGAATAAGTCAGGATGAAATATATAACATATCTCAAAAAATGAACGATGCCAAGTAAAAGACCATTTGGATTCATGCTACTCTTCTTGGGTAAAAATTTATCACTTTTAGTGGAGTACTTTTTATACCATGGGTTCTCCAGCCTTAGCATGAGTACATGAATAAGCCTTCTGAAAGCATATCAGAATTATAGTCCTTAGTTGTGTTACAACTCTGAACAGCAGATCTGCTGTGAAAGCCCAACCTTCTAAAAAGCGAAGTCTGATTGTGCATCATCAATCTACATCAGTAACTGGGTACCCAAGCAAAGGCTGACTTTTTGATGCATTAATCCACTTTCAGCTTCTAACAAAGAGAATGTCTGACTTACTATATAGTACCAAGTGATGAGAAAGTAACATTCAAGACTGAGTTCCATTAAGAGTCTTTCTGGAGCTCTATTAAGAGTCTTTCTGGCATAATAAGAGAATTTATAAACAATACCTATAAGTACATCAGTTAGATAATGTTAAAAGCAGTTAAATAAATCTAGGCATCAGAGGAAAGAAAAAAGCAGTACCAGACCACTAAATATCTTCCCAAAGGCCACCCAGAAGTGTTGTGACAGGAAGAAGGGGAGACCCAAACAGCCCAACTGCCTGACCAAGTACTTAACTGAATGACTATCCCTCCTGATCTGTGCATATTAGTTGCATCTCAAGGCTACATAGGAGACATCGACAATGCTCTGCAATAGTGTGGCAAATTACACACTGACCCGCAGGAGTAATGGACCAATATAATATTAATTCTCTGGGAGCAGGGGTTTATAGTCCATGGGCCACAAACTTGGAATAGTGTGAGGCTGTGAATCTGTTTTTCTATCAGACTTCCTCTTCCTTGGCAGGAGCCGTGGTCTAGCAAGGTATCAATTCAAGCACAAGGCAGCGGTTGAGTAGGGAATGAAAGAAAATACCACCTGTGATAGTCATGGTATACACTTTATAGCATGTTTCAAGTTTAATGATAAAATATAAAGTTATATAGTACTGCTACCCAGAAAGACGAATCATAAATAGTTATGAGTTGCATTTGCTAAACTAGAAAAGGAGTGAAAGCAGCTATTCAAATCAGTCAGCAACTGGGCAGGATGTCAGCACAAACCATTTGAACAAATACATACAATCTGGACTGGTTTCAAATTCAAACTTGCGGCTGTTTGTCCCATATCCAGCTGCAGTTCGGGCTCGAATTTGGAAGACGTAGGTGGTATCAGGTTTGAGGCCACTGATGGTAACATTGGTGCCTTTGGCTCTCAGGATAGTATAGCTTGTCTCTTGTTCCTGCTTTTGGGAAGAGAAGTTATCAGATTAAAACCATACCCTAAAAAACAGAAAGCAGAGGTGGCTGCACAAAATTACTACAAGTCACCTGGAGAGCACTGCCATGTTTTCTGGGTATTTATGGCCTGACAAATGCTTGTGCAGTCTTTCATTTTCAATCTGCTACAAATCTTTTGATTAAGAAGAAACCTAAATCATTAGAGCTCCTCCGGCCTTCTGCTGTAAATCAAACACTAGACAGGCTGAGTATATGACATTTCATTAAATGGCTTTGCATCATTTTGTCCATAGTCTGTAATACAACAAGAAAATGAAGATTAAAATATTACTTAAAAAAGGTCATAAACCAGATTTTTCTGCACTGAACTGGAAGTTGTAACAGTCTAACTTAGACATTTTAGGGCCCTGCAGAGCCATTGCAGGATGCAGTTTTTACTGCCTCACGTTTTACAAGACAGCATCTACCTTTATAACAGTCAGAAAACAAACTCCTCTCAGGTTCCTCACCTCAGGTCTGCGAACAGGAGAGTATAACTGGTTTTCTATTATGCTATAAAACCCGAGATTGATGAGTCCATCCTCATTTGGGCAAAACCCCACTGAAAACTTCCTCTTGAATGAGTCTTAGCTTTAGAAGCCAGAAAGGAAACGTGCTTTCTCCTTACTGCTTTTTGTTAAAGAGCAAGGCATGTGCCCAGTACCCATGCTACACTCACACACACCTAATAACCACGTGTTTCTGGCATAATGGCTTTTAATATAAAACAAGAAATTGACCGTTTTGTAATTCACCGAGTTCACACTGTGTAAAAAGCTAACCCTGATAAAAGTGCATCTCAGTCCCACTGTAAGCACCTAGTCTAAAAATTTAGGCATGCATTTGGAGCCTGAGGTATTGCTTATATTACTAAAGCCATCCTGTACCAAAAGAGCATTTTTGGCTTCCTAAAAATGGCAGCTGGAACTGCCTCAGGAAAAATCTTGGACAGCAGCCACACATGTGGGGAACTGTGAGAATCTTGGCTATTCAGGTTCCCCACCATAAACTTTTTTATTCTGGAGGTGCTGGGGACTTCATATGCCACACTTTTACTTGGCACACTCTGAAATACATTAATACCATTGACTTTTGCCTGGTTGAAAGCAGAAATTGCGTTAAGTTAATGCATGTCGGATGCAGACAATCTCACCTCATTCCTACTATCTGTTATGGCACTGCATTAGCCTGTAAGGTAGTGACATTTTAGCTTTGACAATGCTAAAATGCCAATGCACAAGTATGGAGGTTGAAAAACACTCAGCATAACTCAATGTCAAAGCCATCCCTCCACCATGTGAAAAGTTCAACTGACTAGAGTTGGTTTAGTGTGCTTGCTCTACAGTGCTGCCTAGAGTAAGAAAGTTAGGTTTATTCTAAGCTAGTAGGTGGGTATCAGAAACTGTTCACTTTGGTGCTACAGAAGCCTAAGTACTCTTGGCAGTCTTTGATATAAATAGAAATAGAAACCTTGACACCATAGCTAGGGAAATTCTCAATCTTCACATAGTATTCAACATTATGCCATTACACACAGGACAATAACAGTGAGGGGAATGGGGTGAGGGGAATGGGGTGAGGGGAATGGGGTGAGGGGACCGGGGTGCGGGGAACGGGGAGAGGGGAAAAGCAGCTAAGTGGCTAAAATTCACTGTCCAGAATCAAAACCTCAGATAGGGTGAGTTGCACCTAATCTTCAAAGCATGACTATAAAAATGTTTGCCATGGTCCATTCTGTTTGCATACTAAAAGTAAAAAGGACATGACCATTGGACCCCCTCATAGTTTCCCAATAGTCTGAAAAGTTTGTTATAAATTCAGGGGAGAAAACACATTCTAAGGAGCATATAGGTTTGTGTGAACTTCTTTTTGACCTAACAAAGGCCCAGTATTATAATTTGCAGGATTTCCTTATCTCATAATTCAGTAGAACACAGGCAACCATTTTAATTTCAAAGGCATAATAATCTTGTCTTTAAAACATAAAAGCTTTTGTGTATGTTATGACTGCACATTCATTTTGATCTCACTTCAGGCTGCTTTTATGAAATGCAAACATTTCCTTCTTGTACAGATACATACGTGCAAGGGAAAAAAATAGTCATGGCCTGCCTGTTAATAATCCACAATGGAACTTGGAAAATAAATGTTTAAAACAATGGTATGGAGGATGTCATGGTATCTTAGTTTATGGTCAGCTTTTTACACACATATTTTGTAAGTCATTTTTTATTTTACCAGTAATCAAATCAGTGAAACACCACATAAAAGCCCAAGTTTATCATTCTTGGGGCTGAAGTAAAACTTTAGAGCTACAACACTGTAGCTGCCATAAGCAGAAGGAATATACAAAAAGGAGTCAGTCTTTGCCAAGCAGGCCTTTCATCAAACACTCAGTTTGATGATAAATTTGAACTTGGACACACAAAGTGTATTCTTCCTCAATATGTCTGCATAGTTTACCAGGCACAGTCTTCACTGGGAAGCAAATCCCACTATTGTGTCTCATTTGCAAATAGCATTTTATAATTTTAAACTATGCTTCACAAAAGACAAATTTGGGATACATTTAAAATCTATAGTGGCAGCACTAGTGAGAGGGAACAGCATGCAGATTTCAGATAAGCACAGTAAGTGTTTATATTAGATGAGGAAGAACATTTTCTCCATCAGCTGCGTGTAAACTTGAGAGGCCAAAACCAGACTACACATCTTGGGGAGGAACCCACAGTGCAGATACCACTTCACCTTATTGTCAAGCATGAACTGTTCGTCGATATGCCACTTCCTACAAACCTTGTGGAGCATACAGAGCTCCCTACTCTCAAAGTCAGATTAATAACAGTTTTTAAAGCAACTAAGTGCATTTGCATATAGTTTACTTTATCAGCCTCAGAAAGAACACAAACTGGATATCGTTATTTATTCGCTGGATTTAACCAGTCTGCTGAGCACATAAATTTCAATGATGACAAAGGCAAATCTGTTTTACTAATGTGAGAATGCAACTAAATTTCATTCATTGTTTGCAGCAGACTGCACCTAAATAAAGTGTGTGGATTTTAGCATAAGCGTAAGCCACCTATTTAAATGAAGCAATTAAGAGTTTATGTGTGGTATTTAGGAGATGCTTTTTTTGTATCTTTGCATGAAGAGATATTCCTTCCAGAGAACGTAATTATGTAAGCAAGACAATGAGGAAATAAACTATTTCCTTGTATAAGAAAAAAAGTGTGTGTGTGTATATATATATCAATACACACATATATATACACATACACACACACACATATATATATGGCTTTTTTTATATGTAGGCTTTGACAGCTGAGATGTTTAAAATCCAGCACAGCATTATGGTCTGAACTGAAGTGTCATTTGGTACCATTAACTTAACATAAAATGTTATGCCCTACCATAAAATAAATGCCTAGAAGTTCCATACAGTATTCTTCTGAAAGAGGATTTTATTTCTTTCGAATGCTTTGAATAAATAGTAACTGGGGCCTCATAACTAAGCCCTATAGATTTTTACACAAAATACAATTCTATTTCAAACACTGAAACTGAAAAACTGCTCCTCTCAGTTCATAACATTATGCATTAAAACCCCATACGTTCATTCCAAAGAGTTAAAAGTTTCCCGAGACTGTAGCTCCTAATTTCTCTAGAAACACCATATAAAGCTCTATTCTCTCTTGCTTACACAAGCGCAATCACCGGTGAACAAAAACCCTAACAACTGAATACGTTGAAGAAATGGAATCTTTTCCACTTACTTTATGCCAATAACACATTAGAAAAACTATACGATATCATAATTTAGATACAGGAAATTCTGTTTTTATTCCAAATCTATTCTAACATCCTGAACATCAGTAACACCCAGTTGCCCATAAAAAGCATGAATTCCTTGAAATTTAAGAACAGCCTAGCAAAATCAAAAAGCAATTAAAGAAAATTGCATGGACAAGGTACATGACAGAATTGGGCTGTACTATTCTACTAATTCTGTATTTATTAATTTCTAAGGGATTATAAAAGGTAAGGCAAGTAAAAAAAAATCAAACAGGAGGGAAATAATGGTTCAACATAAATCATCTAGCAGCAATCAGGTGTGACATGTCAGGATAAATACGCCAATAGCTAACTGCATTTCCTAGCAGCTGACACTTAACAGCAGCAGGGCTTTTGATGAGCACAACCAAGATGATTTTTGAAGCAGAAAATCAAACGGATGGGACCAGTTGAAAAAGAATGCTCTCTTTCCAAAAGAAGAAGTGACTGGGGCTGCTTAGAGATCTCAGACTAAAAAGCAGCATCTTCCAAAGGTGTTTGGATGAGTAATGAAGGGTAACAGCAAAGCATGGGCTGTTCTGGCCTCAGGTAAGCTTAACACAGTAGTAGTTTTCCATCTTTTGCAATCTGCAGTGCTAAAATAGGCACTGGATTAAAGCCTCCTGACAATAGATTTGCTTTGCTTAGTTACCTTTCTTAAACCCTGAGGAACAGATTTCTGACTCCTAAGGGGCTGCAGAGCACACATCAAAAACACTGGTGTCAGAAGGTTGGGTTATTGCTCCAAATGGTCTGGCTCCTATTGTCAAGCAGTTGCCTCTCTGGTTTAAGAAAGCTGCCTGGTGCCTACTAACTCTTGATCACAGACTTCAAAGGGAAGAAACACATGTGCAAGATCAGCCTCATAAGACTGGTTGTCTTGGGAAGCTGTCTTATGACAACCAGTTGCTCCATAAGACTAGATATTATCAGTGGGAATAGAAGCATGTTTCTATTACATATGATATATATACTATATATCACATATATATATTACATATCAGACTGTGCATACAACAGTACTGAATGGTGACAATTTCCTGGAATGAAAGAAGCCAATTTCAGTGCAGAACAATTTTCAAAACACAGAAAAAAAGCCCCAAATACAAACATAAAACTTCTCAGTTTAATTAAAGCGAACTAAAAAGCACACAAGGGGGAAAAAAGTCTTCTCCCTTTGGAGCAACTAAAACCCAAGGTTTTACTTGCTCCAATGCCACAATGCTCAACATAGGCACGTGATATATACTGCACTTCATGGCACTTGCACAGAGCCCCCCCAGCAAGGACTTACACCTGAGGAGACTGGAGGTTAAGCTGAGAAGGGGCTGCTGAGGCTCCTGGAAAACAAAGGTATCCGCAGCAGCAGCAAGGTAGGTTTCAAATGAAACACAAGTTAATGATGCAGAGAAACAACCTGACCCATGCAAACCAGGCTGAAGTTCTGGGGTCATTCAGGTGTTGGCTCTTTGTGAGGTAAAGAGCTCTTCCAAGCCATCTTGGAAGCTGTCCCAAGTACATCTTTCCTTAAGAAATGTGGAAGCGCTCCCAAATAATTCCTACATCCTTTCACTGCTGAGGATGTAACAAAAAAACCCCGAAGTGAAAATCCACAGGGTACTGCTCTATAAGGTGACACTGAAATGAAATGTTTAGGAAGATTTCCTTCTTTCTCTTTCAGCAGTAGGTATGTTTAGACTTTAACCAAGGTCTCTGAAGTTTCAAGTGCTCACCATAACAACCATCCCCAAATCAAATGGTGTAATAATCTGGGAGAAACATTTTCAGCATACAGCCTTCCAATCCCTATTCTTCAGCTGATGATCATGTGTGGACTATCAATAGCACATTGCACCACTGCTAAGCTCCATGAGAATACTTCCTAAAGATTAACTGAATACCCATGGAGTCATCTTAACTGCAGTTTTTAAGTGGATATTAGCACCATGTCTTCCTTGGTACATATGAAATATAAGCCTGATTCCTAGATATGAACAGCATTAGTAAATGTTAAGTAGATTAACCATTATTTGTGACGTTTTTTCAAAGTTTGTTGACTTCAGTAGCAATATATTGTACCAAAAGGTCTCTCTGATCAATCGAAATAGGGCTAATACCACCCTCCACAAGCTTCACAATTTCTGCCTTTTTTAATTCTACCAGTAAGATTTGCTGAAAGCCCCCGTTTTGTTATGAATATTCCTTTATTCCTACATACAAATCTACATAGGATGTAGAAATCAACAGCTGCAAAGACAAGAAAAAGCCAGTGAAAAGCAGAACCTATTTAATGGCAGATTGTCTTTCGTCTGTAGTTATTTACATACAATTGATGAGGAATTCGGTTATTCATGAAAAGAAAGAACTCTCATGGTGCAAACCAGCCCAAAGGATCACCCGTCTTTTTCCCAAATAATTTTTGGGTAAAAGATAATTGTGCCACAGGGAAGACCCAGCATATGGACGCTGACAAATAAATGTATGAACACTGACAGCATAATAGAACTGAGTAAGCAAACTGTACTCAAGGGAGGAGGGAAAAATAAAGGTATTACGGCGTGGCTGCATTAACTTCTATTTTTGTTTGATGTGTTTGAGGATGAGCTTGGTAGACAACGCAGCTTAGCAATTTCACTTCACATGCTCATGATGTGCTCCTTACCAAAACCTGAACAGTTTCAACACCTAATGTCATTAAGGCAGACAGTGAATGAACTGGGGTGCCCCTGAATCCTTAATGCAAGCAAGATGCAATAATTCCATTACAGAATTACTAGCACAAAAACATGCCCTTTGATCTTTCTTCCCACCTTCTCATAGTATTTGACCTCGTAGTCCAAGATGATCCCATTTGGATGTTCGGGTTCTTGCCAAGACAGAGACACGCTGTTCCTGGATGTCCTGTCTTTCCTTATAACTGTGATGGGGGACGGAGCTGTAAAAGGGAACAGGGGCAGGAGGAAAGAGAGAACAGCAAAATGAGTTTATCTCTGTTTCAATCCTTGGCAAAGAGCATTGTTTCCACTTTAAAAACTCATGAGCATAGGTCTGAACTTGTATCAACATTCAGCAGCTGGATTATAGTCCTGGTACACATGCCTTAAAGGATACTGGCTTCAGAGAAAATGAACTGAGATTTTCTGTTCGACTGAAGGACTAGTGGCAAGACAGCAGATGGTTTCGATCTGCTACTACAGTGTAAGCAATGAAATACATTAAGTATACTAAAATACAGAACAAAAAAATCAGTACTACTTATTTGTTGTAATGCTGGAGTATTATCATTACCAGATTGCATAACTCTGATAACATTTTCATATGCAAGTGTAAAATGGTGCTGGGATGCATTATGTACAAAGAGCTCCTGGTATCCACGGCTAGTAATAGCCATCAGCATACCACAGAATGCAGACTCTTTTATGACATTATTTGGTAAGCTCTCCAGATACAAATTGCTCCCATATACACTTCTCCTTTACCGCATTTCTTTGAAAACGAAATTCAAAGGAAAAAAATCCAGACTAAAAAATAACCTCATTTCTCATCTGTATTAATCAGCTAAGCATGACAATTGACTGCATGCCCCGGACTTATCCGCTACCCACAACTTGGAAGTACTACCAATGTTGCAGAAAAAAACCCATAATTACCTAAGATTCTTGAACATGACTTCAGCTTTAGACCACCCATGTCTATGGGTGTTGTAGCTCTATGTGTTGCTCCAAGACTGTGCCTACATTTCCTAGACTCACTGAAAGCTATGCAATCATTTAAAGTCTTGTTTTCTGTTTCTCTTGGGTTGCCTTCCTATTTCAAATGCTTCTCTTCCATTGCTTTGGCCAGAACTCATCAGATGATAGCTTACAGATCGCACATCGAAGGTTGTAACTGTCATTCAAAAAAAAATCTTTTACCAATAAATAGCCTTTTATCTTAACATGTAAAATAAATGTGTTTATACGTTCAACATTTTGCTATCCTAATAAAAAGCTCTAGCTGATCTAAACAATCTAATTCCAGCTGAATCCTATGAAGGTTTTACTGTTCATATAAAACTAGTTGCACTTCACAGGCATTACACATTTGCATGCCTTAGCCAGTGCCCTTTCTGGTTGGGTTTGCTTTCATGCAAGAGAGCGTGCCAGGAAAGCCAGAAAACCAAGAGCTTTTAATTCAAATCAATTTCTGAAAACTCATTCTGTGTTTGATTTTGCTGAGCTTCCATCAAAAACGCACTGTCTAGTCTTGAGTCCTCATCTAAATACAGGCATCCTCCTTTAACTGAGTGGAGCATCTAGAGCACTACATACACTCGCACAAGCGCATACGTGCATACACACTTCCACACTTGGTCTGAGTTGAAGCATATTCTCTAGGCAGTATTTTCACAGGACACATGGTTCACAATAGCTTTCTGAGACAATTAAAGAGTTGCAAAAGCATCCTAACTTAAATTACTGAAATCACACTTTGGAGAAGGGGTTTGTGTGTTTGGGTTTAAATAGAATGAGAAGGAGCCTTTTTCTGTTTTACTCAGACCTATGCCTACTGAAGAGTTGAAAAGCATGAGGGCAAAATGTACAGGATGGGTTTGTAATGAACATCTTTCAGTAATCCCACTTGAATTCCACTCAGGCACAAACCAGTGTTAGAGCCAAAACACAAAGCAGTTAGCTGACTGGACTGCTCTACTGTAGCCAGCTCTGTGTTAACTCATACACCTATGCTTGCTGCTTTTATGCTCTTGTGAGTAATTTTTATGTCTGAAATCAAGCAATCAATCTTCTTTTTTGTATGGGAATAGATTGCCAAGCCCAGTACTCCAGCTGGTAACACTTCCCATTAAGGTAACATTAATACAGATTTTATGAATAATTATTATATGATTAACAGAAATGGTTTTTCCCTTAGTAAATTATGGTAATTTGTGCTATAACACATTCTCAGGGCAGGCTGAAATAATCTTACTTGCTCCAATACAGATGTGCTTTGGAAAAAAGCTTTCTTCTAACACAGTATTAATTATTTTGAGCTCATTTGCACCCTTCTCTGCAGATGCTACCAGTAACTTATCTCACAGCAGCTTATTAGGAAAGCATCTGCTCTGCAGTTATCAATAACATAAAACATTCATATACGTTTTCTAAGCCCTAGGGCTTCCAAAGCTGCTTGGAAATTATACATACAGAGTATCTGGAAGAGACAGCATCCTACCACGTGGACAAGAGGAGGGGAGATATAAAATCATAGGAAACACAGAGTTTCAGGCTCCTTTGACCCCCATGTGCAGAACAGAAACACAACATTGCATACCAGCACACTCCAACAGCTACTGAACCTCTGAGTTATGTATTCCATACATTCCATGTTTAAACAACCACCTCATTTTAACGATGTGGATTACAGAAGTTACCTACTTTTAAGGCATTAATCTTCAGTGCACAAAGGAACAGTGTATTGAGATATTTTGGCGGTCAGTTGTTTTTTCAGAGCATAAACCATACTATTTGCATTCAGAGGGAAGTTATGCATTTGTGACTTAATTTTTAGTCTTGTGGGTTTTGTGGGTTGTTTCTTTATTTTATTTGTGGTTTTGTTTTGTTTTTTCTTTACATCTTGCTAAACTATCCTATATATCATCTGAGCATTTCAACATTGAAACACAAAGCATGCTAAAAATACAGACTCGATATGTAGGTCCAGATTTCATCATTTTCCTGCTGTTCCCATCCTCTGTCTGTTCACATTGAATTTTACAAGCGATAGCTGACTTTGATTTGCCTCCGTGTCTCTGTTGATAAAACAGAGCCCTGGAGAGGACAGCCCTCGCAAGGACCTCTTTCCCAGCAGTTCCTCTCCTGGCACTATGTCAGGTTTACAGCTCTTTGAAGCACGGGAAAACCAAACTGTGCTGCTCCTGGGATGACTTCAGCACTGGGACCCCTCTTTCTGAAACAAGCGGAGTTGAAGGGATCAAGGATAAATACTTAAGTAAGCATCCCTGATAGCCAGCCCTGCAGATCCCAGTGCATGGGGGCAGAGAAGGGAGCTGGGATCCTGTGCCTGGAGGGGGCTGCCACTCAGCACAACCTGTCACAGCTGTAGCCCTAATCTGCCTTTCCTCAAACCAGACTCTGCTGTATGCCAACAGATAGAAGTGGTCTGGCTCTTCTGCTCTGTCTGCTGCCCGGTACAACTGAAGTCTGTCTGTCTCTCTCTTATTGAATTGTTTCTTTGCTTATACCCAGAAATGACTCCTCTACTAACACATGCGATTGCCTGACAAACACATGCCACACTTTGGCTTGACCAAGATGCCATAAATGGTTTCAAGATTTTCCCTTCTTAAACTAAGGGACATTCAGATTGTGGAAAACCAGAGTACTAGAACAGACACTTTAAATGTCTTCAGCTCCCACTAACACAACCAATTTTGTACTATGGCTTAGCAAATAATGACACATTATGAAGCTTTTTGGAATAAATTGAAGGTTTACAAGTTATATCAAAGCATCAATAGCAACCCAAACTTATGATAATTTATTATTTAGAAAACATACATTTTAAGATAAAACTTCAGGAAACTACTTTTTTAGACTAAGAACTTGAATAAAGGCTGCTTTGATGATTTTGGGATAAATCCTATGGCTCATACACCTCTGTGTATTTACATTTTTATTGGTGTTATGATTAACGTATATGTACTCTTCTTTATTCTTCACTGAATAAGAGTTGGGTTTTCTTATAATTAACTTTAGGCTTGTGTGCCCACGCATTAAGCTGTTTACATGCAACGCATGCAGAAGTGTGTTTATGCATCGCACAGCTACTATTTGTCTGGTACTCCAGCCTAACTGGTTTATGACTAGTTTAAGCAGTTAAGATGAACAGTCAAAACTCCCTAAAGTTCCGAGGGGAAATGTACTTTGAGCGCTCAATGTTGTTAGGTAGCATTTGTGACAACTGGGAATGCTGATGTTGAAAAGGTAACAAATGCAATGATCCAGGGAGCTTAAACTCACAAGTGTAAATATCTCCTCAGTCATGACTATTAAAGGTGCTAGCAAATAACATGAAGGTTGTAGCGGAGATGACAATAAAACTCTGCTCAAAGTCATTTCCCAGTGAAACTGACCCCAACAGATCATTTGTTTGTCTGCAGTTTAATAGCAGCTGGAGGATTGGCTTTTTCCTTATTCCTTGTTATTGTTTTCATATGTGACTGGCTTACAGATGCATAGATATATACTGGAAGAAAACTCCCTGTCCTTTGACACAGAACCCAGCACTTGGGAAGCCATGTGTGTAAAACTGCTGAAACATTTAGAGTCCTGCTGTTTCTTGCTTAGGTCTCTAGATCACAAATTCAATTTTAAGGAAGGATTTCATTCCAAAATGACCATGGCCAGCCCTCTTCTCCTGTCTTTTGCTTACAACCAGCTATCAGAACGTAAGATATTCCAAGCTATGATGAAAGATGGTTATCAAGAACATACCTGAGCCGACAAAACTGACTGTATTACCCAAATTGCAACAACTTCTGCCCTACTGAATAACTGGAAGGTTTGCTTCTCTTTCTTTAGAAAACTGATGATATTACTATCTAATCATACTACTGTAATCTAATATACATTTTCTTTCATGTCTGTGGTGCCCCTAGGAGGTGATGTGGAACAAAGGCAATAAATATGACAATCTGAACATTAAATCTGCAGCTTCTGACAGTAGGATCCACTGGGACCCAACCCCAAACCTGTTTACATGACCAGCGTCCAAGCCACAGAACTATCATACAGGTCATAGTGACAATACCAATGTTTGACTGAAGAAATGCATCACTCAGAAGCAGTTTCTCGAGCAAAGCAAACTGGAGTCACAGAGTCAGGATACCTGAGGGAAATTACACCAGTGCAAGCATCAAGCACGCATGCATGGCTTAGCCTGGCACCGGTCATATTGCTGCACACACACATTGCGCTCAACAACCCAACATCTGGTGTTTTTGTGAACCAACCTTTCTATCTTTAGATTTACCCAACCAACTACTAACCAGCATCCTATTCATGGCAGAGTCCTAAGTAACGACTCACAAAACAGAATAATGATGTCACATCTCCACGGCATGATCACATTAACATGACATCTGTATAAACTGTTACGCTTATCCTCAGACCCTTTACATCTTGTCTGTAGATTAACATCTATGGGGTTTCTTACAGAAGGGAATTGTACTATTTCAAGCCTTCTCTGAACGCACTGCTATTTACTTTCTCTATTGAGTGTAGTTTGAGGCACTGCCTCTCTCTACGAGGTTCTGCTGAAGCAACCCTGATCCCACAGGCACATTCCAAGGAGGGCCAGTCAGCATTGGGTCCCCAGCTGCCTCCCAGGAGGCAGGAGGAAGAGGAAACAGTCACACTTTAACAACACTTTGGAAACCTGCTAAACCCTACATGCTCCTCTTCCAGATACAATTACCCACCTCTTCAATGCACATGCAGACACGGTCCTTTGCCCTTTAATCTCCAGGACACATAGTTAAACTAGCACAGTATTTGTGTTTGTGTTGCTGCACCTTCTCCTTGAGCTGAAACAGGCTCAATATATTTTTTATGACTTGGGCTGTAAAATGTGACTCTATAACATCATTAGGTGACCATCAGCCAGAGCACAAACCACCTTCCCTGCTAAAGAAATCAGGCATTTGGGAGTCCAGCCATCCCAGCAGCAAGATGCTCAGGTCAGCTGATGGGACCTTCGCACCAGATCTAGGCTGGATCCTAGTAGGATACAATCATAAAGAAGCAGGTGAAAAGGTTTCCCATTTCCAGAAAAGGTCTATCAATATCTGAGTATTTACACATATTAAAATGTGGAACAAATAAAAATAGAACAAAACTTTAAGGACAAATAGAAGCAGGGTAATTTTTGATGTAATAAAGCTGTGTGGGGCAGCTGCGTAAGGAGTAAGTTCCTACCAGAAACAGGACAATTTTAACATCTGATTTGTTCGTGGCTATTTTAATGGGTAACTACCTGCATTATGGCATAAGCGCTCAAATGCATCTGGAAGCATGTGGACTCCAGCCTGTGGTTATAGCCTCCAGAGTGGCTGCAGGCTTTGCACAGGTGCCGTGAGAGAAAGATAGCAGGGAACTGAAAAAGGGAAAACAAGCAGGAATTATACTAAAGGGCAGCAGCTTGATTTCAATCTCAAGTGCAGAGAAAGGCAACCTTCTGGGCAGCAGCTGTCACTGGACAAGAGATTATCAGAGCTCATTTCTCACTCTTGCAAATAAATCCTAAATTAAAAGCAAACTCCATTAAGTGTTGCACACTCGTGTTCTTATTTCTCCCTCTTTTTATTGAGATAGCAAATGCCTTCCACAGAGCAAGCAAAAGTTATACTTGCTCATATGTTAAACACATGTGCAATAAATCATGGGAACGCCATGTCCATTTGGGAAGTATCAGGCTGCACAAGGCACTCACTTCAGAAACTGAAAATTATGGTGCCATGGCATTCACAGCTGTTATTTCAGAGAGGAGGCAAATGCTGTATATGCTTTCATAAGGATTCAGCCCAAAGGTACTCATAACACAAATGTTATTCTTTCTGTTCTCTGTTTGAGATGGTGATGGTAGGAGCTTTGCAATACTTCATATTTTTCACTGTATGTGTTTAAGAGCGTATCAGTTTAAAGTAAACAGTTTTGCTTTGCCTCTCCTTCCCCATTGTTACTTTGCTTTATAGAATGTTAGAGCCTCAGGCTTCCTGGTGTGAAGTTTTTGGAATGAAGAATTTATCCACCCAGCCCGTAACATCAAGAGTCAGGTACTGAGTGTGCTTGCCCTTGCCATGAACACTTAGTTATTTCTTCTTTATAGGACAGCACATCCCAAGGCTGAAACCAGCTTACATAGTTGGCGTGAGTCAAACCAAAGCTGCATGCATGTGAAGTCTGTAACACGCAGGGGTGCGTAACTCAAACTAGAACTTGGTTATATGCTGAAATGCCTTTAAAAAATAACTATTACATGAACAATTCCCATGGACAGGAATAGTCCCCAAACCCTAAGAAAAAAGGAACATTTTTTACCCAGCTGTTCCCAGCCTGCAAATTTTCTGTATGGGACAGCTTCAAGAAGCAAGGGAAGTTGATAGCTTTGTTTACCATCAACACAGACTGTTTCTCTCAGTGATTACTGAGAATGCTAGCGCAGATAAGTGAGAGAGACAGAAGTCTAGGGAATATTATTTAACTGAGTGCTAAGCATCCTGTTTACCTTTATTTTACCAAGCCAAGATATTAAATGAAAATCCATGTATAGCCTCATGTTAAAGACTGTAATAGAAGCGAGTAAACCATTATCCATTCATTGCTGAACACAATTTCAACATGACCTCTGGAAAAGGTAGCTAAAAGTACTGGAAGTGAAAAGTCAAAGCTGAGCCACAAACTTCCCCCGCGAACTTTGTCTAAGGTTCTGAGCATTCACATGAGCACTGTGTGCACACAGAAGACACTCACGTATGTCAGACTTTGAAGCCACAGCAGAGCTTCCTTGACATTCAGGGGAAAAGGGATCAAAGGCTTTGCAGGCAGAACGTCTCTAGCTAATAACAGGCTATGCATGGAGTGACATTGTTAAAACACTTCCCTTTTATATCCCTAAAGGAGGAGTTTTATTGAGTTAAAATGATCCTTGAATAGCCTCCGGGCTGAACTGTAAAACACATTTGAAAAGCGTAAAATCTTTATTTATGCCAGGAATGATTGAAAGTCTAAAGATAAATGTCATTCAAAAACCCAAGCATGTCCTAGGTATTCAGTGCATAAGGGGGCACAGCTGTAATAACAGTCAGTGAACCAGAGACTCCCTACATCATGTCATTAGCTCACTTTTAATAAGTCTATCTTCTCGCCCTTTTTATAAGGACCATAGGGAAACAAAGAAATATATCATGCCCCAAACATCTGTGGCTTTCTCAAATTGTCTCTTAGAAGACAGATCTACTTAAGGGACCTGTCTTGGGATATAGATTGTAAAGTCCACACCACCCTCTCTAAATATGGATTTTATTTAAACAGGGAGCATCACACATCGTTTGTGAGTTGCTGAAGACAGTGCAGACTAGCTTAACAGAATAAAGGCTGAACATAGAAATTGCATCGCAGTTCCTGCAAGTAATCAAAGATATATTGAAATAAAGCTTGGTGCTCAACTTGGTGCTGAATTTATTCCCATGAAGCCACTGATTTCAGGCAAATAAAAATCTATCTTTGAGGAGGTTTTAACAACTTTTCCTGGGAGCCAAGCGAGCCTTTGCTTACAACAGCACTGATAAATTTACTCTTTCTCTGTTCTAAATGCTTATCCTCCCAAGCTGAAACTAAAAGACGGCTTGAAATTTCCAACCTGCAAATGACACATGTAGATCAAGATATTAGAAACCAGCTACATCTACACCCTCTGAGACTCTCCTCCCAATGATCCTAATTTCTGTACCTAGCACTCAGGTTTGAACCATTTCCATTCCAGCCCCTTGCACAAACTCCATAGCGCCTTCTTGGTTACCTTCTCCTTAAACTTATCCCTTCTGTGTTTCAGACTCCTACTGCTCTTCTAGGGAAGCCTGAGATGGTATAGGGTATATCTGGGGGGTTTTTTGTTATTCTATATACTATAGCTGTGTGTAGATGCCTCATTTTGGACCCAGGGGTGGTTATTCTCTTTATGCTTCCTATATAAACAGAGAAAGGAATCAACAATTTTCAAGTGCACAACTGAATTGTGCGGAGACCAAAACCCAGGTTGAGGCTATTTAAGACACTTGTATAAGGAGCTTATTCACTTTCTAAAGTTACTAGGAAAAGACTAACGTCTCCAGGTGGAATTTAGCCTACAAAAGGCCTCTTTTGTTTCCTTTGCATTTCCTTCTACAGCAGGTAAGCAGATTCCTAGTTATACCCCAATTTAATTCTTTTACCTATCTGAATCCTATACAGATTCTGTGAAAGAGCTGACTTGAACTGAGAGCAGAGTTTGGGGAAGCCTCTTGTTACAACATGAGCCCTGTGTTCCTCTCCTGGTGTCAAGATATGCAACAGCACAAAACTCTCTGGAATTGATTTAGTATTGACATTGTAGATGAACTCAGTTGCCACTACCATTTGCAGCTGCACTGTTGAGACCTTGGTTTACGAGGCCTTAAGTCCTTAAGAGCTAACCAAACATAATACTGCATTTAAAACTGCTACCCTGGGCTCTTGGTGATTAAAAGAAAACAGTCTATTTTATTATCAAGCAGTCACACAAAAAAGACCTGAAGCATTAAAAGAAAAAAAGATTTGGGCATCAACATGGGTATAGTTGGAAAACACAGAGAATTTAATTATCTTCATTGAACTTCGTTGCTAATAATCATTTTGCTAGAGCCCTGAACATTGAATCATATTGGAAATAATAGAAGGGGTAAGAGCTCGGAAGATGCACATGCAAAGTTGGTATTTGGAGATAGAATATTCAGCCTAGTATTGAGTAGCTGCTCCATCCAGGAATACTCTTTTGCAAAAAGAGGGTCACAGACTTAATCCCCTTGTTCCCACCTACCCTGTGTACAGGCTTTTGATTTTGCTCATTCTCTCTGCTTTGCCCCTCTGTCCCCTCTGGTCTAACCTGGACAACATGATGACCCAGACCCATTTGAATATGGTACATGGAAATTAAAGATCTAACTGTGGACAAGCTCTCTTGGGACAGCAGTAAATATTCTGGAGCTTTCACAGTTCTTACAGCTAGGAAGCCCAAACCATCTTCAACATATATTACCTGTCTCCATAGTAAAACTGTACTAGTGTAATGTAAACTTGTTTAGAAACTAATTTGTTCAGATCAGTTCAAATCCCCAAATGTGCACTCTACCTTTAGAATGCCCCAATTAATTTAACATGAAAAAGTAGGAAAACCCCTAATTCTTAGAGTAACACAAGTGTGACTACACAGAGGTATGCGGTAATTTAACTGAAATGCTCAGATGCAATTTAAAACCCCATAATCAAGAATCCCAATATTCACATGGGGAAAGCAAACAGTGGAAAGTAGGTCTCAGTTTACTCATTGCTGACTCCATTTGCTATAGCACTGCAGCACACAATAATGCTATACAACACACACATGAGTACGATTGAATCATGCAGGCTCTCTGGTGAAAAAGCTTAGGAAGGAGGCAGTAACCCACAGGCAATTTAAATAAATCAAATCACTCTCTTTAAAGATATCTAGTCTTCTGGAGGCATTCTGTAAATTAAGCCAATCTTATGCTGTTTTCCATATTCATATATGCATAAACTTTATGTGCTCTGACAAATTAAAAAGATTTTTTTGAGGTTCCCATCACAAAATAAATAATAAATTAAAACCCACTCTACTGAATTTCTTTGAAGCAGGGATATTGAGGATTGCAGCCCCTCTGCACTCACAAGTTTTATTCTCTCTCCAACCTCAGTAAATACATGGGGACTTCACTCCCCCAGATTTCATTGAGAAGTCCTTGCTACATGGATAAAAAGGTCAGAATTAAATGAGGACAGGAATTACTGATCAGTCCCTTACCTTTTCTCCTTTGAGTCACGCTATCCTTTTTGCACACAATCATCACGCATGGATTGAGGTGGAAAGGGGCCTGTACAGATCACCCATTCCAACTCCCTGCTTTCAACAGGGTTAGCCAGAGCAGGTTGCTCAAGATCTTGACTAGTCAGGTTTTGAATACCACCACAGATGGAGACACTACACTCTCTTTGAGCTACCTGTTAGAGTGCTCAATCACACTTGGAGTAAAAAAGTTTCTCTTATGTTTGAACAGAATTTCTTGTACTTCAGATTGTGAGCACTGCCTCTCGTCCTATCACTAAGGATCTCTGAATAGAGCCTCCCTTAGTCTTTATACACACCACTTGTTTATATACATTGATAAGATCAACCTGAGCCTTCTCTTCTGCAGGCTGGGCAGCCCCATCTCCCAGCCTCTTCTCTCATAACAGATGTTTCTCTCCTTTAATCATCTCATTGACTCTTCGTTGCTCTTGCTTCAGTATATCCATGTCTCTCTTGTGCTGGGCTGGGGCTAAACCAGATACACCACATGTGGTCTCAACTATTGCTGAGTTGAGGAGAAGGATCACCTCACTTAACCTGCTGGTAGTGCTCTTGGTATTGCAGTCCCAGATGGTCCACCAGGACCTTCAGGTCCTTTTCTGCCAAGCTGCTTTTCAGCCAGTTGGCTTCCAGCATGTCCTGTTACATGAGGGGTTAGTCCTCCTCAGGGATAGGATGTACTGGAGTATAGGAATGCTAAAGATTGACTTGAAAATGGAATGCTGGAGGAAGCTTAACAGAATTATATTCTGGCAAGTTAGGAGAAGACAAAGACTGAGCTTCTTCACAGTGCCAAAACCAAGACTGCTGAGGAAATACTCTGTACCAATTTCACACATCAACTTACGCAACTTTGGGACACAGGCCTAGAATCAGAATGCTTTACAAACCAATTCTAACACCTTCTCCAGGTAAAATTAGAGCCTTTAAAGGTATTGGCCAGTGAATGCTAGTCATTTCTGACTTATCTCTTAAGCAGTTAAATAAACGTTTATCATTAGGTATATGCATATATCCAAGAGATGTATTTGGATTGTACTTGCACAGACATCGTAATTGTTAGATGTAAAGTGCAGGAACATAGCAAGGTTTATTTATTATCATTCACTTTGGGACTTCCCTAAGTTTCAACAAGCGAGGATGCTTTCAGTATTTGTTTAGTTTTACACAATAAATACAGCGAGAACTGTATTTATTATGTATTTGGCACACCACTATCATTTCGCTTGCATGAGTTTCTAGTTGTTAAAGCCAACAAATACAAAGCTAAACCAACCTAAGCAAACAGTTTAGATCAAGCAAACCACTTCTTGTATGGTGAACCTTCTCACCAGAGCTGCTGGGAGGAAGGGATGGGGACAGCACTGTGCACTGGAATACCAGTAGATGGCCAAGCTTCCTAAGACCTAGATAGATAATACCTGGTAACGGTACAGATTTTGGCAAGTTCTGAAAGTTCTCCTTGTCTCCTCTGGAGTACAAAGATCACTGCAGAGAATATGTCTATTTAAAGTGCTTTTAAGCCAATTATGTCCTTGGTTAAAATATACATCTTTTTGTTCAGCATTACTGAATCATTCCTACACCCTGTATGACAGTGTGTGATACCACAAAAGCAGTGACAGGGCAGAAGAAATGTTACTTTCTCACACACCATCTGCAAAACATATTCAACTCGTATATATCCCTAACCCTATGGCTATGTTTTCCATTGAAAAACCTCCTCTCGTTTTTGTAAACTGATTACCCAGCAGCATAATTGTATTGTCCCTATCTAATCTTACTTTCTTCAGTGAATTCCACACACAATTCCCATTTAATACCTCCTTGAGCAAGTGTGAGTCTTTCACTTGCTACGGCCATAAGGCAGAACCACCCTGACCTGGACTGAATGCCTCTTCCCTTTGGGAAGCTCCAAGGAGCAGACAATTTTCCCATCTTTATAGATAGATGCATTAAAAGAAGACCTAGATATCTGTGCCCAGACACCTGCCCATGCTAGCAGCAGGTCAGGCAGCATGGCATGGCTGGCACGGTACATTCACCATTAGCATGCCACCTCCAGGGTTACCAAGTTCCACATCCTCTCCCATAGCTGGCAGTAACCCTTCTTAAATGGGGTTGACTGGTGTTATTAGGGGATAGCATCTGCATGGTGCAACATACTGACGTGAGGTGGGAGCTTTCTTTGTGCAGCAGCAGAATGCTTCAATATGAGTTGGAGGAAGCTGTATCAGGCTGCACCTGAAGGGATAATCAACAAACTAAAAGCAAAAGGGCACATAATCCTATTTAACTTTCACAGCAAAGACAGAAAGACTCACAGGAATAAGAATTACTGGAGTGTCATACTTGTCTTATCATATATTGCAAGAGACCTTTTTGGTTGGGTTTTGGTTTTTTTGTCTTAAAGAGATTTTTCTCATTAACCTCTGCTGGAAGGAAAGGAAAACAAAGTGCAATAAAACTGCAGCAAAACTCAGGTCAGGCAGTTGGAAGAAAAAAACCAATCCATCATCTGAAATGATTCTGAATTTGCCTCCATTCAGGGGACTGGATCTTGGCTTTACAACAGTTTCGTACTTTAAACCATATTATCCTTCTGGCATTCACAGAAGCAGCAGAATCAAGGTCTGAATGTTTCAAACCTTACGAGTGACAGTGAAGGCACCTTTCCTTTACTTCTAGACCAGGCTTGAAAACTTAGTGACAGGAAAATCTTACTGAGAGTGCTAGTTACAGTTTTGAGAACACAGAGTCACTGCAAAGGTACCAACATCTAAGGTGACCCTGTCTGTGTGTGCATATATGGACATCGGTATGTAAACTGTAAACACATGTATGTATGTGTGTGGACATGGAGCTGTTGGAACAAGTCCAGAGGAGGGCCATGAATATGATCAGGGGACTGGAGCATCTCCCGTATGAAGACAGGCTGAGAAAGTTGGGGCTGTTCAGCCTAGGGAAGAGAAGGCTGCGTGGAGACCTCACAGCAGCCTTCCAGTATCTGAAGGGGGCCTATAGGGATGCTGGGGACTGTAGTGACAGGACAAGGGGTAACGGGTTCAAACTTAAACAGGAGAGGTTTAGATTGGCTATAAGGAAGAAATCCTTTCCTGTAAGGGTGGTGAGGCACTGGAATGGGTTGCCCAGGGAGGTTGCGAGTGCTCCATCCCTGGCAGTGTTCAAGGCCAGGTTAGATAAAGCCTTTGGTTTAGTTTGGGGTATTCCTGCTTTGGAAGGGGGGTTGGAACTGGATGATCTTAAGGTCCTTTCTAACCCTAACTATTCTATGATTCTATGATCTGTTTACATACAGAAATGGAGCTGCTGTGCAAGCTGACTGACTAACATATCAGCTGACTTCATTTTAGCACACACTGGCAGATCTCCCAGTTGCTGCATTACAGAAAATTAGTACTATGCACGTCCTGATCTATTAGGCTGGTGATGGATTTGTAGGCATAAATGCCCACGGGTAAGGTGAAAAGCATGGAAAGAAATATTTGTTCCAAATCCAACAGGCCTTTGGAGCTCAGAGACCCAGCAAACATAATGCCAGCTGATGCCAGTCTTGAACTGAGCTCATCCGAAGTAAAGATGGACAGTGTCTGATTTTTACCACCAGAAGAACTACCACAAACCCCATAATTTTGTCATTAGGAAATAGAAAACATTCTGAAGCTCTGCCTCAGGCTCTTGGAAACCCATATGCTTGAAACCCTGTGTTTTGGGTGGATCAGGAACATTCTACTGAGCAGCTTTCACTAAGCAGGGATGGGCCAGGTCAATGCAAACACATGGATACTGAAAATCCAGGACTAAAACTGCAACTTCATCATACCTATTGCAAGGATACAGGCCTCTCAAATCAACGTTGGCAGGAGTGAAATAGCCTGGATCTGGGAGAGACTGAGGAGATCCAGATTGCAGGGACCTTCTGTACTTCAATCCTCTCTCCAAAACTCACAGCCTACTGACTGATGTTCCTTCTGCAGGCTTGCCAGGGGATCTGTCCCCAGAATCTGTCCAGCCTTTGTGAACCATATCATTCCATGGTATACTCCATCCACAGAATGACCTCCCAAAGCAATATGCCTCTCTTACTTCCCTGAGTCTAGCAAAGCTCAGACATTTACCTGAAGCTTTATCCAATTGGTGGATACCCCTGCCCTTGAAGGAATGTACCTGAAGTCGGACAGCATGAATAATAGCCCTAGAATCATAACTGGCTTTTGAAGACATCTGTTCTTTTCCAAATCCAGTTCAATGACGCTTTAATTCTTTTCTTCAAATGCTAAGTCCTCCAGTTCAACCCTTAATGATAATGTAATCCAAGACCTTCAGACTTCAACTCCCCACCCAGGTGTTTAAATATGACATAAGCTACAAATACGCTTTTGGTGTGTCCCTTCTGTGATCTTAACAAAGACTGGAATGCAAGACAAATTGCATTTTTGGAAGTATGCTTTAAAAGGTTACTCCTATACATATTTAAGGTCTGATTTTAGCAACTTGTGGAACTTCTAGAGGAATTCTAATAGAGTAAACCAATTGGCATGATCAAACATAGCACAGTTAAGCCTGTAGTAACCCACACCTCCTAGATGTACTCAAAGCCAAAATAGGCTGTGCATAAAAGCAGAAAACAAACAAACAAATCGGTTAAGCAGCCTGTGGGCTGCACTAAACACAGTTGCTATTGCCAGAAACGCTTGACCCTGCCATATCACGTAACAGTGCATTACAAACCAAAATCAAAATCCACCTAGCTTCACAGTGCAGAGGCAGTCAGCTACTGGGCCCTGGGGAAGCACACTGCAGTGCAAGAGACCTCTGCAGAGAAATACCTTTCACTGCTCCTAGACAGTTCATTCTATGGAGTATCCCCAGGGGATTTCTAACTGCTACGGTGATGAGCAGGCTGAAAGGCAATATCTCTGACATAAAAACCAGAAGAAAAGCGAGCAACTAAACAGGGCTGCTCAAGGCACAAACGTCCAAAAAAATGTAACTGTTAACAGCAGCAAATTGTTTGGAATGGGGATAAAATGCAAGATTCAGAGCTGAAATCAACACCTAGATGAGAAAGAGATCATGAGAAGATGTTTCCATTTGGTAGAATCACCTCAGCCTACAGAGCATTTGGAAATGTAGTGACTGCTCTCAGAAAACCATCTGTTCACACATTTTTATGCCTCCCACTGAAGGTGATCTGTGATCTGAGAAGAACAGCTATATCCTCTATAGTAAAAAACACTGCAATAACGCAGCTCACTAGGAGAACATCTACTTAGAACAACGTCAGCTTGGTTTGTAGGTATTTTGGGGACGGGGTGTGGGATGGAAGGAGGTGGGAGAAGACTTACTGCACACATGCTTTCAATACAAAGCTTCATTTGCACCACATAGAGAAGCAGCATAGAAATTTCAGAATCTAGTCTTTCTCTTCACTGGCAAGCATTGCTCCTAAAGAAATGGTACCTAAACAAATGCCAGAGAAACATCTAGATTCTTCACATCTTTCAGATAAACGTAACCTTGTCAAATGAGAAGCATATGGTAGAATACTGCAGCAGTGACAAAAGCTCTGATCCAAGTCAGGGCATACTGCTGTATTCATGCAGGGCCTCAATGTCTTTAGTAAGTCTATACACTATCACCTATGGCTCCAGGATCAAACTCAGTATTTAGCTCCACACCCCCATCATGTTGGTAGTAATTCCGAGTTGGTGAGACAACTTGTAAAGGAGGAAAAAAAAGGGCAAAAAGCTGTGTTTTAAACCTCTCTAATTCAATGTTAGTTTTTTATGTGCCTGACATCAAAGCATTTTTTCACTTCTATTTAATCAAAATTAAGCACTAAGATCGCTACAGTAATTTATGTTGGAGATTATTGAAACGAGTGTTTTATTAAAATCTGGTTTTATTAATAAAACACATTCTGGCTAAGGAATCACGTGAGTCTGCTATTAGAGACTATTAACTGGGAACTGGGACTTAATCATAACAGTCATGCTGCCAGATCCTCTGACAGCAACACACACTGGGTTTGTTTCTGCTTTTACTAGCATATTCGAGTCAATTAGTTACCTTAGCACACCAATGGTGAGAGTAACTCCTGTAAAACGGTGTAAGGAAACCAAGGTACATAGATCTCAGTAGTTCTGACTAAAGAAAGGGTAATCAGAAAGAGACTCACCAGCCTGATTAGTTGTGATGCTGACAGCAGCAAATTGTCTGGAAAGCGTACTCAAGTCAGATACCCCGTTGACCGCATCAATCTCAAAAGTGTAATTGGTGTGTGCCAAAAGGTCCACTACCGTCACGGTCGTGTTGGTGAGTCCAGTCTGACGGGGTAAGAACCGCACGTTGTCGCTGCAAGGCTCACACAACTTGATGTTTCCTCCACATTTTTTGCAAATGATGTTGAAAGTGACATCTTTCCGACCTCCGGTGTCAAGAGGCCAGCTCCAGTCCAGGATTACGGATGTCTCGTTGATGTTAGAGATAACGTTTCTTGGAGCAGACGGTGGTCCTATAAAAGGAAACAGGAAATCAGAGCGATGAGATTTTCTCTAGTGCTCTAGGAGAGGAGTAACAAGTGTGCAAAAATACAAGTCAAAACCATAGATAACCAAGCTCTTACAGTTATTTCCTGTAGAGATGCCTGAAATATTTCACTGGAATCCACACCTAGACTATCAAGGACCATCTTTCTCTATAGACTGTACCCTCAGAGTGCAGTTCAGGACTGAGGGCTGAAAATATTGGTAGCAATTCAAAAATCCTAGTTCTCCTTTTCGAGTCTGACAGAGAACAAGAAGGAGAAAATGAAAATAGAAAGACATAAACCCAGCCCACCGATTTTTGATAGCCTGTCCAACATGAAGAAGACATGGGAGGCAGTGGATGGCTGACCGCAATGGGACATGAGAAGAAGCAAGCAAGCTGCTGAGATATAGCTGGAGGAGCAAAAATGACAGCCCCGAGCATAATGATGCTACTCACTGGTGCAAGCCATGGATGGAGGGTCTTTCTCAGAGCGAAAGTAATTCTTTTCACACCTGCAGTTCAGAGATGCATCTTCATAGGTGGAGCTGTGAGGGGGACATTTGGCACACTTCACGTTGCCAGCAGAGGCTTTGTAGAACCCAGGTCGACAAGCTGCAAAGTAACAGGAGTCCAGTTTTAAACTCCATGGACATCTCCTCCATGTCAACATGCTGCTCTGTTACTGCCCTGGATCTATCCATATGTAGATCACATTTCGCAGATGTTTATGGTCTAAAATTACAGATTTCTCTCATAATGAGAGAGCTGATGGAAATAAAACCTCTTGGCAGAATGGAGCTCTTCAGGCATCAACTTGGATTTGCATTTAATTTTGCCCAGGAAACAAAGCTGTGCATTGTACCACTAAGAAGAAACATTTTTCTATGTTGCATTTTGAGAGTTTCACTCATTTTTCTTCCCTTCTGATTAATTTACCAAAACACTGGCCTTATCCTGCATAAAGACTTTATCCTCTCTCTTCTACCAAGGGCACTCTAATAGTATGATAAGAATCAGCAGATGCCACTGTTTGCTGTTGCCTCCCTCCAAAACACACATCTTTCTTTAATGGAATTTACCAAGTAAAAGCATTCTGGCTGATGCTGGTAACCTGTAAGTCTGTACCCATACCTACAACAACCAGAGACAAACAGACAATGTAACAAAAGGGAGTACATCTTAAAAAGCCTTCACGTTTTGCTATGCTTTAGTTCCACAGCAAACACTGTTTAATGCACAAGCACCCTACAAACACCCCAATACATTCTCATTACAAACATTAAATAATAAATAATAATAACAATACTGCAAACCAACCCTCTCCAAACCCCCAAAAAACAGTAACACAAAGGAAAGCAAAACTCCTTTTTGTCTCTGGAGCCCAGACAGTTAAGCTTGGATAAAATTGCCTGAGACCTGTCACTGAATTTAATACTTATTTGAAGCCAAAAGAATGGGTTCAACAGTCTTAGCATACGTCTTAACAGGGACACATTTTCATGGAGATGAACTGATTTGTAAACATAGTATAAAATCGAAGTGACAAGACTATAGGGTCTTTCGTGTTCATTCATGCCCTGCTGAAACAGAAAAGTGTTTGGATAAGCAGCCTGAGGTGGAAAATATGTCAGAATAAAAATTCCAGCATCTTTGTACTGGGTACCTTGGATGGAGGAGAGAGGGAAGCTGCAGCTTCATATCATATATCATATCATATCAATCATATCATCATTGATATGTTCAGTTTCCACGTTATCATCCATAACCAAAACCTTACTGAGTATCTAGGTTAGGCAAATTTGTTGATTAGCTCCTGGTGCCAACCACCTGAGTGAAAGGCACTGGCAAGCACAGCGAGAACAAACTCCTGTACGATCATATGTCCTACTCTGAAATACCTTAATAATGGAACCCTACCTCACACTGCATTGAACACAGTGTGAGGAGCATGGAACAGTTTACAAGGAAGTGCTAATCTCAGCCTCTCTTCAGCACTTCACAACCCTTGCAAAGCAAGGCGCCTGGCTGCAGCTGCTACCTCTGACTGCCATGCTAGCAGAGCAGCTGGGAAAGACACCTCCTGCTCCAAGTTCTCTCCTAAAGCCCTGGGGAGAAAATCCCAAGTTTGAGCCTCTGAGGCATGGGTCCAACAGGCATCTGTGAAAGCAGAATTGCTCAATAGGACTTTGTGGTGGAGTTCACAGAGCCTAACACCAACCCGCCTGACCTGGCACAGCCTGTGCTCCTTCAGCTGGCGTTTCTTGCTTTTCTATCTCCTCTAAGGCTGCAAGGGTGTTTGGGGATTTCTGTTTAACTGGAGGAAACCTCCACTAAGAGGACATGCAGCAAATAACACAGGTGGCTTTTTGGGGGTTGTAGATGTTATTGATGCAGCCTTTTGAGGTTCAAATCTCATATCCTCCCAAATACTGCCCCATGATTCAGCCTCAAATAGTTTTACTGCCTCTTGGCACAGCACAGCCATTCCTGGCCCTAAGACAATGGGCCAGGCAGAAAAGAATGGATGCCAACCCCACTCGCCCAAGTTCTAGTAACTTAAGCAACACATTAAGGAACAAACATCACGCTACATCTGTCCAGAAGATTACATGGCACTTTCACCAAAACTTCCCATGGAAACTAAAATTAAACTGAGTTTAATACTGCCAAGTATTAAACTGATACGGCTTTGCTTAACTGCATCTACTCACTTTGAAGGGACATTTCTATACTTATAGGCAGGCATATATAATGCAAAGATGTATTTATGAATACACACAGTATAAATTCCTAATTTTTAAATAATTTCATATACTAGTTTAATGTAAAGATTGGAAAAAGACTAATAATCTAAAACTGAACCTTTGCCATGTGCTTGGTCTTCCCAGAAGACACGATTTCCAATGCTTATAAAGCATAATTCATTCGTAACCCATGAGCATTCGTTTACAGGATGGAATCACAGTAAGGCTGTTTATTTGGGACACTTTCAAAGCACCCACCTCCACCACCACCACTTTAAGAAAGCAATGAATTTCACATAAGTAAACAAGCTTGGGTAAGCAGTAGACAGATTTTGTGGGGTAAGGAAGAGAAAGGAAGGAATCAAACTGCTGCATTAATAAATGCCTCTTTCATCCCTCAGGTGAAAACTCATGGACCACATTTAAGAAAAGGTAGTGGTGGTGTGAAAAAAGCCAGGAAAAAAGTAAGAAGAAAGAAGAGCATGCAGAAAGCATCCTGGTAACCTTCTTTTGCAGAGAGACAGGAATATCATCATCTTGTGCTACTGCTATTGTGGTACAGAATGAGCAGACAGGGTGCAGGGATGAGCTGGTTGCATCCCTTCTGCCCTGGCATGCCCTGACAAAGGCATCCCCACCTCCTGTCTTCCCCCCTCAGGCTGTCTCAGGCTTTCTGTCTTTGTCTATCAGACCAATTCAAGATTATTCACAATTGCAGCCCAAAGGAAAGGAAAAACAAAACAAAAGAAAAAGCACAATTATACTTGAAATTGAAGCTTGGAAAGACAGGATGCCAATAGGAAACTATTTACTATTATTCTTGTCCTAGCAAATCTTAAATTCCAATATACGAGAGCAAAAATGAAGCCTTTACTTCACAGTAAAGTCAGAAAAATTGGATTACATTAACCAATGGAAGAAGGTTTGGCTTTCTGAGGTGAATAGCACAGCTTTGGTTTAGTTAGGTTGAAAATAAGAGGACTAGCATAGGAGGTCTCACAGAATCTGTAATTTCAGGGTGGGAACCAGCTGTGAACAACAGTTGCATTTTCTCCACATTTTCTTCTAGAAGCTATGAGATGTTCCTTTCCCTCACAAGGGGGAATGATGTGAAGAGGAAGCAGATACAATAGGCCAGGAAGAAAAATCTCTCAGCACAGAAAAAGTAAGTAAATGAAGCCTTGAACATTTCTACACACATGGTAAAANCCACATTTTCTTCTAGAAGCTATGAGATTTTCCTTTCCCTCACAAGGGGTAATGATGTGAAGAGGAAGCAGATACAATAGGCCAGGAAGAAAAAGTAAGTAAATGAAGCCTTGAACATTTCTACACACATGGTAAAAGCTGTACAGCAAGGCTGTCTTGTTTTACATTATAGGAAGGTCTCCTCAAGTAGATACTTGATACTTGCTGGCCCTGAGAGTCCTGTGATAACTCCAAGTTGCCACGTTATTTTACAGCTGTATGTGGGCTGATTTCAAACTCTTTTATTTGAGTGCAAGCCATACTTGAGTGCACCACTGGGTGACATGCTTTAGTGTGAGGTGTCCCTGCCCATGGCAGGGAGGTTGGAACTTCATGATCTTAAGGGCCTTTCCAACCCTAACTATTCTATGATTCTATGATATTGACTTTATTGAAGTCACCTACTGGCAAGTATTTCAGGACTGCAGTTGTCCTCGTAACTGTATGAAAATGAATTTCCTTAAGCTATAACTGATGAGTCTGTCACAAAAATGGAGAATTGGGAAAGTTACTTCAGTTAAAAAAGAAAACAAATGCATGTAGCAATCTATGGTAGTTACTGTTCAAAGGAAATACAACTGTCTTTCCAACAGCAAAGTGAATTTTGCCTCTGAGTAATGTGTTTGAGATGAAAACATGATCCTAATTACAGGTTAAATGATTCATTTCAATTTGAATTAATTTTAAATTAAAATATAAAGGTGTTAGTAAGTTAGAATTAGGAGCATTTTAGTATTCAGGCCCTGAAGCCCTCTATACACAGAGCAGTACCACCAGTTTCCAGCCTAAATACCAACTAATGACCTGAGCCCATGCTGCCCCAGGTGATGACTTTCCAGTACTGGTATGCCAGGGTTGACAAGAATGATTTTCCTGCACAAGGTCAAAGCAGCTCAATGAGCTGCACTCCCCAGTCTTATAGGAACTCTGCTTTTTGTGCTCTGAATAAAGGTGCTATGTTTCCAGGCAAGACTCAAGCATCACAATACACTGAAAGTGAATATACACATCCATAACGCTATAAACCTCTACAGCTCATGGCTAGCTAAACATTTCCTCATAGTATGTGCTGGCAAGATGGGTGACAGCAACCCTGGGACAACTGTCCTGTCCCTGTGCCCTGCATAGAGGACAGGGAAGAATATGCCCCCCCCCCCCCCCCCCCCACCCCCCCCCTCAGTGGTGGTTGGCAGACTCCCCCACCC